>LR812524.1:44116988-44276988 GCA_903798195.1 Danio kyathit
CACTGCTTAATACTGGAACTACCAGAATTGTATTACTACTAGAGTTACCATAGTAGTCATTCTGACCATTCTCATTTAAGACGTCATATTGTCACATCATATTAGCATGCAAAGCTTCAATTAAGATATTCAAATTAAGCTTTTAATGTATGTCTTCATATTTATTTAAGTCATGACCCTAAAAATGCGATCTTTATACCACATATGAAGTAAAGTTATGTTTTTGTCAACAGAAAGTTATGTTTTAGCAGGAAGTTGCTAGGCAACAGAGGCACACATATTTAAAATCACAGATTGTGTGAAAGAAATATAGACATATTTAGGAAAAGTTAGGGTATTATAGATATGTGTTAGAAAACAAAGTTATTAAATTGCAAAAATTAAAGTCTTCATTCATTTGTGTGATCTTAAGGACACAGAAGATGAGGAATATTTGCATATTTGTTGGTGCCAAAACACTACACACACAATCTCTTTTGCATCCACACACTCTATCCCTCTGTCTGCCTGTGAGTATAAGCAGATGTAATGTGTCAATGTAAAGTAAAATAATAGTTTTAACTTGTCTAAAATAAATTACCCTAGAATAAGTTGTATAATCAACAGCTTGCCATGTTAAATGCTTTAAATGCACTTTGTTATTTTATGATTTGCAAAAGCAACCTCTCTGCCATGCATTTAAAATTATTTATTGGACGGCAAACCATTAATTATCCCTTATCTTCCTTACTGCAAATGTTTGTCTGAATGCTCTTAAATCCACTATGGGCACACTATATTTAAATGATCTAAAGACATGTGACTAATTTAAGATAAGATAAACTTTAAGGTAAAGTCATGTGTGTGCGCCAAAATGCTAGCTTTTAGGCTTTGTGTGAATCTGTGTTTACCTCAAATAGATTCTTCAGCAACAGTATAACCTTACTGGTATTTTAATTATGAATCTTTAAATTAAGCATTTCATGAATCACAATTAGATGTACAATGATGATTGTCTTAATTGCCTCCTAATACAGTCCTTTATCTTTATTTACTTTATTGAAAACGTGTATAGTGCCATTAATAATCTTGGATTTACAGGAAGGAAATGAATTACAGGGTGTATTAACTCACTTTGCATTCTATATTAAAAGCTTCTGTAATCAATAGTACATTTCAACTGGAGTGTGTGCATTATTAGCAGGCACAAAACATTACGTCAAACAAACAGAACAAGTTTTAGAGCAAATAATGCATACACAGCAGTACCATAGAAGAAACTTTTATTTAATTTGATTTGATTTGATTTGATTTGATTTATTTATTTTAAACAGAAAAATTATACATAAAGCAATTATTTAAACACATATACATTTCAACATGGTCTAAATGGAGCGGGCTGAAGAGCAAGCTTATTATTTTCCCACCCCATTACCAAACACATCATTCGTCTATTACTTATTAACTTATTTCTTCTTTTACTTATCTTTTCTTTTTACATGAGACGTATCAGCTTTACATGAGACCTATTTTATCCTTTTGGCATCTTTGACATGTTATATGTTTGATTCTATTCGTACATTTACATTTTATAACACAGACCCCAAAATACATAGTAATGCAAACAGCCATTAATTAAAATGTCATCACACCTCTCTCATTTTATCCTTTTTCAATCACCTCTATGCATCATTATATTCCTTTAATAATATATATTTATACACATTTTAAAAATGGATTAATATCCTGACATTGTTTGAGAATCTGTTCTAGACTGTTATATAATTTCACACCACATACAGACATGCACACATTTTTTAACCTCCTAAAATTTTGTTCTGCTCTCAGATTATATCCCTCTTGTCTTTCTTCAAAAAAACTTGTGTATGCATTTCGGAAGTAATTTATTCCTAGCTTTAAGCATAAATTGTGCTGTTTTAAATTGAACCAAATCATTGAACTTAAGTATCTTCAATTTAAAAAATAAAGGATTTATATGCTCCTAATACCCCACATTTTCTATCAGTCTAATTACTTTTTTCTTCATTGTACATAAGGATCGTAAGTTAGATTTATATGTATTCTCCCAAATTTCAACACAATAACTCATATATGGCAACATAAGTGTGTTATATAATATATACATTGATTTATTGGCCATGATGACACTTGTTTTATTTTATGATCCAATACAACACAAAGAAACTTAATTGCATATACTCTTTTTATTACTTCATTATCAATTTTTAAATCTATATTATGACTACTTTTTAATTTCCCAAATAACATAACCTTTGTTTTACTTATATTTAATGATAATTTGTTTATGTCAAAATACAATTTCAATTTATTCATTTCTGTTTTAATCAACTCCGTACGTTTTGGTAAATTATCCCCAGAACAAAATCATTCACAAATAAAATAAACTTAAACAACTCTGATATCTTACACATATCATTAATTAGGGGTGTCAAAATTAATCGTTTCTTCGGTGCACCGCGATAAGGATGGGGACAATTCGATATCGGTTCAGTAATAGATCATAACCGGTTATTACGCACTGACGTCATTTACCCCCTATGCACGATGTCGCGGTAGAATACTATGGCGAAGGAGGCGAGGATGAGTAAATAAAACACTCATACTACTTAAAAAGCAGATAATTGTGCACATGTGTGAATGTGCTGGACAGCCTTTCACTGACACTGAGGAATGGTAAAGCAAAAGCCCCTATTTCACTACTAGGGAGAAATGCTGTAAAACTCTATCTCTGGCTCCCTCTACCCCCACCCCCACCCCACACACACACTTTGGGCATTTGACCCGTTGGCATGTTCGTGAGGTAAATTTTCCTCTCCTCTCGCCTGTTAAAGCGATACTTGTGGATCCAGACACAAGTGTTTATTATTATAAGCGTCAACACAAGTTTATTGTATTGTATTTGTTCTATTACGGATTCCCTGATAACAGTGTATTATGCGCATATAAACTGACCCGCGGCTGTTTTTCTGCGTCACTCATGGGTGAACAACGCTTTCGTTTCTAAAGCCAAGCGCAGCCCTTTCTGTTGAGCGGGTGAAGACAATGACCAATCATATGGGGTGTAAGAACTTGCCAGCGCTCAAAAAACAAGCGGGATAATATTTAGATTAGTTTATTTGTTATGAATGCTCGTGCTGTCTTCTGTGCATGTATTGGAGTTTTGTCTAAAACATTCACAAAGAGTGTTTTTTTTTATCTGACTGCTTGTATTAAAGGACAAAATTGTATTACAAGTAATATATAAATATAAACATATTTACAGATTTTAATACAATTTTTTTCTTGTGTTGTAAAGAAAAAAATCTAATTATGTATGGAAAGCATCGTCAATGCACCGTGATGCACCGAGATGTCGAATTGAACCGAATCGATGGCATAATAATCGTAACCTAACCGAACCGTGAGACCAGTGTAGGTTCACACCCCTTATGTAAATTATAAAAAATATTGGACCTAAAACTGATCTAGCTTCCTCAAATAACCAGTTAGTGATCAGTTCTTAAAAGAGCAATTTTTATTTATTTATTTTTTTACATCGAACCCCTTTTAACTTTAAGAAAACATTTTGTGAAATGGACAGATTCTAAGAACTTATAAAGGTTTTTTGATGTAGCACTAACTCCAACAGAAATATATATGTTTGTCTATTTGTAATTTGATTGATCAGTATGGCTTCATCTTAACTGTCACGACATAAAGCACAAAGAAGAGCTCCGCACTTGAGTTTTGTGCCGTCTTCACAACAGAGGGTACAATTATTTTTCTGCTTTCACTGGTGAATGTAAAGAGAGACTCTAGTGAGGTAATCGAGTGAAGCATGAATTCTGTCCAATAATCCAAAGCAGCAGCAGCAGTAGCAACAGCCCACACATTTTCCAATTGTTCTTATATCTAACATTGAGCTACTGTATAGAGGTCGTAACAAGTTCTTCATACAGTAACAAGAGCAGAGGACATAACTATGTCACTTCTTAAAGTTTCCTCCAACCACAGCTGTACAAAGACAAATTAAGCTGTTGTCAAAATCTTTTCCGTTCTGCTTATTTATAGTCATAAATACAATTAAAAATAGCACAATTAACATATCTCATACCGCAGAGTCTTAAAATTAATTTTTGAGTCTCAGAGTTTGCTGAGTGTCACTTGAATAGATACGCCTAAATTATTAGCACTGCAGGGAACACCAGCTGATGTAGCAATTAGCCAATGGCTTCATTAGCACAGTTAGAATCCTTGAGTTTAAACAAGCATGAGAAACTGCATCAAGCTATTTTAAATCAAGAATCCAGCCTAAAGACTGCATCTAATTGCAGCTAGATACTGTAAAGCTGAACTACTCATCTCTTCTCTTCATGCGAGTGATGATAAGGAGCCGTAAAGCTGAGTGAATTTCGAGAAATTTCCCCAAGCCAAGATGTCCTCAAAAGTGGTAGCAATTCAGTTATGTGTGTAGTCTCTCTTTAACAACACTGCCACTAAAATCTGACCAAAACAGGGAAATTGAATGGTACTGTTTTTGTATATGAATTGATACTAAATAATAAAATAAATAAATAAATAAATAAATAAATAAATAAATAAATAAATAATTAGCTTTAGACTGTCCATACAGTATATTTCACGTTAAAATATTGATAATACACTAGAAGTGGTAGTAAATGTTTTTATTATTTTGTTCTCTCCTTTTGATTAGTTTGTTGGTGTTTTCAAGCCTTCGTGTAGCCACATAATTTTTTTGGTTTAAATATAATATAATATTTGAATTAGTTAAATAGGGCTTTTCTCTGCATTGTTATTATATGACAATATTTGTATCCCCATAACACATTCGACTTAATAAATATTAAATATTAAGACCAATTTTAGTTCAATTATGGTTGATTGATTGATTGATTGATTGATTGAT
The DNA here is from genome assembly GCA_903798195.1 of Danio kyathit. Lineage (NCBI taxonomy): Eukaryota > Metazoa > Chordata > Actinopteri > Cypriniformes > Danionidae > Danio > Danio kyathit. The sequence continues at coordinate 44,121,916 of LR812524.1, forward strand.
TGAATAAAAAATAAACACCAAATTTATCATTAAAATACTACTGCTACTACTACTACTACTACTACTACTACTACTATTACTATACTACTACTTGTGGTTAGCACTGTCATGTCACAGCAAGAATGTCGCTGGTTTGGGCCATGAGTCCCGGCTTGGCCATTTGGCATTTCTGTGTGGAGTTTGAATGTTCTCCCTGTCTTTGCGTGGGTTTCCTCCGGGGGCTCTAGGTCAGTGTTTCTCATAGTGAGGGTCGGGACCCCCTAGGGAGTTGCATGCCAATGACAGAGTGTCGCTTGGGGATTTAAAAAAGTCAAATAAATTTGATTAAACTATTAGAATTACAGGCGACGCAGTTGGCTAAAAATTGTCCGTAGTGTATGACGGTGTATGGATGTTTCCCAGAGATGGGTTGCAGCTGGAAGGGCATCCGCTGTGTAAAACATATGCTGGATAAGTTGGCGGTTCATTCCACTGTGGCGACCCCAGGTTAATAAAGGGACTAAGCCGAAAAGAAAATGAATGATATTAGAATTACAATATTTTAACTATAACCCACAGATGATAAAAATAGTAGTTTTTTTATAGTAAAAAGCAACAACATGCAAATGAAAAGCCATCAGCCTTTAAATAATTATTTTTTATAGGATCGGTGTGTTTACATTGGATTAACAACACAGCAATAGTGTCAGCTGCAGCAGGTTGATCTTTATGGCAAAATGCATTAAAAATAAATACAGGCCACAACTGAATATTGAGAATGATCTCTGATTAGCGGCCTCCAAAATTAAACCAAGAATAGACTTGTGCTGAAAACATTGTGTTCACCAGTCTCTTTAGTTGTGGTTAATATTAAATTAAACAAAATAATAAATGACTATAAAAATGATATGTTTTTAGACTGTTGCACTTTTTTGTGTTGTCAATATGCTTGTGTTTATATAGGCCTATTGTTGTATGAGGCCTATTGTTGTATGTTGTATGTTGTACGTTTCCATATATATATAAATACCTAAGAGGAGTTTGGGGGTCGCGAGTCACTGGCATTGTAATTTTAGGGGTCACAGGCTGAAGAGTTTGGGAACCCCTGCTCTAGGTGAATTGGAAACGCTAAATTGGCTGTGGTGTATGAGTGGGTGGGTGTGTGAATGTGAGAGTGTATGGGTGTTTCCCAGTACTGGGTTGCAGCTGGAAGGGTATTCGCTGCGTAAAACATATGCCAAAATAGTTGGCGATTTATTCTGCTGTGGCAATCCCTGATAAATGAGGCAAGGCAAGTTTATTTATTTATCACATTTCATACACAGTAGCAATCCAAAGTAGGGATGCACCGATACCATTTTTTTGAAACCGATCCGATCTCGATACTAAAATTCTGAGTATCGACCGATACCGATCCGATCCCGATATTGTGCTGTTTTTTATTATTATTTTTTTATTAACATAATATGGTTTCTATAGTTCTGCTGATTAACTCAAATAATATATCTTCTTCAGTAAAAAATAACAGACCTATAGGGCTACTGTAGATGACAGATGGCACAATTTAACTAAATATGATGCTTGCTATAAACTATGGACTACATTATTTGAGCATTCATTATGACATTGATCTGATGTGGTCCAGCCTATGTTTCCTTTTTAATATTCAGATTTTTCTTTGAAATCTGTAATAGGCTACCACTATTGACCCTAATCATTGGTAAAACAATCGGCCTTTTAGCAAAGCCTGATATTGTCCTGCAGGTTTGAAGCAGACTAAACTAAACCGTCTGAGGCCAGTTTTACTTAATAAACATTCCCTCGCCTATAGCCGCGTGAGATGGACAAACTGAAAGCATGTCTGTAAAATAATGTTTTGTCTGAAAAATTTTCTTTTTTAAACGAATTTCGTTTGGTATAATTTGTTGGTTTTGTTTAATGTATTTTTGTTGATCAGTTATCTACAAAATAAACAAGAATATTTGATGTGAAGTTCAAAACAAGGTCCGCTTATATGCTTTAGTGCACAATCTGACAAACTGCTCTGTTAAATAAAATGCTAATATATATAAAATTACAGCGAAATATTCACAGCTTCAGAGTAGCCTATATTAGGCTAAATACTTTTCGGTTAATGACAATTCATATGCCCCCTGGGCCGTCATTTTCACTTTTAATATTTAATCAACTAAACCACAATGAGCCAGGCTTTACAAACTTTTCGCGGCACAAACATAAGAAGGAACAAACATTCGCGGAAGGAACATAATAACATAAACTTAGCCTATTATAAGAATAATCTTACGGATCGGCGCATGTCGCGTCTGCGCAGCCGGTGCCTGAATGAAGCGCTTGCATCACTGAGACACAGCGCGCAGACCTCCGGTATACGGACACTTCCAAAACAGCAGCACAAAGGGGAGAAATCAGTGCGTTGAGGATGTCCAATGATTATTGAGCCTTTTCTAATTTAAAGTTTCAGGTAGGCCTACTTTGTGTGTGAAGCGGAGATAATAGGCTGGCTAACCCTACTCCAGTGTTGTGAATGCGATCTGCTGATCTAACAGACACTGCACGTGATTTAGAAACAGCAATGATCTCTATGTTTCAGGTCAAAATGAAGCCATTTAATGCAAAACTAAATGCATTTCCACACTGATTATTTAAACTAACAAGAACAAATAGTCTTGGAGAAAGTTTTTCGTGCTGTCATGAACGCGACACGCAGTTTGAATTGTGAATGAATGGAGAATGATTGACAGGCGCAGCGGCGGGAAGCGCTGAAGTGAACATGAATTTAACCACGTGAATATTCATCTGTGCTTCACATTAAACTATAGAATGGCTTCAAAACATTTATGATATAGTAGGTCTGCTTGTCAACTTTCTAGTGCTTTATAATAGGCTTCCTTCGTGGCTTCTGTTGGCTTATAAATTACACAGAATACAGCGCACGCGCAAGATCGGATTTGGATCGGTACCAGCAGGCCGATACCCGATCCAGCAAAAATATGCGATATCGAACCGATATCCGATCCAAGTATCGGGATCGGTGCATCCCTAATCCAAAGTGCTTTACATAAACCGGAATAAAAGAGACAAGTATAAAAAATAAAAACAAATAATATAAAAACAGATTAAAATGTGTTAAAACAGGTTATAAAAGAATGAAAAATAAAAAAAGACATAATACTGCGATCTCTCGGACATAGCACAGTGCTCATTCAGTAAAGGCACAGCTTAACAGATGTGTTTTAAGTCTGGATTTGAATGTGCCTAATGTTGGAGCACATCTGATCATTTCTGGAAGCTGATTCCAGCAACAGGGGGCATAGTAGCTGAAGGCTGATTCACCCTGCTTTGACTAAAGGCCCTGCTTTCCTAAGCCGAAGGAAAATGAATGAATGATGAATGAATGAATAATGAGAAGAAGAAAATGAAGGAAAAGCAGAAGAGTGTGGTAATATTATGAGTGCAAATGATAACAGTATGTTGTCATTTGATGTGAAAGCTGAGCGAGAACTGTCACACTCTGAATATTGTCACTTGTCTGGATTGTTTAAGATTGTCTGTTACTTTGACTAAGGATGACAAGCTTGACTTGTCACAATTTAAAGAATCTGATTACAAGGATTCATTTAATCTCCTACAACAAGGGCTCGTCAACCGTCAGCAGTGTTCTTAACTTGTCGGAGACTAGAGAGCTTGAAAGGCACTTTCTTGTCTTTAAGGGTTTTAAAACAATCTCTTCGAACTGTATTAACCTTTAAACAAAGGGGACAATGACATATTTATGAACTATGAGGCCTGGTTAAGAGTATTAATGAACAAAAGGTATAATAGGAAATGCTTTATTTTTACAAAAAGTAAATGGATCAATGAATCAGGAATCCACAACCTGCTTAATATGGAAACCGTTCAGAATTTATTATGATTATTATTGTTTTTGGGAATGTGATTTTGGTAATGCAACATAGTTCAATTGCAGTTGTTGAATTGGAAATAAAAGGTCTTCCCTGGGTGTCATTTTCATACAGTAACTGGCTTGTTTGGGTCATTGATTTTGAAACCTGACATGTTTTTGCCCTTATTTTGGTTCAGTTGTGGTTGAAAAGCTGTACAACCCAATAGGCCAATGAACCCAGTTATTTACAAAGGGAAATGCATTGCAGAAAAAGTAGGCATGGGCAGATCTAGAAAATCTAGAAATGTGTTTAAGAGGTGGCAACAATGAAGCAAGCATCAGTGAATTGAATTCAATGAGTGCTACACATACTGCTTCGACAACTTTGCTGTTCATTTGTAACCAGCAAGCACATCAACTACATCAAAAAAACAATAAGAACATATTATGTGGCTACTGAGAATGCGTGAGTGGGTGAATGTGACCACATGCAATGCTGCAGTACTGCGCGGTACAGCACAAAATGGTCTAACACAAGAAAGACATGACCAGCAGGGAGCAGTTATCTAACAGTGAACATACTGAACTAATATACTGTACTGTAGCAGCGCACACACGGAGAAGCAAAGGAAATTAAGTAGGCTAATCATGATTGTCTCATCAATAGTATCATGAGTTTTTTTTATAATGGTTTGTTCGCTGAAAAATACATTTTTAAAATGTTGTGGATCAACTAACCTAATAAATAGTCATATTTGTAATTTTGAGTCCTAATACAACAGTCTTTGTAAAGGATGACAGTATTTCAATATTTGGATTTGTTGATCCTCAACTTAATTTAATCAATTTACTATAATAATTATTTTCTTGAATAGCGATTCAAGAAAAAATGTTGATTTGCTGGCTATTGGGGGGTTTCAAATTATAATATCAGTTTTTTGTTTTGTTTTTGTTGTTCATTATTTTTTAATGGCTGCAAATAAAATATGTTTTATACAAATACAAATAAAGGGACTAAGCCGAAAAGAAAATGAATGAATGAATGAATAAATGAATGAATGAATGACAAATACAAATAATATATATTCTATTTGTGCTGTCTCATGCACCAATATGTTATTATTTTTGGTGTGTGAAGAGAATAAATCGTCACCTTGGAATTATACGGTTCTATCTGCGAATGATTTTGAGATATTGAGCTTCAAAGTTTTTGCATTCCATATAGCAAACAGTATGTGTGTAACATTTGTTTTTTTAAAACTTATTAAACTTATTAAAAAACATCCCATAATGTAAATAAGTTGTCATTAAACATGTCAATAACTCAATTTTGACAAAAATATCAGATAGAACCTTATAATTCTAAGGTGACGAAATAGCAACTTATGCTCTATGTTTATTAATTTTAGCATGACTTCAACTGGTAATGTACTAAACTAAATGAGTATTTTCCAGTGTTTAAATTTCTGTTGTTCTACATATAGATCTGTTGTATAAGGATAATTCTTGTTTGACAGTTTCGTATGTACATGATTTAGTGAGAATTGCATTTATCTTCCTAAATATGGTCTCCTCACTGCAATAAAGGATATCCGATTGCTTCTTATTTGATTTCTGCATGTTGGAGCCGTGGATAGGGTTGACAATTATTAGTATGAAAAACCAAACAAAAGCTATCCCCTGATAAATCTACTAAATAAGTTCAAATATTATATTTTGCAAATAGAATCACTAACCCTAAACTTCATATTCCTACTTCATTAAAGTCCAAATTACTTACTTAATGCTGTCAGTATTACTGTTAGCAAAACAAGTCCAATGACATGACATTTGTAAATAATGGCTATATCTGGGAACATGGCGGAGTGGAGGCTGTGGCTGCAAGATTACATAAACAAAGCAGTTCATAAGAGTCTTTGTTTGGACCACTTTAATAGACTGAATTTGTTTTTTATTACACATATTTTTTTGTGTCCTTACAATAATGTGTGCCCCTGCTGTGAATCGGTTGAGGAATTTGATTTATATTTAACACACTGGGTTACCAATGCTGGGGTGAAAGGTGGGTTGGCAGTGCTTCGTCACAGCGTGGCAATAGATATGCCTCTTATAGTGGCAGTAGTGTCAAAAACTGAGCTCTTTGTGTAGTGATCTAAAACTGTCTACATATTCACATGTAATAAATTGCAATTTCACCCATATAATAACAAGGTGTTTGACATGAAATTAAGTTTTAAAAAGGCGTTTAAGATGTTTTGAGCTTGTCCACTTTGAACACTTCCAGAGGTAGTTTCATCACAATGTCTTGTAAGCCTTTTAAATGATATACAATAGCAAGATATGCATTTTAATAGCAGGTGGAAACAGTAATATGTCTCTGGAGAGCACTACTGATTATATCACTGAAAACTTATGTTAATAACAAGGCATTATTCTTCATTCAGCCTGATAGGATGCATATGTCTTTGCAAGGCAACCCATTAAATAGTCCTCATATAACATCCCTCATATAACTGAATCATAGAAACAGCCAAGAAGTTGAAGCTTTAAAGTAACGGTGTGTTGAGAAACATCACAACATTTCATCTTAAACAAGTAACGTTATTATGGAACGACATATCTGGATGGGAGACCACATGGGAAAGCTAGGTTGCTGATGGAAGTGGTGTTAGTGAGACCAGCAGGGGGCACTCAACCTGCTGTCTGTGTGGATCCTAATGCTCCAGTATAGTGATGGGGACTCTATACTGTCAGTGAGACCAGTGTAGGTTCACACCCCTTATGTAAATTATAAAAAATATTGGACCTAAAACTGATCTAGCTTCCTCAAATAACCAGTTAGTGATCAGTTCTTAAAAGAGCAATTTTTTTTTTTTTACATCGAACCCGTTTTAACTTTAAGAAAACATTTTGTGCAATGGACAGATTCTAAGAACTTGTAAAGGTTTTTTGATGTACAGTAGCACTAACTCCAACAGAAATATATATGTTTGTCTATTTGTAATTTGACTGATCAGTATGGCTTCATCTTAACTGTCACGACATAAAGCACAAAGAAGAGCTTCGCACTTGTGTTTTGTGCCGTCTTCACAACAGAGGGTACAATTATTTTTCTGCTTTCACTGGTGAATGTAAAGAGAGACTCTAGTGAGGTAATCGAGTGAAACATGAATTCTGTCCAATAATCCAAAGCAGCAGTAGCAACAGCCCACACATTTTCCAATTGTTCTTATATCTAACATTGAGCTACTGTATAGAGGTCGTAACAAGTTCTTCATACAGTAACAAGAGCCAGAGGACATAACTATGTCACTTCTTAAAGTTTCCTCCAACCACAGCTGTACAAAGACAAATTAAGCTGTTGTCAAAATCTTTTCCGTTCTGCTTATTTATAGTCATAAATACAATTAAAAATAGCACAATTAACATATCTCATACCGCAGAGTCTTAAAATTAATTTCTGAGTCTCAGAGTTTGCTGAGTGTCACTTGAATAGATACGCCTAAATTATTAGCACTGCAGGGAACACCAGCTGATGTAGCAATTAGCCAATGGCTTCATTAGCACAGTTAGAATCCTTGAGTTTAAACAAGCATGAGATACAGAAACTGCATCAAGCTATTTTAAATCAAGAATCCAGCCTAAAGACTGCATCTAATTGCAGCTAGATACTGTAAAGCTGAACTACTCATCTCTTCTCTTCATGCGAGTGATGATAAGGAGCCGTAAAGCTGAGTGAATTTCGAGAAATTTCCCCAAGCCAAGATGTCCTCAAAAGTGGTAGCAATTCAGCTATGTGTGTAGTCTCTCTTAAACAACACTGCCACTAAAATCTGACCAAAGACAGGGAAATTGAATGGTACTGTTTTTGTATATGAATTGATACTAAATAATAAAAAAAATAAATAAAAAAAATAAATAAAAATAATTAGCTTTAGATTGTCCATACAGTATATTTCACGTTAAAATATTGATAATACACTAGAAGTGGTAGTAAAATGTTTTTATTATTTTGTTCTCTCCTTTTGATTAGTTTGTTGGTGTTTTCAAGCCTCCGTGTAGCCACATAATTTTTTTGGTTTAAATATAATATAATATTTGAAATAGTTAAATAGGGCTTTTCTCTGCATTGTTATTATATCACAATATTTGTATCCCCATAACACATTCCACTTAATAAATATTAAATATTAAGACCAATTTTAGTTTAATTATGATTGATTGATTGATTGATTGATTGATTGAAATAAAAAATAAACACCAAATTTATCATTAAAATATTTAGATTACTGAAAGTGTCACTGAAAGGGTCTTTCCAAAAATAGATTTGTGGAATCACTTCTAAACCTGAATCTAAGCAACTGCCACTACTGCTACTACTACTACTATTACTATACTACTACTTGTGGTTAGCACTGTCATGTCACAGCAAGAATGTCGCTGGTTTGGGCCATGAGTCCCGGCTTGGCCATTTGGCATTTCTGTGTGGAGTTTGAATGTTCTCCCTGTCTTTGCGTGGGTTTCCTCCGGGGGCTCTAGGTCAGTGTTTCCCATAGTGAGGGTCGGGACCTCCTGGGGAGTTGCACGCCAATGACAGGGGGTCGCTTGGGGATTTAAAAAAGTCAAATAAATTTGATTAAACTATTAGAATTACAGGCGACGCAGTTGGCTAAAAATTGTCCGTAGTGTATGAGTGTGTATGGATGTTTCCCAGAGATGGGTTGCAGCTGGAAGGGCATCCGCTGTGTAAAACATATGCTGGATAAGTTGGCGGTTCATTCCACTGTGGCGACCCCAGGTTAATAAAGGGACTAAGCCGAAAAGAAAATGAATGATATTAGAATTACAATATTTTAACCATAACCCACAGATGATTAAAATAGTAGTTTTTTTTATAGTAAAAAGCAACAACATGCAAATGAAAAGCCATCAGCCTTTAAATAATTTTTTTTATAGGATCGGTGTGTTTACATTGGATTAACAACACAGCAATAGTGTCAGGTGCAGCAGATTGATCTTTATGGTAAAATGCATTAAAAATAATACAGGCCACAACTGAATATTGAGAATGATCTCTGATTAGCGGCCTCCAAAATTAAACCAAGAATAGACTTGTGCTGAAAACATTGTGTTCACCAGTCTATTTAGTTGTGGTTAATATTAAATTAAACAAAATAATAAATGACTATAAAAATGATTTGTTTTTAGACTGTTGCACTTTTTTGTGTTGTCAATATGCTTGTGTTTATATAGGCCTATTGTTGTATGAGGCCTATTGTTGTATGTTGTATGTTGTACGTTTCCATATATATAAATACCTAAAAGGAGTTTGGGGGTCGCGAGTCACTGGCATTGTAATTTTAGGGGTCACAGGCTGAAGAGTTTGGGAACCCCTGCTCTAGGTGAATTGGAAATGCTAAATTGGCTGTGGTGTATGAGTGGGTGGGTGTGTGAATGTGAGAGTGTATGGGAGTTTCCCAGTACTGGGTTGCAGCTGGAAGGGCATCCGCTGCGTAAAACATATGCCAAAATAGTTGGCGATTCATTCTGCTATGGCAATCCCTGATAAATATAGCAAGGCAAGTTTATTTATTTATCACATTTCATACACAGTAGCAATTCAAAGTGCTTTACATAAACCGGAATAAAAGAGACGAGTATAAAAAATAAAAACAAATAATATAAAAACAGATTAAAATGTGTTAAAACAGGTTATAAAAGAATGAAAAAGAAAAAAAGACATAATACTGCGATCTCTCAGACATAGCACAGTGCTCATTCTGTAAAGGCACAGCTAAACAGATGTGTTTTAAGTCTGGATTTGAATGTGCCTAATGTTGGAGCACATCTGATCATTTCTGGAAGCTGATTCCAGCAGCAGGGGGCATAGTAGCTGAAGGCCGATTCACCCTGAATTGACTAAAGGCCCTGCTTTTCTAAGCCGAAGGAAAATGAATGAATGAGTGAATGAATGAATAATGAGAAGAAGAAAATGAAGGAAAAGCAGAAGAGTGTGGTAATATTATGAGCGCAAATGATAGCAGTATGTTGTCATGTGATGTGAAAGCTGAGCGAGAACTGTCACACTCTGAATATTGTCACTTGTCTGGATTGTTTAAGATTGTCTGTTACTTTGACTAAGGATGACAAGCTTGACTTGTCACAATTTAAAGAATCTGATTACAAGGATTAATTTAATCTCCTACAACAAGGGCTCGTCAACCGTCAGCAGTGTTCTTAACTTGTCGGAGACTAGAGAGCTTCACAGGCACTTTCTTGTCTTTAAGGGTTTTAAAACAATCCCTTCGAACTGTATTAACCTTTAAACAAAGGGGACAATGACATATTTATGAACTATGAGGCCTGGTTAAGAGTATTAATGAACAAAAGGTATAATAGTAAATGCTTTATTTTTACAAAAAGTAAATGAATCAATGAATCAGGAATCCACAACCTGCTTAATATGGAAACCGTTCGGAATTTATTATGATTATTATTGTTTTTGGCAATGTGATTTTGGTAATAGTCCATAGTATTGAGGGGAAGGGGATGGAGGCTGAATGTTAGAAATGATCATATTAGTGATTTGTAGAGGTTTGAATGTCTTTTTGAGGTGACAGTGAGTTTTCTAATCAATTTCAAATGCCATTTAGTTTGTGAAGCACAAACAATTGCAGTTGTTGAATTGGAAATAAAAGGTCTTCCCTGGGTGTCATTTTCATACAGTAACTGGCTTGTTTGGGTCATTGATTTTGAAACCTGACATGTTTTTGCCCTTATTTTGGTTCAGTTGTGGTTGAAAAGCTGTACAACCCAATAGGCCAATGAACCCAGTTATTTACAAAAGGAAATGCATTGCAGAAAAAGTAGACATGGGCAGATCTAGAAAATCTAGAAATGTGTTTAAGAGGTGGCAACAATGAAGCAAGCATCAGTGAACTGGATTCAATGAGTGCTACACATACTGCTTCGACAACTTTGCTGTTCATTTGTAACCAGCAAGCACATCAACTACATCAAAAAAACAATAAGAACATATTATGCGGCTACTGAGAATGCGTGAGTGGGTGAATGTGACCACACGCAATGCTGCAGTACTGCGCGGTACAGCACAAAATGGTCTAACACAAGAAAGACATGACCAGCAGGGAGCAGTTATCTAACAGTGAACATACTGAACTGATATACTGTACTGTAGCAGCGCACACACGGAGAAGCAAAGGAAATTAAGTAGGCTAATCATGATTGTCTCATCAATAGTATCATGAGTTTTTTTATAATGGTTTGTTCGCTGAAAAATACATTTTTAAAATGTTGTGGATCAACTAACCTAATAAATAGTCATATTTGTAATTTTAAGTCCTAATACAACAGTCTTTGTAAAGTATGACAGTATTTCAATATTTGGATTTGTTGATCCTCAACTTAATTTAATCAATTTACTATAATAATTATTTTCTTGAATAGCGATTCAAGAAAAATGTTGATTTGCTGGCTATTGGGGGGTTTCAAATTATAATATCAGTTTTTTGTTTAGTTTTTGTTGTTCATTATTTTTTAATGGCTGCAAATAAAATATGTTTTATACAAATACAAATAAAGGGACTAAGCCGAAAAGAAAATTAATGAATGAATGAATGAATAAATGAATGAATGAATGACAAATACAAATAATATATATTCTATTTGTGCTGTCTCATGCACCAATATGTTATTATTTTTGGTGTGTGAAGAGAATAAATCGTCACCTTGGAATTATAAGGTTCTATCTGCGAATGATTTTGAGATATTGAGCTTCAAAGTTTTTGCATTCCATATAGCAAACAGTATGTGTGTAACATTTGTTTTTTTTAAAACTTATTAAACTTATTAAAAAAACATCCCATAATGTAAATAAGTTGTCATTAAATATGTCAATAACTCAATTTTGACAAAAATGTCAGATAGAACCTTATAATTCTAAGGTGACAAAATAGCAACTTATGCTCTATGTTTATTAATTTTAGCATGACTTCAACTGGTAATGTACTAAACTAAATGAGTATTTTCCAGTGTTTAAATTTCTGTTGTTCTACATATAGATCTGTTGTATAAGGATAATTCTTGTTTGACAGTTTCGTATGTACATGATTTAGTGAGAATTGCATTTATCTTCCTAAATATGGTCTCCTCACTGCAATAAAGGATATCCGATTGCTTCTTATTTGATTTCTGCATGTTGGAGCCGTGGATAGGGTTGACAATTATTAGTATGAAAAACCAAACAAAAGCTATCCCCTGATAAATCTACTAAATAAGTTCAAATATTATATTTTGCAAATAGAATCACTAACCCTAAACTTCATATTCCTACTTCATTAAAGTCCAAATTACTTACTTAATGCTGTCAGTATTACTGTTAGCAAAACAAGTCCAATGACATGACATTTGTAAATAATGGCTATATCTGGGAACATGGCGGAGTGGAGGCTGTGGCTGCAAGATTACATAAACAAAGCAGTTCATAAGAGTCTTTGTTTGGACCACTTTAATAGACTGAATTTGTTTTTTATTACACATATTTTTTTGTGTCCTTACAATAATGTGTGCCCCTGCTGTGAATCGGTTGAGGAATTTGATTTATATTTAACACACTGGGTTACCAATGCTGGGGTGAAAGGTGGGTTGGCAGTGCTTCGTCACAGCGTGGCAATAGATATGCCTCTTATAGTGGCAGTAGTGTCAAAAACTGAGCTCTTTGTGTAGTGATCTAAAACTGTCTACATATTCACATGTAATAAATTGCAATTTCACCCATATAATAACAAGGTGTTTGACATGAAATTAAGTTTTAAAAAGGCGTTTAAGATGTTTTGAGCTTGTCCACTTTGAACACTTCCAGAGGTAGTTTCATCACAATGTCTTGTAAGCCTTTTAAATGATATACAATAGCAAGATATGCATTTTAATAGCAGGTGGAAACAGTAATATGTCTCTGGAGAGCACTACTGATTATATCACTGAAAACTTATGTTAATAACAAGGCATTATTCTTCATTCAGCCTGATAGGATGCATATGTCTTTGCAAGGCAACCCATTAAATAGTCCTCATATAACATCCCTCATATAACTGAATCATAGAAACAGCCAAGAAGTTGAAGCTTTAAAGTAACGGTGTGTTGAGAAACATCACAACATTTCATCTTAAACAAGTAACAGCTTGAAAACTCTGAATGTGTCTGCAGGACATGAAACTAGCATACAGAACCAGCTCCACAAGGGAATAGTTGGATGGTCGAGGTCAGGTTGTAAACCTACTAGTGCAGTGAGGCAGAAAGGTAAGTTCTCCTTTTATACCCTGCCAAAACAAGATTGGTTTAAACATACCTTTAGGACATGTTAAAAATGGATTATGTTCCTGAAGAAAAAAAGGTTTATTTAGAAAATAGATAAAAAATCAGATAATAAAAAAAGACTATAATTTTCTCGCTGCATTTTATTTAACTCGTAAATGCATGGTTATTACAAGACACTTATAAACATCTACACAGCAAAAATAAATAAAATCAATGTACATTTAACTAAATTTGAGTTTAACTTAACTCTACTTGGGTGTGCATATGACTCTCTCCAATTTGGAGTTAAAATAACACTTTCTAAAGTGTGAGTTCATTTTAACACAGTAAGAGTTTATTCTTACATCGAACGGGAGTGTGTTACCCTTCAAAGTGTTAATATATTACCTTTTTTCCTATATTATCAATTGGTGTGTGTGACAGATAACAGTGATCAAATATGTTGAAAATAGTTTTAATTTATTAAATGTTCATTAATCTTTTTCAGAAATGATTTACAAATGAATACATTCAACTCTTTGCATTTTAAAATGCAACAAGACATGTTTAAAGTTTAAGTTAAACATTCTGGTTTAATCACTGTCTGAAAGAACCGGTTCAAGTAAAAAAAAAAAAACTGTACTTCCCATCACTAGTGGGAAATGCATATTGGGTTAAAAGTTTAACACTGAAAAAAAAAACCTCTTAAATATACACTCTTTCACACTCATGGATAAAAATGTACTCCAGTTTTAACACTGAACAACACCAAAGAAATCACACTGTATATTTAACACTGGAACTTTTGCTGTGTACTGCACAATTGAATTTAATAAATGGTTGGCGATAGAGATCTGCATTCCCGCAGGGGTCACGGGACCCGACCAGATTTCTTGCAGCACGGGAATTTTTTTTTTGCATAAAACACGCTAGTGGTCGATAACTCTGGTGTAATTTGAACGGGAGCGGGCGGTCTAACAATATAGCGCTCCTGAGTCCTGACGTTATTATGGAACGACATATCTGCATATTTCCTTGTTCCTTTTGAGCACCAGTACAGCCACTGCTCACGACTGTAACACATGATGAATGCATGGACCAGTGCTTTCTGCACATGCATTTTATTTGCACAGTCTGTGCATCATCTGCATAACTGTCCTCAGAGCGGGCTTTACCATGGCAGAGCAAAAAGTGAAGACATTCAGCTTGCATTAGAACATGGTCAGTTTACTGCTAGGAAACCCACGGTAAGCAAGTCTGATGTATGGGAGTCTTTCTTTTATAAAAAAATTATAATAATAAAATTACCCTTTGCGCAATATAATATTATCTCAAAGTTTTTCCATTTAGCAGTCAGGGGGGTCACACACTGGTTGCGCCTTTCTGTGTAGCTAGCTCTTTGCAACTCTCACATGGTTGCCCCTGAAGCTAAGCAGAGCTGCGCCCGGTCAGTACAGGTACCTGGATGGGAGACCACATGGGAAAGCTAGGTTGCTGATGGAAGTGGTGTTAGTGAGACCAGCAGGGGGCACTCAACCTGCTGTCTGTGTGGATCCTAATGCTCCAGTATAGTGATGGGGACTCTATACTGTCAGTGAGCGCCATCTTTCAGATGAGAAGATAAACCAAGGTCCTGACTCACTGTGGTCGTTAAAAATCCCAGGATGCCCTTCGAAAAAGTGTAGGGGTTTAACCCCCCGCCATCCTGGCCAAATTTTCCAACTGGCCTCTGTCCATCATGTCCTGAATGTTGGTGCATGTTACTTCCAACCAGGGCTTGACATTAACTTTTTTGATCACCAGCCACTGTGGCTAGTAGATTTCCAACATTACTAGCCACTCGCCATTTTCACTACCCACACTTTTGTTGTTGGGAAAATATATTTTATATGCTTAAATTTGACTTTGACATTTTAAAATAACTTGATTTAGATGTTGTGTTATGTCCACATGCCTTCTCATTCATTTAACTTCTTGTGTGTATTGTGTATTAGCTTGCTCAGTGTGCATGAGCAAATGGGTTGTGTTGCAATGCAATCAGTTTTTATTTCACAGAACTTTTCAGGGCTCAAAATTAAGGATTTACCAAATTTATCTCTGACCACACTAAATAAGTATTTATTTAGCCACAATTTTTTTATGTGTCAAAAAAAGGAAAATATAGCTGTATATGTGCACTTTTTAATTCAACAAAACTTTTCTTTAAAAAAACATTAAATTAAAAAAAAAATATTATTGTCATGTATCTAAAATAAGCACAGTAATCTGTCCTGGCTAAAAATCCCAGATCACCAGTTAACAAACGGGGAGTAATCTCCCATTAAAGCAATGTTATTGTAAAAAAATATATAATTAAACCATATTAACCAAAATAACTGTTAGCAAAAGAAAGCAGGTGAAACATACCATGTTTGATAATGAAAGGATGATCACGCGTACACGGTTAATATAGGCCTGTTAATAATCTGTTCAAAGAATAATTAAAATGAAAGCAGTGACCGCTGCTGCTTACAAAAGAATGTGTATTTTTTTTTAAATCTTGAGCTCTTAAAAGCAGCAGGACTGTGGGTGCACGATCATCGCTCTTTGTCCAGTCTATTTCAAAGGGAACCGATCGCACCAGTTGCGCTTCCTCTAGGCACGGTTGCTTCGCGCAAGTAAACGGGAGTGTGCACGCTTTTTAACAGTTGTGCGCATCACATCACCTGTGCGTGCGAGTGATCATCCTCCTGTTCGGTATTTACCTGCTTTCGAACACAGTTATTTTTGTCAGCCGTGCTGCTTCTCGATTCTAAGATCACATTTGCACGAATATTGGGCCATGAACCCTGCTTTTAAGAAAACTACAATTTAAAAATGATTTCCAACCAGCCAAAGTGGCTAGTGGAGGTGTCTGTCTAACCTGCCAGAGCTGAAATCTACCCGCATTTGAAGGGTGTTAATGTAAAGCCCTGCTTTCAACTATCATATGTGCGACGCTGAGCAGAGCATCCGGTGTGTGACCAGCTTCAGAAGACTGTAACCTCAGGTTTAAGGCGGCACTCATGTCTCATCACAAGGGGCAAATAAAACTGACATTTAGCCTACAATCCTTGCACAACCTACAATTTCATCTGTTATTTCTCTCTTTTGGTAGTACCAAATTAAACGTGATATTTTGGAAGCCAGATCTAAATTTAGGGGGAACGGTTGGGTCGGGTAGAAAATTATTCTAAGCTGGCAGCGGGTGAACAAAGACTGAATATACAGCGGGAGCAGTCAGGTGTGGAATAAAACCTGGTGGGAAAGGGACTAAAAAATCAGTCCCGCACAGACCTCTAGTTGGCGACACCAATCTTAAATCATCTTAACGCTGTACAATACAACAATACTAGTCTAAATAACATGAACTTTTTCAAAAGAGAATATTAAAAAAATCTACTTTGTCAAGATATATTTTTCACAGACATCAAATGATGTTTTTCATTCAGAATTCATAAAATGTTGTAATGCAATAATCTTTTATCACTATTGTGAAGCGTATCCTATAGTGAACGTGTAAAAGTGGAGGCTTGACTCTATTATATTGCATAAAAAAGAAAAAAAAAAGTTCATTTTGATTTTGTGGTAACTTCAATTGCAAATGTGGGGTTAGTTTACCTTAAAATAAAGTCATAATATGTTTTGCAGCAGACATTAGGTTAGGCTGAAATGTGAGCTGGACATTTTGTTTTGTGCGATTCTCCCAGTATCTTCTGTGGGGTTTTGGTCAGGGTTATGTTTGTGTCACACCAATTGCTTTGAATTTGGCTAAATAGCTCAATCTTGGTCTGATCTAAAATATTTCACTTACGCTTTTAGAAAAACGCCCTCAAAGACCAGAGGCTTTCCTCGTAGGCAAGTTTTTTTGCAGAGCTCTTGATATGGTTGAATCATCCTCTATAATCCCTTTCAGCTACTGAACTCTGTCACCCCCTTAAAGTGACTGTTGGCCTCTCTGAAGCTTTTCATAACTCTGCTTCTTCAGGGAACTTTTTCTTGGAAACATTTAGGCCATCCAATATTGAATTCTTAATATATGAAAATAGTTTTGTCTGTTGGTCACGCATCTGATTTACGTCATCTTTACCCTTTTGCAGAGCATTTTAAAACTTGTTTTCACTGCTACCTTTCATACTTACAATCAGCCTAGTCATTCATTAACTTTGAATGTGTCCTTGCTATTTATAACAATTCTTTGTTCAAACATAAACTGCTTATGCAACACAAGTACTGAATACTTGCATATGTATATATTTGCATAGTTTAGTGTGTCATTGATTTCAGGCGGAAATATTTTAACATTTTTGTGATTAAATTCAACATTGCTGGATCCTTTCTTTTTAAACTTATAGATTGGAACATCTATTTTTGTTTGCAATGCAAGAGTAAATAAAGAACTCATTGTTTGATTAAATACAGCATTTTTCTAACTCTAGAAAAATGCTAATGTTTTATGAATTTAAGTAGCAGAGGAGTGTTTTAGTTTGGTATTTGTCATCTAGGTTGAACCAGTACTGTCTAAATGTGCATAGCACTTCATCTTTTAAAAACAAATAGATTTCAACCAACTGTATTTAAAGGAACGCTCCACTTTAAAAAATAAAACTAAAAATGTACAAGTCCTCTAGAGTTAAACAGTTGAGTTTTACTATTTTAAATCCATTCAGCTGATCTCTGGGTCAGCTTATAGAATATGTCATTGAATCAGATTACAGTAGTCAACATTTGAGGCGGATCATCATCTTTCATCAAGTTTGTTCCATATCTATTGGAACAACATCCATTTTTGTCTTAAAGAGCACCAATTTGACCCCTATTTCAAGATTTAAGATAAGCCTTTTGTGTCTCCAGAATGTGTCTGTAACGTTTCAGCTCAAAACACCCATCAGATTATTAATTATACCTTTCAGAATATGAACACAATGTAGCTGTTTTTGTTGCATGTGCCTTTAATGCTAGTTCTCCCCGCCCACCGTTCCCACGTACCTGTCAGAGTGTGCCTCAATCTCCGGCTGCGTCAGATAAACAGCACAGTGACAGACATGAAGGGAGCAGATCTCATGTAACGTTTGTGAGAAATGCTACAGTAAGAACTTTCCCAATGATTATTTGATGTATTTGTTGTGGAGTTACTTCAAGCCTTTCTGCAACGATGAGTCACACACAATGTCGTTACTAAGTTCACGCACACACACATACACAGCACACACGTTTAACTTTGCACTGTCTTTGCATGGAAAATGTGACAGGATACACATTAATATGCACTGCTGTATGGATATACGTTATGTTAATGTACAAAATAAACCTGATTTAACGTCCACAAACCAGGATTGAAGCATCTTTTTTATAATTGTACTGGCATGCGGCTGTGTTGATGAAGACGGTAAAATCGCTGTAATTCATTACAAACATGCACTGTTTTGAAAACGTTTTATACTTGTAAAACTCATTCTTGATTACATTTGTTGATGATTGATGATCACAGGGAGCTGAACAGATCTTTTAATTCCAGTTGCTTTACGCACGTCCTGTCTTGTTGATATGATTATATGCATTACTACTGAGACATGTTAATATGCAGCCGTCAATCAATTCGGTTGGTGGGGAAACCACACCTACGTCACGTTGCCGTGGGCCTCAAAATGGGATTGATTTGGATCCTATTTTAACATCAGGAAATTTAATAAAAAGAGACTTATTGTGTTTATATCACCCCAAAATAACTGTGGACACATTATACCTACACAGTTCTGTCCAAGCAGCTTATAAAAGATGATTTTTATCATAGGTGCCCTTTAATACAATTCTGAAAAACTTTTACAGCCACGTCAAATATTGACTACTGTACACTATTCACATCTCCCTCAAAAATAACCTAAGACAGTTGATCAATTTCTTATTTTAAGCTTGACTCCTCTGTAGTTACAGTACATCAAATACTAAAAACCAATATAAATTTTAAATTAGCTAATTTCTTGGCTGATATGGCTATATCAAAGTATATATTCTCATTCTGGCATAACAATCAAGGAAGGTTAATGCCACATGGTTTTAGCAGACACAATAATATTATGCTGATTCTATAGGGCTTGATATTGGGGACTATTTTCATTAATTCATTCATTTTCTTTTCGACTTAGTCCCTTTATTAATCCGGGGTCGCCACAGCGGAATGAACCGCCAATTTATCCAGCACGGTTTTACGCAGCGAATGCCCTTCCAGCTGTAACCCATCTCTGGGAAAGGGGGACTATTTTCAGTCATTGCATAATATCACAAACCCGGATATGGGCTGAATGGATTAAACAATGGCAAAACTCAACTGTTTAACTCTAGGGGAGTTTTAAAAAGCTTATTTAAAAAAAAAATAAATACAGTGGAGGGTTCTTTTAAGGACAGGAAAAGTTGAGCATCCATATAGCGTCAGTAAAATCCATTAGTTTAAAGTTCAAACATAACACAAAGCACTTAGTAAAGACCATTCTAATTATGGGGGAAAACATATCTCTGAGATACATTAGTCTAAAACCTTGTAGAGACATTGACTGATGTTTCTGGCTATGTTCTTCTTGTTTTAAACCAGCATTTTTGGAATTTGAGGCAGGCATACAGTATGTAACATCAGTTGCTAGTGTGCCTCTTGCGAATAAGGTTTCACCACACAGCTATGCCTAGCTAGTACATGCATAAAGCCACACTGATGTTGACTTTAATGTGGTATTTTATTTTATTTAAAAAAATAATCAAAACAATACAAAGGTTTTCCACATTTCCTAAAAACTAGCGGTTTGGACACGATCATCTGACAGTGATGATATGAGAAGAAAATGTTTTAATGCAGGCAGTCCCAAGGTGTGCAAGAAAAGCATCATACTTCAAAACTGTTGCCATTATTCATATCATCGCCATGCCCGAAGATGGATCATTGTTCATAGTGTGCAACACGCAGATGTCAGGGCTGCTCTGTCGGAGTCCATCAAAGTGAAGGGCGAACATCTCCATGCTTTCTGATCAGAGAAGACAAGCCTGGCAGGGGATATCCTCTCATACCATCATCCGTACAAAAGAGGATGATGGTGAAGTGTAAAAGACAGGATTTTTTCTTGTTTTATTTCAAAGGCAGACTAGAAGGAATCGTGTTGCAGAATTGGATTTGTCGGCATGTTTACTGTGACAGGTGGAACAAAGAAAGTGGGAGAGGCATCATCTGTTAGGCCTTGTCGATTAGTGATTATACGCAAAATTTTGTTCATTTTAAACCCCATAGCATTCAGTTTGAAATCTTATTATGTAGTTGGTAAATTTTAAAACTTCTGTCTGAAGTTTCAGGAAGGTTTTTGTCATCTCAAGCTGTCCTCTTGTCCCTATCATTTTCGATTGCTATTTATTTTATACCACACAACTAAACACAACTACTTTTGATCAATGCGCAGTACAAAACAAATGACCATTAATAGAATTAAAGGGATGGCTCATTCAAAATGAAAATGCCCTCATAATTTGCTCTCCATCTTGTGGTTTTAAACCTTTTATGAGTTTCTTTCTTCTATTGAACTCAAAAGAAGATATTTTGAAGAATGCTAGTTGCTGGGACCCATCGACTTCTTTAAGTAAAAATAAAAACAGTATCTTGTAATGTGTGTATTTATATACTGTAGCGCAAATATCATGTATTGCCATACACGCAAAGTGCTTCACAATCATGAGGGAGGTCTCTCCACGCCACCACCAGTGTGCAACATCCACTTGGATGATGCGACAGCAGCTACAGTACAGGACCTGTACCATTGCTCCCTATACGCAGAGTATGCAGGTTGCGTAGGGCACTACCCCGGAAGGGGGGCACCATCTAGGCTCCTCAAAAAATTATTATTATTTATTTAGTAATATTAACATAAACTGAGTGTAAATAAAAAATATGTTTATACGTACATATATTTCAAAAAATGCATTTCATGACGAGCGCAAAAAATGTGATAAAGTTGTTGTTTTTCCCGTGCGCGCATATTCGTGCTCCATCCCACTTATGTCCGTGGCTGCTAGCAGCATATGATTATTGCTGCAAGTTATTGATGCAAGTTGCAACTCTATGCTCGAGAAAAGACAACAGCAGTCTGGAGCCAAGAAGAGAAAACAAGTACAAGATGAATCCTGTGCATCATTTTCAGGTAACTTACAGTATGTCCATGAATCTGGAAAACATTGTATTTTTGGTTGTTCAAGTAAATTAGTGAGTATAACATTTAACTTTGCCACAACTGCACCAAATATGCCTGATTTGTTGTTGTTTACATTCAGTTTCTTGCTTTGCTGCTATGCATTGTGTTTTAAACTATGATAGGACATGCTTTATGACTTTTGTAATAAAGTCTAAATAAAAAAATCTGTTTGCTCGTCTTTCTCATGTTGCTGCTAATTATACACACTCAATTATTATCGTTATTATTAACTTGTGCAATACTTTACAATTCTGTTTTACACACCAGCTAGATAAAGATGCAGTGCACAATTATTGAACTGTATCTATTATTTAATATAATTCAGGGCAGTTATCTTTGTTTATTGTTTGTGTCTATTTCTATACATTTTGTATTGCTGCTGTTCTCTCTAAAGAGCTGCCAAGTTTATTTTGTTGTATCGCTGTTATGACAATAAGTCTCTTTAGTCTTTGAATCTATGGATTGGTGTGTTTTTAATAGGCCATAATTTTATAATTATTGTACATAACAATATGCAATGTAATGTAATGTGTATTTATATAGCGCATTTATTGTGTATGGCCATACACCCAAAGCGCTTTACAATTATGAGGGGAGTCTCTCCACACCACCACCAGTGTGTAGCATCCACTTGGATGATGCGACGGTAGCCACAGGACAACGGCGCCAGTGCGCTCACCACACACCAGCTATTGATGGAGTGAAGAGACAGTGATAGAGCCAATTCAGTGTATGGGGATGATTAGGAGGCCATGATGAGTAAGTGCCGATTGAGGGACTTTGGCCAGGAGACCGGGGTTACACCCTATACTCTTTACGAGAAGTGCCATGGGATTTTTAATGACCACAGAGAGTCAGGACCTCGGTTTAACATCTCATCCGAAAGACGGCGCCCACTGACAGTGTAGTGTCCCTTCACTTTTACTGGGGCATTAGGACTCACACAGACCACAGGTTGAGCACCCCATGCTGGTCTCTCTAACACCACTTCCAACAGCAACCTATTTTCCCATGTGGTCTCCCATCCAGGTACTAACCAGGCTCAGCCCTGCTTAGCATCAGTGAGTAACCGGTCTTGGGCTGCAGGGTGATATGGCTGTGGTCATATCATGAAATAACAAAACTGACTAATATTCTGTGATTTC
Source organism: Danio kyathit (assembly GCA_903798195.1). Lineage (NCBI taxonomy): Eukaryota > Metazoa > Chordata > Actinopteri > Cypriniformes > Danionidae > Danio > Danio kyathit. The sequence goes on from LR812524.1 coordinate 44,144,502, forward strand.
TGAAAGATCAATAATATAAAATGAGTCAAATTACTGAAAGGCTATAAACCATTTTTATTGGATGGACTGATTAAGGTTTACATTTTTCTGAATGTTAACAATAAGCTTTTGTTTAAAAGTAGACTGATTAATCCTTAAAAAAACATAAAGGTCTTTATTTAGTGATTTATACTGACAGCAAGGGTATGTGTTTGTCACCATAGATTATAGTGCAAGTTAAATTTACATTGTAGTTGTAGTTTATAAACATTATGAAGAGTGCTTGATTTGCCAACTGTCTTCCTGAGTTTCTTTAAATGACTAATCTCTTCTGCATTCTACATGGAGGTCCAATGCTGAAATTTATCACAGAAGAAGATGCGGTGGCCTGATCTAGCACTGCTCCAGAGGCACCAGCAGCTGCACAGATACAGACACTGAGGACCGGCCATCTCTACAGGTACAGAGAGGGTTTTGTTCCATACCTTTTGTTAATGTTTGAAATTGGGAATGCAGAAGACATGTCAGTGTTTATTTTGATGTAAACTCTTACTTTATAATGGAAATATTTTAATGTTTAAGTATAATTGTGAGTGTTTATTTGCATTTTTACATATATATATATATATATATATATATATATATATATATATATATATATATATATATATATATATATATATATATTTAAATAAATAAATAAATACATGTTGAAATACATATGTTTGTCTGTTTTTGTTCCTCTGTGGGGGCATCACAGTAACAGTTCACTTAGGGCACCTTTTTAGCCAGCAGCGTCTCTACACAGTACAAAGGTGCCAGTGCGCTCACTACAAACAAGCTATTGGGGCAGTGGAGAGACAGTGAAAGAGCCAATTTGGTGGGTGGAGATGATTGGGAGGCCATGATGGGTAAATCATGGTATAGAAGTCAATGGGTTCAAGCAACCAGCATTTTTCAAAATGTTTTTATATGTAATCGACAGAAATAGGATTTCAACAAGTTAATAGTGAGTAAATGATGACAGAAAGACATAAAATAAAACATTACAAATCATGAATATGAATACAAATTTTAATTTTTTCACCTATATTTAAAAATGAAGATATCTATTGTTATTTTATAGATAGGCATCATGTAGTCAGCCACTTAAATGATGGCTATTTTGTAAAACATGGTTTCTAAACCTGTATTTCCCAAACTGTTAGTGGTTGGCGATGGGACTGCTGGGGTTTGTGAGATTCTGATAAGCCATCTGTACACTCTGTGCCAGATCCAGATTCTGCTAACTCTACAAATGATGCAGCTTCATCACGCAGTGCTGCGTAAAAGACTTTCCCATATTTGACATGCCTTTTCACTGACTGTCAGAGGTTACACTTACATAAGTGCCTTTGGATCTGTGAGAAAGTAATGCCACACCAGAGGCATTTTGATGCCATTTTGAACAACAGCATGATCATTATGACAATCATGCATCTTGTTTTCTTGGTTGTATTAATGTAGATGGTGATGCTAAAGCTAAATTGAAATAAAATATAAATATACAAATTTTGTACATCATTTTATATGATATATATATAGTTGAATTCAGAATTATTAGCCCCCCTTTGATTTTTTGTTTTTAATATATTTCCTAAATAACGTTTAACAGATAAAGGAAATTTTCACAGTATCTCTGGTAATATTTTTTCTTCTGGAGAAAATCGTATTTGTTTAATTTCGGCTAGAATAAAAGCAGTTTTTAATTTTTTAAACATTATTTTAAGGACAAAATTATTAGCCACTTTAAGCTATATTTTTTTGATAGTCTACAGAACAAACCATCATTATACAATAATTTGCCTAATTACCCTAACCTGCCTAGTTAACCTAATTAAACAAGTTAAGCCTTTAAATGTCACTTTAAGCTGTATAGAAGTGTCTTGAAAAATATTTAGTAAAATATTATTTACTGTCATCATGGCAAAGATAAAATAAATCAATTATTAGAAATGAGTTATTAAAACTATTATGTTTAGAAATGTTTTGAAAATTTTTTTCTCAGTTAAACATAAATTGGGGAAAAAAATAAACAGCTAATAATTCTGACTTCAACTGTATATATATATATATATATATATATATAAAATTGTGATCATGTTAGTGTGTTAGAGTAAGAATTTATTATATTTACTGAATCGTTAATGCTATCTACAATCTCAGGAGGTAGGCCAAGTAAAACATGTAGGTTCAGCTGAGCCAAAATGTTCAAAACCCCTGCTGGAAAAGGTCCTCCCATGTAATGTTTCCCCCTTGTGGTGCTGTTGGCTAAAAAAGGCCCATGATAGATTTCATAACCTTCAGATAATGCGCTCACACTGTTATGGGAATAGTACCATCCTCCCAAGGCTTGGCAGTGTGAATGATAAATGGAAAGAAAAATATGGGAAAATATTTTTAGTGAATGTATTTAATGGCCTAGAATATGATTTTTCCTGTTCTGTATATGAATTTTAAATATTAGCAATTACTGTCAACTGCATGTATGTGTGATACGGATTTTACTTGCATTTACTGTTTTTAGGCTGATACGTCTTGAGACCTTTTTAGCATATTTAATACTTTTTAGTTTAAAAAAGAGAGGGAAAAAAAGCATATTTTAATCTTTAAACTATAATATGCTACATTTATTCTGAGGACAATTTAGGATCCATCTGTTAACATTCACTCACATTTTTCTTTTTTTTTCTTGTGCAGAATGCTGAATTCAGTATGGTGTCAAACATTTCCCAGTGCATGTTTCTTGACCCTGTTTAAATCTATCTCTCTCTCTACATTTTCTTGGCCACATGGGACCTTCCTTCCTGTGATTATTCAACAATTAGCTGCCTGTCTTCATCGGCCACGCATTACTAAGCTAGAGACAGTTGCCTTATAGCCTATTCTTCATGTTCTCTGTAGGTTTCGGGTAATTATTTTTGAGTCTTCTGCTCAGTAGTGGAAAAATATGTGAAACAACACATGCAAAAGCAAAATCACGATTCGTGTTTAAATGATAGCAGCAATAGGTAATTAAGGAAATGAATTTTAAGGTCAAGATTTATGCAATGGTTGTGTGTCTTTGTGCCTAGAAACCTTTGAGCTAATGTTTTTATTTTGTTGTTGAAAATGTAACTGAGGTACAAGTTGTAAAGGCATCACCCTCTTCTGGAAGGTGGTGGGGAGCAGTAGCTCATTTGCATTTAAGGAGATACAATTTATTAATTTTTTTAAGGAATAATAAATCATAATTTAGTAGTAGAAATGAGAAATTGTTAACACTTGCACTGAAAAAAAAAAAACTTTTGGTATAGTAAAATCTAATCAATTTACTGTCATCCTTTTTAAAATAAGTAAATGATTTAATATTTACACATTTACCTGACTTAATAAATGTAATTAAATATTCATACTAATTTACTTGTAATATTTACAGTAAATATTTTGTAACCATTGTAAACCGTTTGTTAAAAGCAATGTGCTAGAAAAAGAACTTGACTTTACTGGATTCATTTAAATAAATATAGACTCAAAACTAAAGATAATCATTTAACATTTGTTTATTTATTTATTTAGGAGCATTAGGTTAAACATTAAGTAAAATTTACAAGATATTGGCAAGTTAATTGAGTGTCTGAACAACTGTAAGTTCAAAAATAAAAATAAAAAAATGAGATAACCATGTGACATTAATTGTATGTGTTGACTTTATGTACATAAACAGTTTGGGGACATTTTTGCACGACCAAGAGCGAAAATAGCATCACACGGAAAAAAACGTATATGTCCACTAAGAAGAATAGAGATGCCGCTTGCTGTCATGTCCGCAGTGGACATTAAAAGGTAAATCCTCTGCAAAAAAAGGAGAGCCAACATGAACAAATAGAAGAACAGAGTAAGAAAGGCTTTAAGGGACGCTGGAAAACCATATTTAAATCAAAGAGGAGAACAAAAAACGGAAAAATCCACCAAAAGATGTGTGTGGAAGAACCCTATATGTGGTGTGATCTCTCTCTCTCTCTCTCTCTGAACGTGCCGGGGAGCACTAAGCACCACAAAAACAGTTAACCTATCAAAATAAACAGCCTGATCTCACGAGAAAACGTAAGTATTTTACGCTTTGTCAGTTTAGTGGCTAAACTTCAGTCGTTCGAAAATGTACGATTTTAAAAAGGAGGCGGAGCATCTAACCCCACCCCTAACCGTCATTGGGTGATGAGCAAATCGTACTAATTAGTACGAATTAGATCGTATGAATTCATACAAATTAGCCACTAAATCAAACATTTACGAATTGCCTTGAGATTGCGTTGAAATAAACCACATACCATATATAATAAAGCTGTATGAATGCATAATTCCTGCCATTCCTGTGTAAACTACGGCATACAGAGTTTATTTGTTTATATATTTATTTATATTGTGAGCGCAAGAACAGTTTGAAGCAGTATATACACGGGTGCGCTGCGCCAGCTTTTCTAAATAAACGACAAGGTGCACTATTGAAGCTATCTAAACATACAAGAGGTGATCAAACAATCAGAGACTGTGCCCATCATGATAAGTATATTTATTTATTTATTTATTTATGGTTTACTGTTAAAATTTGGTTATTTCCTGTAGTGTAAGAGGGTCTATGTATTGTGCATTGTTCATACTGTATTTTCTGTTTTTAAATAATAATAATAATAATAAACTTGAAAGAATTGATAAATATTAACCTGCCGTTTCTGTTATTGTATTAAAACCAAGATTAAGGAATCAGATCATTAGTGGTTTAAAGTGATATGATGAATTGGAGTTATACTATTATTCCACACTAACTGGACATATACTGTTCTTCCACATTTGAGAAATATAAATCACAATAACTTTGTATTTTTAATACTGACACTGAAATATTTTATCTCCCTAGAATTGAGAAGCTTTTGTTGTCTATCTTCGAGTAAAATAATATAATATAATGTTCACAATCCAAAAAAAAAAAAAATCTTATTAGTCAAAATTTGAAAATATGGACTTATATGATTCTTCGTCTCAAGACCTCAATTGTACTTAATTTAAGATGTAATGTTGATAGTAAAAACTTGATTTTTGCATGTACAAATTGTTACATAGATTTTATCAAGTAAATCTTAAGAGTTTTTTTTTTTCAGTGTGTGGTTTTATATTTTGAGTGCCAGAAGATGGCATTATCCAAAACTATCAGTTTTCAGTGTCATATTATGTTTAATTTCTTGATATATTGTGTTTACTACTTTGGAAATGTGTTGCTGTGTCATCATTCTTTTCCATTCCTATTGACACATTTATGGTATTGTGTCCTCATGCCCTGTTTAGTAAATCCGCCCCTATAAGAATCAATTTAAAATGGGGTTTGAACAAATCAGGGATTCATTAAAACAGTGTTTGTCATACTTCATCGATATTATGTGGCATATCGGTTGATGCCATATGGTCTGCTTGGATCTTGCAGCCTCTGGACATTGAGGGCAGTTTGGCATAACAGCTTTGTAGCATCCTTAATTCGTGATGCAGGGACAGACAGATGTATTACTTGCTGGGCTGCGAAGCATGGTCCCAAGAAACCCTTCTCGGTCTCGGCAGAGATCTTTTGGATGTTTCAGTAATTGCTAGCTTCCCATTGTGGTCATCCAAAACACTGTGCTCTCATGCCACGGACCATGACAAACTCGAAACACTCTGAATTGGCAGAAAACTATTCCCTGTAATGCCATGTAAACAGACACATATTCTCAAAATGATTTCCCTGGCACACCGAGTAACCATTGTACCCAAATTAGTTGAATTGTGGAAAAACTATTAAAATAGATGGAATCCAATTATCTCATGGGATATGTAAACATATCCATCAAATGAACGCAACAAATTGAACAACTGAGTGCCCTCTCATGGTGATAAAAGACTTGGCAAAAGCTGAGCTAAATGCATCAAATGACATATGAGTGTCATTTTGTTTTCTGCCAAGTATTGTCAGCAACACCAGAAAAACGTTATGATGTGCCTAAAAGGTATACACCTGCTCACTCCTAAATGTCAAGAACATCAGGCAAGAATTATGATTCAGGGACACAAGGAAAATAAACTAACTTTGACATGACAGAGCATGTCAAAAGAATAATTCATTAAACTATATTAACTATATTTCATCTATATTACAGCATTTGCTTGGCATCACATCCTATTTTTGCTGTTTTGTAAGTTTGTGATGGCAATCATAAGCAATGTTTACTTGGAAACGTATTGTCTTTTTTTAATGGTTCTTGTAAACACATCAGTTTATATTAATAAGCTTCATTTTTATTGCTTTTGAATTAAATAAGGTGAAATAATATAATCAAAGCATAAGCAGAAGTTTGCTCATAATAAATAAATAAATAAGAAAAAATGTGAATCAGATGCTAAGTTTAGAGATAATGTAAAGCAGTGGTCCCCAACTTTTATCACTGTGGCTGGTCAACACTTGACAATTATATCGCGGACCGGGGAGGGGGTGGGGGAGTTCATAGGTTGTTAGGCAACCATTAACCGTTTTCTCAGAGGATGGCAAGCTGACTGAACATTGCAGTCACTCTGATACAAGTTATTTATGGAGAAAATTACAAAGCACTGCAGTGTTTTGGTGGTCTGTGTTTGTCTGAGATTATAAGTCTACCGAAGTGTGTACAAGCTGAAGCTAATCGGTCAGTTCTTGAGTGATATGACGTGATATAAGAACGGCCCCTAAATGGTCGGCGTCATTTGCGATCTCCAGCAGTTGATCTTCTTGCACAGATATGGTGGATTTACCTTATTTGTTGACAAATGAGTTGCGGATCCATACCTTGGCAGTTTGTGGGTCCTTCACTGGGCCTTTTCCCCTTAGCAAAGAAACTTTCCAAATTTTGCTGCCTGTGGGTTAAATTCGGGCGCTCAAGTGACCGTGATGTAAGCGTGAGAACACTGTCATTTTTTCAAAATAAAAGTCTCTCCACACCATCACCAGTGTGCAGCATCTACTTGGATGATGCGACAGCAGCCACGGGACAACGGCACCAGTGCGCTCACCACACATCAGCTATTGGTGGAGTGGAGAGACAGTGATAGAGCCAATTTAGTGGATGGGGATGATTGGGAGGCTATGATCGTTAAGGGCAGATAGTGGGAATTTGGCCAGGAGACTGGAGTTACACCCCTACTCTTTACGAGTAGTGCCATGAGATTTTTTAATGACTACAGTGAGTCAGGACCTCAGTTTAACGTCTCATCCGAATGTCACGCTTCACCAACACCACTTCCAACAGCAACCTAGTTTTCCCATGTGGCCTCCCATTCAGGTACTTACCAGGCTCAGCCCTGCTTAGCTTCAGTGAGTAACCGGTCTTGAGCTGCAGGGTGTTGGGCTGCTGTGGCCATATGATTACAGTTGAACCACTGAAGTCACATGCAACGTTTTGACAATGTTTTTGGTTGCTTTTCTGGAATATTAACATCTCAGGACTGCATCTCAGGTCTTTGAAGGATGAGAGTGCTCTCAGATTTCTTTCTTTCTTTATTTTTTGGGTGAACTATTCCTTATCTGAATCTCTCGTTAGAGTTGTACACATGGTTACATCAAAAACACACAACATTCACATTTACACAGTTGGTTAAGTCTGTAAAGGAATGGTTATGGGGAAAGGAACGATTATGGGCAGCTAGGAAAAAATAATGTTAAATTATATTTGTTTATTAAAAACATTGTGTATTGAAATACACAAAAAAACATGTGTAGTATACATTATGTACTGTCGTCTGAGTTATAAATATGACTCAAAGAACAAAAGAAAAACAGAAAATTACATAATACATAATATAGTGGGTTGAATTTGACCTTTTATACCATTATAGACTGGGAGTTTCAGACTCAGACTCAACTTTATTATCCTGTTTAGGGAAACTAAAATTGCAGCTAGGTGCCAAAACACAGGTGAAGTTCCATGTACACATTACAAAAATATAACCGCATACAGTACAATGGATTATTTTTTAGACATTATTAGGCATTTTTTAGCATCTCCCTCCCCTCTGGACTCATTTATTGACCTAATGGCCACCATTGTAAAATAATTTCTAATTCTATTTGTCCTGCAAATAGAAACTCTAAAACAGCATCCTGATGGCATCAGCTAAAAAAGAGAGTACAATGGGTGATCCGGGGTGCATAAGATAGCCTGAGCTCTCTTTAAAGCATAATTACGGTATATTACCATTGTACCAGTTTGCTTAAAACTGATGATCTTGCCTGCCAACTTCACAAGGCTTACTCAACCTTTTCTTATTTGACAGACTCAGGCCCCGTTTACACTAATAAGTTTTTTTCATAAGTTTTGCTAAGGTTACTCCTTCCGTTCACACTACACTGGAGTTTTCGAGCGCTTCAAATGGAGCATTTTGGAAACGCTGAAGAGGCCATTTTCATTTTAAAATGTTGCTGCTCCATGTCAGTGTGGATGCAGGAAAAAAGAGACATCTGAAAACGGAGGCATAGCTGCAGACATTCGCCTGATCTGATTAGGGCTTTTTCCACAATATCAAATAGCCTACACAAAGTTCAGTCTTGCATCCTTCCCTTATAAGTTCAAACTTGGCAAGTTTGATATGGAAAACAAACTCCTGAGGACACATCATGTAATCTTCAAAGGGAACAGTGCACTTTATAATGTCATTTACATCACCCTGGCCACGTTGTTTCTTAACAATAAAATGAAAACAAGATATAAGTAACCGTCAATTTTCATTTTGATATTAACAACTTAACAGACACTAAAAATGTTGAGGCATTGTGTAGTTACGTATTTACAGGTATATGCATATGACCGTCATCTTCACTGTATGCATATTTATTACAAAACAGAGCCTATAACATAACTGCCTCCTTTCATTTTTACTCAAAAATACGAAACATACCCTCTCTTTTGCTGAATATCAGTTTTAACAATCAATAATGGCCATTATTAAAGTATAACGTACAATAAACTTATACATTATTGGAAATAAAGGCAAGCAATCAGTCAATATGCAGAATCAGTGTACGTGGTTACATAAATAATATACAGTATCTTTGCTATCAGCCAAAACACGTTAGCTGAGAACGAGTAATAGATTCAAAAGACCACAGTCGGGGAATATGTCGTTAGATATAGACAACAAGATGAATTAAATATCACGTTCAACAAAAATACTGAGATTAGATCCAGCAGTAGATTCTTGATAAACCGTCCAACGTGCACAGCTATCAACTGGGGTTCTGTGCTCAAAGCACCCGCTGACTGCCTGGAGCACAGACGAGCACAAATGCTGCAGCGCATGCCAGAGTGTGTATGTGGTCACGTGATGTGCATTTTCAGTGGTGTAGTGTGGACGGAGAGCTGTTCAGAAATACTAGATGAAACACCAGTGTGGACGTGGATCATTTTTCATTTTAAAATGCAGCTATTATTAGTGTAAACAGGGCCTCAGATTACCGTACCAAGCTACAATGCAGAAAGATAAAACTAATTCAATAAATTGTATATAATACAGTGTCACCATAGAGGTACAAACCCGAAACTATCTAAGTTTCCTCTGAAAAAAGTCTTGTACACACACTGTGAATATAAAATAGTGAATTAGTGAATATAAATGAAAGTTAGCATAATAGGTTACCTTCACAGAACTATCACAATCTAAAATTGCATAGTTAATAGTGGACATGTAGCTGCTTACAGTATATATAGGGATAAAAACCCTTTATAAAAGGACTGGAAAATATCCCAAAAATATGTGATTTTTAGACTTCTTGGAAATTCCTGGTTTAATCTCAGCGCACAGTGTGTGGTCCTCAGATGCTGTGTGCACAACACTAGAGTTGCTTCATTTTAAAGAGATTATGGCGGCAAGATTGTAATTTCACTCTGATACTATTGGTTGACTCTCCAGTTCCAATTTTTAAAGCAGTGTGACGTTGACTTAAGACATTCTGGATGGCACACTTATTGGAATATCAGCCCTTGTGAGAGAAATCTCAGTATCCTGAAAGAGGAAATCTCTCTGAGGGAAAACGGCTCCCTACTATACTATTTACTTCTCTGTCTGAAGTGGTGGTCTTGCTCCAAATCAACTGTTAAATTGTATTTGAAAGACATTAAACTGGTATTGTAACACTGTAGAGGTTTGCTCACAGAGCCAAATCCTATATCCACTTGTATCCCACTTTATCAGTAAGAACCAATGTAATACTGAAGATGCCAAGCAACCCACATCAAAAAAAAAAAAAAAAAAAAAAGAATGTGTATAATTTAACTCCATTGACTACATCAGGTGCAAGCATTCACCAACTGAACTTACACTATACACTAAGCATCATCCAATCAGTTTTGAGCACAATAAAACATGCCGTTGTATAATTTACTACACATTTTGCATTATCTCCAGTGAATAAGAATATTCTGACCTTTAAAATCAAGTCTGACTCATCAGGCTTACGCATTTCCTGAGAGAGAGAACAGAAAGAAACCAAAAAATAAATAAAACATCAGCAGTAGAACTTGACTTTGAAATGAAACATCAAATGCATTAAGAAGTTCTCTGGCAAAACCCAGTTGCGATGACTCAAATAAAATTGAATTGCCATAGCAGTTGCAGGGATAAAAGTTGAGATGAGGCAGTCGATTAAGAGCTTTAATAATGAGCTCGCCATTGATGATATTGGGGGCTAAGAACATCAATTGCACAAAGAACATTTCGTCTAGTCTTGAGCTGTAGATCTTATGCCGTACAAGTTGTTCTGAAGCAGCTCTAACAAAATCACTCGCAGATACACTGTTTTGGGTAAGAAAAGAACAGAAGACAGAATTCAATATGAGCAACATCACACGAGTAACAGTCCTGTAAGACTTTACATCAACACTGCTGTGATCTGGCCATATTTAATCAAAGCCCATTGATATTGAGATATATTTCTTGGATACAAGTGTGATGTTGCATTTACACAAATGAGAGATAGCACAATTGTGTAAATAAAAAGACAAGGAGAAAAAAAAACACTTCTCTTATCACTTCACATGTTTGTTTTAAGTTCCCTGCAAAGTGGATTCCCCATGATATTCTACCATTGGTTCCAGTTCAAAGATAGCATATATGTTTATTTTATTATTATTCTCTTTTTTCAAATTGCCTTTTAGTGCACAATATGTAAATTTAAATTGTGTTTATTTACAGAGGTAAAGTATGTTACCTTTTGCACTTCTTTAAGTGCCGTTTGTGTGCAAGACGTTTGCAGTCAGTGGTATGGAGCAAATCCAAATTTGGATCCAAGCGCATCTGAACATACATACAATGTACAATGTAGTCTATGTATGGAGATGTTTTCTAACAAGCTGCTTATGTCACAATGGTATACACAGGAGACCCAAATGCAAGTAAAAACAAGATGATTCATTAAAAGAGTCACAACTAGTATAGATCTCACCAGATATAATAGGGCAAGGATGCCCACAACAGAATACGACACGCCGACAGTGGTAAAGGTTCGTCCGTGAACCAACATCGTATAGCAGTCTCTCATAGATATCTCACCAGATATCGAGGGAAGGGAATGGTAGTGCTATGGAGCAGCTCTCAAGGAAATCGTCGAGTTTACCCACGGTAAAGTTCATTAGAGAAGCGGATTTGGGGTGAAGTCTCTCACAGATAATGTTGTCTTCAGAGCAGGCAGTAGTAACAACATCAAAGAAATGGAGACGAGCATAAGGGCCAAATGAAGCAGGTTATATTGGAGAGCTTCCACCAAATTGAGCGAGAGAGTCTAACAGAGAGCAGACACAGAAGTGAACAATGCAAGAAGAACAGATAGATCACAACCATGACAGCTTAACAGTCACATGGGATGACCATTTTACACAAATTGACATGATTCTTTAGGTCCTCAAGAATTCACACTTAGCTGATGATTAATAATAAAGCATGTTTGGCATGCTGTCCCGGGAGAGAGCCCTGAGCCCAGAATATCCTCGAGCCCGGGGCTCCCTCCTGTTTGAAGGGCGAGAGGAGAGTTTGAGCTCAGGTAGGTCTCGAGAACTCCCCTACTTGTGAACTGCAGAAATATATCTGACTAAGAGTTGCTTTAGGATGCTGTTTCAAAGTAGTCCATTTACTTATGGTGTATGTCTTTGGATGGTGGGAGGAAACCGGAGAACCCGGGGAAAACCCACGCGAAACATGGGGAGAACATACAAACTCAGCACAGAAACATCGACTGGCTCGGAGAGGGCTGAACAAGCGGCGTTCTTGCTGTGAGGCGACAGTGCTACCCACTGGGCCACTCCAAGTTCTATCAGAGAAGGGGAGGAGTAGGGGTGGAAGGGGGGATTCTTCAAGATGAAGATGACTGGAGTAGAAAGCTTTGGTAATTTATAGTGTGTCAGTATTCATCTGATTGGTGCAAATATACAGAGCGAATGCGATACCAGCTGTGTTCAATCATAAGCATGTGATCCTCTCGAAATTAGTTTATAAATAAACCACACTTAATGAAAAGCCTATAACTTATGCAGAGTTCAGACTGCACGATATAGCACAAAATAGTCACGTCACAGATTTTTTCACACTGCATGCCTATCTAGGGTAGCGTTCCATCGCCGCTGTGTTTACACTGCAAGATGGATCAGTGACAAGGGGTTTCACACTGCATGATTTTACAATAGGGAGAATGGCCGACAACTTTGTCTCACAACCAAACACACATGAGAAGTGACATGGAAACAACGCAAGGTCACGTAGTATGTCTTTTGTTATTAAATACATAATGAGAAAGAAGCCTTTAGTGGGGTAGAAGCCATACTTATCTTGGTCACATGGCTTTTGAAGGGAATTAGCAAATTCTTCTCAACTTTTTTTTCTTTTTCGACCTGGTTGTGGTATCACTCAGAAGACACATCAAGCAGACAAGGGTGCTCCTGCCAAATTTACACTAGTTTTTCCTCTATTTCATGCATCCAAATAGACCAAAAAGAAGCCCTATTAACTCCTCCTTCAACCTTACACAGCAAGATTTTGAATTGCCGACAGGTCCAGATATTTAGCATGCCAAATATCTTATGGGTCGGCGACTTATTGGCAATTCTCTTAGATTGCATCTTTGATAGTTATGGACACCGATTTGCCTGTGATTTTGGCCAGTTGTCAGCGATTTCTAAAATCTGTCGGCGAGTCAAAATCGAGGCTAAAATCATGCAGTATGAACTCAGCATTACTTGTTAATAACTTACTCACCTGCCCTTCTCTGTGAAAGCAGTATTCAGAATACTTATCCATTCTTAAAAAGCAGCTAAACCTGAGAAGGATGACACACACTGCCCTCAACCAAACCTTGCGATACAGTTGAATTTTGTCTGTATAATTAGACATGGAGTATTTGCAGCTGTTTCCACATTATGATGACATGAGATTGTCAGGCCATCTCTCACATGTATGAGCATTGAGTATAATTTATCATTGCTTGACATTGCAGCTGTCCATTATCAATGAAAAAAGTAGTCAAACAAACATCTGTAGATATGATAAGTGAGACTGATGTATTTAACAAATGCTCAGCCGCAGTTTCTGTGGTGGTTAGCAGGTAAACAACACACTGGAAGCAACTCTGCACATAAAAGACCATAATCTCATTCATTTTCTAACTGTAACCAAATGAAACATGCAAATTATATACAGAGATGTGAAAAAAGTGTTTTGCATGATTGTCACACAGTTTCAGAATATCAAACAGATTTAAACAGTAGTCAAAGATAAAGCAAGTAAACACAAATGCAGTTTTGAATTGAAGGTTTTTATTACTAAGTGAAAACAAAACACAATTAAATAACACTGTGTGAAAAGGTTTTTGCCCCCACCCTCCTCATTAATACAAAGCTAACTCTGGTTTATCACACCTGAGTTCAATTTCTCTGTTCACACCAGGCCTGATTACTGTCACAGCTGTTCACAATCAAGAAATTACTTAAAAAGTAGACCAAAAGATCCTCAAAAACCAGACAGCATGCCAAGATCTAAAGAAAAAATTTATATTAACTTTGTTCATCAAAGAATCCTGAAAAAATGCACTCAACTGTAAGCTATGACATCGAGTTGCCTTTTACTACAAAGATGCCGTTTTCGCGTGTAAGTAACATGGTAAAGCATGGTAAAACAGGTCTCCGGCAGAAATGATGACATAAACAAATGAATAACCACCCATAATTCAACACTATTGTGTCGGTGGACTAAATGTGCTTGATGGGATGTTTTTCTATGGACTCTTACCTTTCAAAATAAATCGTGATGTACAGCAATGAATGCGTGTGTGTGTTGTTATTACTATGATATGTACTCCATATCTAATAAGCCTTTTCTGTTTAACTTACACAAAATTTAGCAAATAGGTTCTTTATACACTTCCCATTGAAAAACAACTAGCTGCAATGGCTGCTCAAGGGTCGTAGCTTTAAACTGATGTACAATATGGCAAGATTTCTCAAGTCCATCTTGATGTAATCTATTGATAAACATTGACATGTGGAAAAACAGCGCCCCAGGACGCCAGCGTCGGGGTTGAAGGGTAAAGGGTTAATAAGATATTTTATGTGCTTACTCTCATGGTTGAGGAAAACAAAGAGATTTACTATATCCCAAGTATTGTGATCGTGAGACTTACAGAATAAGTTAATTTAGCTCAAGTATTCACTCTCAAAACCATTTGCAATGTATACGCAGTCCAATTTATTTGTAGTGCTCAGTCCACTAAGACATGGGTGTTTTGTGCCAAACCAGACTTCTAATTTGCAAAGGAGTCATATAACAGCCCTAGGCACTTAGCAATAGTCAAAAAAGACTTTCAACACAACTTATGGGCCAGTTCCACTTCATGAACTCATGTGACAGTTTACAAGGAAATTAGATTACCACTATTGTATAGGTCATTTGCCTGGGATTTCTTTCTTTCCCACAGATATTTCTGATTCAGGCAGCAGCTTAAACACAAACTAGAGCATGCAGTTTCCAGAATTAAATTATGTCTTATGTAAAATGAAAATCTTGCTAACAATTTCCAAATTCATTTTAGCAGAATGGCTCTTTACCTATGAGTTGAACCAAACAGAAAGCCAACACGAATGCTTTATAATTTAATGTTCTATATATATATATATATATATATATATATATATATATATATATATATATATATATATATATATATATATATATATATATATATATATATATTTTATTTTTTTTTATTGCAGTTTTAATGCTTTTTTATTATATTTGATCAAAATTCTATAATAGGGCAATATCCTACAGTTATGTAAAAACGTATTTCACAGTGTACACAGACATTATTAAATTTACACAGACCGACAGTCCATCAGAGTGTGTTTTAGTGCGATTGGGAGAAGCTTAGCTCCTGTTCTTGAATCCTGACAGAATGGCACATCCATTTTTGTGTTACAAATCCTCTACCATCCTCAATTTACAGGACACATGCAGCAAGCTATCAGTACAAGCCACACACTGTATTTGGCAAATCATTTATTTATCTGTCATCAGATAGGCTACATGCTGCTGACAGGGGTGCACAATATACACGTCTGATCAGTTCAACTCTCATGAGTGATGTGAAGGAAAAGCAGATTGATGTTTTAAATGTATTTCTAAATAAAACGTTGAATAGTGAATCAAATAAAATGGGTGCTGCTATTACGTATTGTGTTTCAACACAAAACTTTTCTTTTCTCAAACCAAGCATAAGCTTGCAAAAATTAAATTAAATTAAATTAAGTTAAATTAAATTAAATAAAAAAATATAAAATAGTTCAGCTATAAAGTACTGGATGTTTTTAGTTCCTATAAGACGACTGAATTGCTTTGTTGTAATTGCTTTGTTTTGTTTGTAATTGAGGTGTTGATGGAATAGACCAAGTAATACCATACTACAGAGTGAATAAACACTAAATGCATTTGCTAAATCAATCATGCACATTTTAGCATGTTTATGTAGATTGTCTGGTCAGTTTTTCTTTCCTGACTCATTTTTCAAATGCATGCTTTACTAGGTGAGCTTTCAATGGGTATTTGACATCATGTCAAGATAATTCAAATGCAAAATTGAGTGTGCCATTTGAGTAATCAAGTTCCTTTTTGCATCTTGTGTAATGAATATATTAATATCTGCAACTTTTGTGATAAAGGTAAAACTTTGCAATTATATGCATCCTGAACCATGGGATTTTATTGCATACAATGGGCTATATGCACAGCTAGTGTTTTTCAGCCAATTATGAACTTCCGGTGAGAGCTTTATGTAACTATTTTCACTTTCCTAAGGTTCCCAGCAAGCATTTTCTGTTTTTAAAAGATGTCTAATAGATATGTAATAGATGTCTAAACATAGTCGTCTTGGCCAAAACAAGGCTAAATTTGGGCTGTCAGTGAAAATCTAATAGACGTCTAAGAATAGGCCAAAAGTAGACTAGTCATCAAATAAACAGAAATGAATGACTACACATATAAAGTCTTTTTTATTTGATGACTAGCCTAGCTTTGGGCTATTCTTTGATGTCTGTTGAGGTGTAGTTCGGTTCATTTGGTCCGGACCAAGGGCAACAAATGATACGTTGTGGCATTTTCTGCCTTCTTTGGGTCCTTTTCACACCACACTGATTGCTTTAGTCCGAACCAGTTAAAAAGAACCAAAATGCAGTCATCTTACAAAACCCACATCACTCATTGGCCAGATGTTGTTAAACATATTTCTGAAACTGCTTATCGATTGGTCAGAATTTACGGGTGGCAAAATGCCAATGGAACTTCCACAAGTAAACAAATTGACAGACACAAAATGTCACTTCTTACTATGGAGGTACGACTGCTCTGGCTGATTGTATCCCTGCTCATATAGTATACTATATAGTTTTTATACATCACTTTAGACCAGGGGTCACCAAACTTGTTCCTGGAGGGCCGGTGTCCTGCAGATTTTAGCTCCAACCCTAATCAAACACACCTGAACAAGCTAATCAAGGTCTTACTAGGTGTACTTGAAACAGCCAGGCAGGAGTGTTGAGGCAAGTTGGAGCTAAACCCTGCAGGGACACCGGCCCACCAGGACCAAGATTGGTGACCCTCTGCTTTAGACAAACTATACATTTCAAGAATGAAGTGTGGCTGCGGCTGAAAAACAATGTTTTAAGGTATTGCAAATGGCAAAGGCACATCGTACGTCACTTCAGGAGAAGGCGGGAAATAATTTAGCTAAACTGCGACATGGTCATCTTCCGGAAACATTACCAACGATCCATCAGGTAATGTTTTCCCCCTCTCTTTTTTTTTTTTGGTAAAGCGCTGTCAACAAATATTGTTCCTCCACATTCCATAATGCACAGCGCATTGGCCTACAGCAGCTGAACTAGTGCAAAAAAGGCGCAGTACTTTTTGCGGTTGGGTCTGTTTTAGTTCGGATCATATTCTCACCACAAACGAACCGCTCCAGGGTTCGTTTGAAAGCATACCAAGACCATCTCTTCAAGGATGCCTCGGTCCGCTTTTTTGGTCCGCTTTTGGTGCGCACTCAAGTACAATTGCTACATTCACACCTGCCCAAACGAACCGCACCAAGAGGGAAAACGAACTCTAATGTGATTCAACCAAACTAAATAAGGCAGGTGTGAAAGCACCCTTAGATTTTCACTGACAGCCCAAGTTTAGCCTTATTTTAGCCAAACTGTCTACGTTTAGATGTCTATTAGATGTCTATTAAACACAGAATTGTTTGCTGGGTTCCTTTTACAGCATCAATGTTGTAATGTAATTCAAATATAATTAGTTAAATACACTTAAGCATTCATTTGGTTGTTAAAGTGAAAAAACAGATGAAAGACCGTTTAAACGCAGGCGCCGTCATTAACTGCAGGCTAGCATAGAAATTCCATTGAAAATACCATATGTTGATGACAATTAACCAGAAGCTGGCTGTGTGTATACCCCATTGTAATAAATGAAATGTGTGAATGCAGTGGATATATTTTAGGAGGTTTTCAAAAATATAGTTAGAGGCACATCTTTCCAGTGAGCTTATGTTAAACAAACAAGTTACCACCATGCTGATTAGAAAAGAAAATTGTCCCAGAGTGTCCATATGGTGTCTTCACTGTGGCAGGAAAATTAAGTTTGACCTATGTGGTGTCATTTGGGTCATTTCTTTTGACTGTCACATCAGCACCTCAAAGACCCCTGCTGCAGGACAATAAATATTAGGTGCTCCTCATCATGAGCTGCCAGCAAGGTTATGTGTTGTCTTGCCCCCTTTGGTCTTATAGTGGCAGTAGGATGACTGTGAAGATCTAAGAGCACGTTGATTCTGTCACACAGATAAATCATTCGAAAAAAACGTCATCAAAACCAAAGAGTCAAAGCTACCATCTCATTAACACATCACAAAACTATATCAAAACTGTTTAATTCCGATGCACCCAAACACCAGCAGGTCTGCATTTGCACTCAGGCTAGTTGTAATAATGGAGGAAACCCATAATTGTTTGGATGAAGTGATGCAAATGGATTTTAAGTGAGCCATTAATTGTCTGTGAGGATGAGAGCAACCAAAGAAAATAGGAGAGATGACAGGGTTTCTCTGCTCTGATGACCTTGGAATTCAATTTAGTCTTCTTGCACATCAAAAATCCCTAGCACCCCAATGAGATTCAAATTACTGTATTCAAAATGAGTGGCACAGAGTAAATGCGCCCAGACCAATGGAGAGCAAATCAGTAGGAACTGATGAAAAAAAAAAAAAAAAAACTTTCTCTGAAAAGTTTTTTTTTTGAAAGCAGCGATTGATTTGCAAGAGTTGCCCCAAGTTACCAATTAAACTGTTTGCCAACAGACCTGTAAGATTTGATCAAAGGAATGATGTTTACATGCTTAAATGAATCATATCTGATTTAAGCCCAAGTGTGCACCTTCCCAAATGCATCCCGTTAATGCGTCTGCTGAAAAAAATCAAGAACACTTTTTGTCATCCTCAAAGAGAATTAATCCACAGAGGTTTGCGCAGGTGAGTTAATGAGATGGGAGCACCTCAAAGAAAGCTGCGGATTCTAGAGTGTCAAAGTGAGTTAGGAAAGCAATATATAGCAATATTTTGTGGGCAACTGGGGCAGGCATATTAATTGTCTTCGATATAAGTTTGCCAGCCACAATTAGGAGTGGGTGAGCGTTACAAAACAAATTCACACCTTTGCTTGGTACACTAACCCATTCTAGCTTCAGATCCTTGATATTAGTAAGGGCCTGTTTACACTTGATTTGTAAAAATGTGCCAATGTGACCACTTAAATGTATTAGCGCTAAACAGATAATTCAGATCTTCAATTTCTGTGCCATATGCAAATTTAACTATGTTAAATTAGGTTGTATTAATTTATATTTGTATATATAGTATAAGGCATACTTCACTCATGCTCCAGTAAAACATCATCACTAGCTCCATGAATACTGTCATTATCATTATCTAAATTAAATGTCTATTTTGGTCAGGCATCATCAAAACTGTAAAGGGTTACCCTTAATTTTTTACATAACCCACTGTCCCCAAAACAAAGCACTGTGCCTTTTTAAATGAACAAATCGCTATATTCACTGAGATAGGCTACTACGATGTACAATGCCAAGCTGCCATTTGATTTTAATTTACTATATACTGGGGTATTAGAGGGAAATAATGAGTAAGGACTTGTGAGAGTGTTATGGAATTTAATAACGCATGCCAAATGGGAAGAAAAAAAAACTTCCGCATTTCGCGATATGTGTGTGTGTTTGTGTGTGTGTGCATCTGTGTGTGTGTGTACGGTCCTTTACTGACAGCCGCCTGTGTGGATCTTGTCGGAAAATATGGCGAAAAGTTCTACATGACGGTAATAGTTTGTCAGTATTGCCACTAATATCTGCATACTCCACGTCTCAATTTCATTTCTGTTTAGTTCAGTTATGACTTTAATCGCATTAAGGTAATCTAAAATCGCTGTTTACATGGTAGACTCTTAATCAGAGTATTGTTTTAATCATATTAAAATTGTATTAACGTATTGTTGCCCATGTAAACATACTCAATGCTTGACACACCGTCAGGGCTCTTTGAACTTGCCTTTGCAAAGCAGCATTTTCTGTATGTACGTACATCAAAAGCAAGTATGAAATCACTGTTTGGAGCTTATGTAGGCCTACAGTTCAACATTCATGTTTAACTGAATAAACAGTTAGTAAACACAAGTACATCTTATTGAACATCATTTATTTTCATCACCAATTATCATAGTAGAACAGTTTCTCAAGCAGTTTGTGATGCATTTTGGAAACAGCAGATGAGCCCCTGGTCTAATGCGCCACCTGGCTTGAGAAACCCATTCTCAAAGACTTATTATAGCACACATATTCTGAATGCCATCAGCAGAATTCAAATGAGCCATTTTAATCTGAATTTATCTAGATTAATTTCGAGATTAATCTAGATTTTAAAAAAATGATCTATGCCCACCTATAATATATATATATACACACACAACTCATACAGCCTCTTCACTCTTGTGTATTACTTCGCCCACACGAGTGGCAAGCAGAGGACTACAGTTTGACAAATATTGCAGCTGTTGGACAACATATTGTACTTTTGAGGCTTTTTTAGGCGAGAATGTAGTTCTTTTGTGGCAGAGCAAAGACAGTTGATGTTGTCAATCCACATGATGTGACAGAGACCACATAATAAGCCCTTAGAGGATAAAAAATCAGCATAAAAAAAACAAACTACAGCTAATCAAACCATTATAAATCTGGTAAGTGACATTCTAAGTCGATCTCTCTCTCTCTCTCTTTGTATGTTGTAGTGCTGTATTTATACCATAGTAATTGTAGTGTATGTAAGATGGGACTCATATCAGGAATGTGTGTATTTTGTGTTGGCCACTCTTTGTATAACCCTGAGTTACTTTTTGGTTGGCCATCTTTGTTTCTCATGCATCTCCTGTTTTCCTTACTGCAGACTAGTTCAGTAAAAAGAAAGAAGAAGAAATGCCTGCAGGTGTTTAGCGTTTTTCTTTATCACAAACACAACAGTAATCTTGTAGTGTTTGCGCTGCTTTGGCTTTTTCGGCAATAATTATTGTGATCTCCCGATTGCAACTGAGAAATAATGGGAAATCTCTGTAGACTGATGGCATTTCATGCCATTCAGTCTTATAATCTTAAAATGTGAGCAAAGATACCTGTTTTGTCATCACTTTAGACATTGTGTTAATCCTTCAAATAGCTCTAAAAGGACATCGGTTAAGTAGGAACGGTTTCTGCTGTTCTGACGTCATGTAAATGGATGGTGGAAGAAAGTAGTTCCTCATACAAAAAGATTGTTAGAATCTCCATGTTTGATTCTCTTTTATATTTACATGTTTATGCTGTCAAACTGTTGTATAAATGCAATATCACTGTAGTAAAGTTCGTTGTTGTGAGGGAAGAAGAAGACAGGGTCGGCGATATAAGGTAAACAAATGCTCTTTTTTATTTTTAAATGCACACACTCAAGCCCTCTGATGTGTGTGTGTGGGTGCTCTCTCCTCTCCCGACTGCTCCTTCTCTTCTCCTTAAGAAGGGTGTCTCTCCAGCCCAATCACTATAATAACCAGGTGTTATTTATTATTTCTGATTGGTCTGCTGATTAGCCACCGGGCTCTGAGCATGCTCTCCCCCCTTATTGGGTGTTCGATCATGCTTACCTCTCCACATACCCCCACCGCCCGCCTCAGGCCGGGGAGCCGTCCGGCCTGCAGCCCTCCCCCCCCCCCCCGCCCTGGAGAGGAAGTCGGCTACAGCCATCTGTGCACCCGGCCTGTGGACCACCTTGAATTTAAAAGGCTGTAACGCTAGATACCAACGGGTGATCCGCGCGTTGGTATCCTTCATGCGGTGGAGCCACTGGAGAGGAGCATGATCTGAACAGAGGACGAATTCCCTGCCCAGGAGGTAATAGCGAAGAGTGAGAACGGCCCACCTTATTGCCAGGCATTCCTTCTCTATGGTGCTGTACTTAGCCTCACTCTTACTGAGTTTGCGGCTAATGTACAGCACCGGCCGTTCCCCTCCAGCCACCTCCTGGGAGAGAACCGCCCCCAGACCCCGATCGGACGCATCCGTCTGTAAAATAAAGGGGAGAGCAAAGTCAGGAGCGTGCAATAGCGGCACCCCGCAAAGTATAGACTTTACCTTTGAGAAGGCCTGTTGGCACTGCTCCGACCATTGGACGGTATCCGGTTCCTCCTTTTTAGTGAGATCAGTCAGTGAGCTGACGAGGGCCGAATAATTAGGAACAAAACGCCTATAATATCCTGCCAGTCCCAAAAACTGTCTCACCTCCTTTTTGGTCTTAGGTCTTGGACAGGTTGCAATTGCTGCAGTCTTATCAATTTGGGGCTGCACCTGCCCATGACCTAAGTGGAAGCCCAGATACCTTACCTCCACTCGCCCAATTGCGCACTTCTTCGGGTTGGCCGTGAGCCCAGCCCGTCTCAGCGCTGATAATACCGCCCTCAGATGTTGCATATGCCGCTGCCAATCATTACTGAAAATGATGATGTCGTCTAAATAAGCAGCGGCATATGCTGAATGAGGGCCGAGTATTTTGTCCATCAGACGCTGAAACGTGGCCGGTGCCCCGAACAGCCCGAACGGAAGGGTCACAAATTGGTGTAATCCAAACGGCGTCGTGAAGGCTGTTTTTTCGCGGGATATTGCAGTTAAGGGGATCTGCCAATATCCCTTTGTCAAATCCAATGTCGAGTAATATCGAGCAGCACCTAACCGGTCGAGCAACTCGTCAATACGCGGCATTGGATATGCGTCGAATTTCGACACAGCGTTTACTTTTCTGTAATCCACACAGAACTGGACCGAGCCGTCAGTCTTGGGTACTAAGACAATCAGGCTGGCCCAGTCACTGTGGGATTCTTCTACTACACCCATTTTCAGCATATTACTCAATTCTTCCTGAATCACTTTTTTCTTGTGTTCAGGCAGACGATATGGCCGGGTCCTAATGACCACGCCCGGTTCGGTCTCGATATGGTGCTGAATCAAATTAGTTCGACCGGGCAGGGGTGAGAACACGTCAGAAAACTCACGTTGAAGGTGCCGGATATCGATGAGCTGGCTAGCCAAGAGATGATCGCCCCCGGTGACCAGAGCGCCCGGCCGCTGGCGGCCGGTGCTCTCTGGCCCCAGGTCATCCTCATTGGTAACCAGCGTAGCCAGCATCACCTCCTCCGGCTCCCTCCACTGCTTCAGCAGATTGATGTGATATATCTGACGTGAACCAGCCCTATCCGAACGAACCACCTCATAATCAAGATCGCTGACTCGTCGTGTGACCACAAACGGCCCTTGCCACTTGGCGAGTAATTTAGAGCTGGAAGTGGGTAGCAGTACAAGTACTTTATCTCCCTGTGAAAATTTGCGTAGTTTAGTGCCCCTGTCATAACGCCGGCGTTGGTCATCCTGGGCCTTAAGCAAATGCTCCGTAGAGAGCCGCCCCAGTGTGTGGAGTTTTGCTCTAAGGTCCAGAATATATTGAATTTCATTTTTGCTGTTTGAAGGCTCGTCCTCCCAAGCCTCTCTAACGACATCCAAAACCCCACGGGGCTGTCTGCCGTAGAGAAGCTCGAAGGGGGAAAACCCCGTGGAGGCTTGGGGAACCTCCCGCACAGCAAATAACAAGGGCTCTAACCACTTATCCCAATTTTTCGCGTCCTCGTGAACGAATTTACGGATCATGGATTTAAGTGTGCGATTAAATCGTTCCACCAGCCCATCTGTCTGTGGGTGATAGACGCTAGTGCGAATCGATTTAACGCCCAATAATCCATAAAGTTCGCGCAATGTGCGTGACATGAACGCGGTGCCTTGGTCAGTGAGAATCTCCTTGGGGATTCCCACTCGGGAGATTATGCGAAACAACGCTTCGGCAACACTCTTTGCAGAGATGCTACGGAGAGCTATTGCTTCCGGGTACCGGGTTGCATAATCCACTAGGACTAATGCAAACCGGTGCCCGCGTGCGGATCGCTCTAATGGCCCGATGAGATCCATACCAATTCTCTCGAAGGGGATCTCCATAATTGGTAATGGGCGCAATGGCGCTTTTGGGGTGGCCGGTGGATTTACCAGCTGACATTCACGACACGCAGCGCACCATCTGCTGACGTCACCGTGAATGCCCGGCCAAAAGAATCGGGCCATGAGACGATTTAATGTGGCCGCCTGACCTAAATGTCCGGCCATAGGATTAGAATGAGCCGCCTGGAAAAGCATTTCCCGACGGCTCTTTGGTACTAATAATTGGGTTGTATCTTCTTTTGTCTGAGCGTCTTGGATCACTCGATACACCCTGTCATTAATGATCGCAAAATATGGATAGGAGAGTGGTCGGTCAGGCTGGAGTTTATTCCCATCTATGACCTGCACTCTTTCGAGTGCATGTCTCAGCGTGTCGTCACGCGACTGCTCCAGGGGAAAGTCTTTACACCGGGAAATTCCCAGCCCTTCCCCTGAGTCAGCGCGCGACGTCACCGCTTGGGATTCCCCCAGCTGAACGACACACCCCCTATCCAGCGATTTCTTCTTCCAAGAAACACCCGCACATAAGACCCCCAATAATCTATTAAATCCAGGCCAATTGGTTCCCAGAATTAGCGGGTGTTTGAGGTGCGGGTTAACCGCTACCTCCACGCTATGCTTTTTACCCCGGAATTGAATATCTATTGCCGTTAGCGGGTAGTGAATTACATCCCCGTGCACACACCTTACCCTTACCGTGCTGCTCGTATCCAATACCGGGTCTTGAAGCAGGCTTTGGTGGATGGAGGTCTGGTTGCACCCCGAATCCACCAAAGCTTGATATGTACCCCCTTTAATACTCACTGGTATCCGGTATAGCCCGTCGCGACCGGGGGCGATGATTGGCGTGGCGGGGACGCGAATCAACGCACTCACCTCCTTCACGGAGCGGACTTTTGGTGCGCTATTCTCGCCCCCACGGCGCCAATGCCTCGGCCCAGACCTTCTCACTACACCCCCGGGGCCAGCAAGACCAACCGATTGAACCGGAGAGAGACCTGGTGCTGTCTGGGAAGCAGCCCGGGGTGGAAACTCCGCCCCTCCGTCCTGATAGCTTCCCGCTTCCAGCGGGACCGGCTGCGGATCCGCCTCAGTGCACCGCCGTCTGGGTGCTGGCGTGGGCGGCCTCCGCATTCTGGGCCTGGGAACAGGACGAGAGAGAGGGAGAGAGAGAGAGAGAGGGGGAGAGGAGAGAGAGGTTATTTCGCCGACCCTGGACTTCGCCACCAGGTGATCCTCCGCCAGTTGGATGGCCGTCTCCAGATCCTTGGGGCGGTGGCACTGGACCCACTCCGATGTTCGGGAGGGGAGGCGGGTGATGAACTGCTCCAGCACCACGGCATCCATTATCTGGGCGACGGACCGGCCATCCTGTAGTAGCCATCTGCGGCAGGCATCACGGAGCTGCTGAGCGAATGCAAAGGGCCCGCTGGAGAATAGCTCGCTTCAGGTGAGGGTACTCCAGGAGATTCTGGGCCGGTAGCTGCTGTGCTGCGATCTGAGCTTCGCCCGAGAGCAGCGGGATGACTCGTACCGGCCACTCGGCCCGCGGCCAGCCACACGCCTCCGCCATCTTCTCGAAGAGATCGAGGAACACTTCCGGGTCGTCCTCCGACGCCATTTTCTGTAAGGCGAGGTGAGGGTGGGCGGCAGATGTCGGAGCGGGCCGGATCTCCTGGGACAGCAGACTCCGGATTTGCTCGCGGTCCTCCCGCTGGGCCTCCATGAGGACTTGGAAACGTTGTTCCTGGATGTTCTTCAATTCCACCAGCGCATCATGTTGTTGTTGGTGGAGGGCCGCGAGGGCCTGGATGGCTTCCGCAAATGGCAGTCTTGACGGAGTGGTCATTCTGACAGCAAAGTTTCTTCTTCTTCCCGGGTTTCGGCACCACTGTAGTAAAGTTCGTTGTTGTGAGGGAAGAAGAAGACAGGGTCGGCGATATAAGGTAAACAAATGCTCTTTTTTTTATTTTTAAATGCACACACTCAAGCCCTCTGATGTGTGTGTGTGGGTGCTCTCTCCTCTCCCGACTGCTCCTTCTCTTCTCCTTAAGAAGGGTGTCTCTCCAGCCCAATCACTATAATAACCAGGTGTTATTTATTATTTCTGATTGGTCTGCTGATTAGCCACCGGGCTCTGAGCATGCTCTCCCCCCTTATTGGGTGTTCGATCATGCTTACCTCTCCACAATCACATTCGTAGCAGTGCGATATGGCTGTATATCATCACTGGTGGGACACTAATGCACGCCTCCCACCAGTGCCGATATACAGCCACATTAAACAGCTACTCGTGTAATATTGCTCATATACAGTTGAAGTATTAGCCCCCCTTTGAATTATTGTTATTATTTTTTAATATTGATGTTTAACAAAGCAAGTACATTTTTCACAGTATATCTGATAATATTTTTTTCTTCTGGAGAAAGTCTTATTTGTTTTATTTCAGCTAGAATAAAAGCAGTTTAAAATTTTTTTAAAAACAATTTTAAGGTCAAAATTATTAGCCCCTTTAAGCTATATTTTTTTCAGTTGTCTACAGAACAAACTATTGTTATACAATAACTTGCCTAATGACCCTAACCTGTGTAGTTAACCTAATTAACCTAGTTATGCCTTTAAATGTCACTTTAAGCTGAATAGAGGTGTCTTGAAAAATATCTAGTAAAATATTATTTACTGTCATCATGGCAAAGATAAAATAAATCAGTTATTAGAGATGAGCTATTAAAACTATTTTGTTTAGAAATCTGTTGAAAAAATCTTCTCTCCATTTAACAGAAATTGGGGAAAAAAATAAACAGGGAGGATAATAATTCAGGGGGCTAATAATTCTGACTTCAACTGTATATATATATATATATATATATATATATATATATATATATATATATATATATATATATATATATATATATATATATATATAATTTTATGCTTTTCATTTTTTATTTATTTATTTTTATTTATTTATTTTCATTTTATAGTGAATGGTAATCAATAGAATGAGACCTAAAATAAATGAACAAACGTTGCAAACTGTCACCTGTGGCTCTGCATGTTTACATTTGTAGTTTTATTTGATTATGCAGTATACCCAATAACATGCTTACATAAATATATTTGGAGGACAATATATTACATATGTGGTTTCAACAACCAGATACATTTACGTCTTTGATCATTTACACTGCGTGACTGTCACTCACGTGGATGAGCAACAATTTGCACCTGTCAGTGAATACAAATTGGGGATAACATCGTACAGTGTGAACTTGGCAAAATAAGAGTATCATTTATATGTAAAAGAATGAGTAATCATATCTTCACCAGTCAAAATAAAAGTATTGTTAAATAAAAAGATTTCATAGGATTCCTACATGTTTTACTCTTACTCTAATTAACTCTTAATGAATTGACATTAAATTGAATAAGTATCATGATTTCAATTGATCAGAAAGGAAGAAAGAAAGAAAGAATCCCAGTAATATCCCAGTGTAGTGTTGAATGAATGCCAGTTAAAGGGATCATACTGTATATATCACCTGTGTATTTGTTTGTCAGACACTTTTGAATGGATAAGATCTTGTCTTCTACACATTGGACAAATAAGATTTTCCTGTTGTTTGCACATACTGTACATTAGTCTCCTACTATTATTTATTTTCTTTGTTTCAAAAAGCAGATGTAATATTTATTTTGGGACATAAATAGATGATGACACAAACACACATCAAAGTTTGTGCAGCACTTCTTATAGTTACAGTATTAAGCAGCAGTATTACCCATTCCTGTAGCCAAAACAAGCCATCTGTGGATGAACTACAAATCAATCTAAAGCAGTGGGTCTTTTCAAATAAATTAACAATCCACTTCACAAAACCAGTGAACGATTTGTTCAAAATCAGACTGATTGAGTTCTCAAATTTAACTCAATAATCTGTTTGCAGCAGTTAACAGCTGACTGGATTTCGGTCCATTTCTCACAGACACATTCTTATCTTATGAATTCAGAAGACTAAATATAGTTCATGAGCTGTATGGGCTACTTTCATCAAGCTTTTATGTTGCTTGTGTGTTTCTTTTAAGCTTAAAACTAAAAATTCACTTTCTATGTTCCACAGAAAAAAGGGTGCATAAATGACAGAATTAGCATTTTCATATGAACTCTTTTTTGCAATCTTCATCTAAACAGAACACATGTGGAACTGTTTCCTTCTGATAAGCCACATTTTGAAAATCAATTTTATATTTGTGAGACCAAAAATAGTATAATTTTAGGAGTAAAAGACTAAAATGCATGAAACACAAGAGCAGTTCAGGATTTTGTCATGCACCTACGACTCTCTCTGGACAACTAGTCACACCATGAAGAAGATTAAAATGCCTAGGAAATGAGGCTCGACTCCTGGCATGATTAATGTCCATGAAGTGTAATTAAAGACTTTTAGTTAATTCCCTTGTCTTCTGACACTTTAACCAGTTTTAATCATCCCTGCTGACTGGTCATGCATAATTGCAGAACCTCTACAGACAGACAAACTATTAAAGCTGTGAAATATTAACTGCCGTATCTTAGAGGTATATTAGGGAATGCACCAGAGTATAATGACCTAAAGTTCTTCTCGTGTGTGGAGGTTCATTTTGGTTGGAAAACTAAGAAGTGTTCGATTATTAGTGATAACATGTTTTCAGAACACACACTGTAACATAAAAAGATTTGTTTATGTATACAGTTGAAATAAGACTTATTAGCCCTCCTGAATTATTAGCCCTTTTGTATATTTTTTCCCCCCAATTTTTTTCTTTCCTGATTTTTTTCAACACATGTCTACACATAATAGTTTTAATAACAAATTTTTCTAATAACTGATTTATTTTATCTTTGCCATGATGACAGTACATAATATTTTACTATATATTTTTCAAGACACTAGTATTCAGCTTAAAGTGACATTTATCACCTTAACAAGGTTAGGTAAAAGAAAAATAGGAAGGCTAATAATTTTGACTATATTTTTGCCCATTTTTTATTGATTTTATTTAACTAAATTAACTTTTTCTAGTCATTTCAGCTTACATCAATTAAACTGGTTAAACTAAACTATTAAGTTAAAGGGTAAACGAAGCACTCAGTCAAGTTTACATTATTTTGTACAATGGATACCATATACAGTATATATTAAACTAACTCGATTCATGTAACCATTAAGAAAACAGCCTGTTTTACTATAACTTTTAGACCTAGGGCGCCGCCATCTTGGAATATCGCTGTGTATGACATCACAGGGTTGATTCCGTTCCCTCAGCTGAACAGATACAGTGGAAGTAATGGACTGGACATGGACCTAATTTAACCCAATGCGTGAAGTTGTGGACGTGGAGCTGGTGCAAATACAAGCATCAGATGTGTGTTTAATATAAAAATTATTATTTATTACATTTTTCTTTTTTCCCATTTAATTACCGATCATTTGATGTGCTTTGGTCTCTCTGTATTACACTGCCTGACTGACTGTATGGGTTTCAAGCTAAGTAGTAATGGACTGAACACGGAGACTGGACAGTTGTGGACGTGCATCGCAGAGCTGGTGAGAATAAAACAAATACAAGCATTTAAGTGTCTCAAGTTGTGTATTTTTCTTTTGTTAATACCTTTCGTTTGATGCGGTTTGGTCCACTCTTACACGCTGGTTCAGCGCTGCCTGACGAGAGGATTTACATTCAGACTAATGCAACAATTAAAATAATACATGACTTCACGCTTTACTAAATCACATCTGTGTGGATTGTCATAACATATTCCCTATTCAAGTCGATCAACTCGATCTCTTAACATGTATGAAGGATAAAAACCTGCCATGTGAAAAACCGTGCCGATCTTAGTTTGGTTTGAATATGAACAGAGGTGAACAGCTGTAGTAGTGAAAAGTGAAAGTACCCACCCCCATTACGTCAGTAGCGGACCTTGTTGAAACCATGGTTAAAACCCATACAGGCAGTCAGGCAGCGTAATACAGAGGGTGGACCACGTTAAATGATCGATAATTAAAAGGGGAAAAAAAATAAAAAATTGAATAAATTTATATTTTTTTTCTATTAGACACACATCTGATGCTTGTATTAGCACTAGCTCCACGTCCACAACTTCACGCATTGGGTTAAATTAGGTTTTGCAGTCTTCGTGTTCAGTCCATTACTTCCACTGTATCTATTCAGCTGAGGGAACGGAACCAACCCCGTGATGTCAGACACAGCGATATTCCAAGATGGCGGCGCCCTAGGTCTAAAAGCTATATTAAAACATGCCATTTTCTTCTAAATAGTTACATTAATCGAGTTTGTTTGATATATTTTCATTAAAGTGGAATCAAATGTGCAAAATAATGTAAACTTGACTGAGTGCTTCATTTCCCCTTTAAAGTCTGTATATTAAAATAACTAAACCTGAATAACTGATAAAATTAAATTAACAAACTCATTCATTTTCATGACTTTGTTCATAGATGTTTTTACAGTGCAGTACATTTTTGTGAAAGCGCAAAAAATATACGTTTTACTACAGTTTTTAGGCAAAATGGACACTACAGGCCAGCAAATTTGGTTCCTTTTCACACTAATTATATTTACTGTACATTTAGCAAACCAATACCACAATACAACTTAATGGTGTCTATTAGGGGTGTCAAAATTAATCGTTTCTTCAGTGCACCGCGATGCAGATGGGGAAAATTCGATATCGGTTCAGTAATAGATCGTAACCGGTTATTATGCACTGACGTCATTTATCATCTATGCACGATGTCGCGGTAGAATACTATGGCGAAGGAGGCGAGGGTGAGTAAATAAAACACTCCTACTACTTAAAAAGCAGATAATTGTGCACGTGTGAGTGTGCTGTACAGTCTTTCACTGACACTGAGGAATGGTAAAGCACGAGCCGCTACACACACTTTTTGCATTTGACCTGTTGGCATGTTCAGGAGGTAAATTTTCCTCTCCTCTCAGCTGGTAAAGCGATACTTGTGGATCTAGACACAAGCGTGCCTGTGGTGTGAGTTTATTGTATTGTATTTGTCCTATTACGGATTACCTGATAACCGCGTATTATGCGCATATAGACTGACCCGCGGCTGTTTTTTTCCGCTTCACTCATGGTTGAACAGCGCTTTCGTTTCTAAAGCCAAGCGCAGCCCTTTCTGTTGAGCGGGTGAAGACAATGACCAATCAGGGGTGTAAGAACTTGCCAGCGCTCAAAAAGCAAGCGGGATAATATTTAGATTAGTTTATTTGTTATGAATGCTCGTGCTGTCTTCTGTGCATGTATTGGAGTTTTCATTCACAAAGAGTGTTTTTTTTTTTTTTTGAGCAGGTACAATTAAAGGTACAGTTCATATATCTGACTGCTTGTATTAAAGGACAAAATTGTATTACAAGTAATACATACATAAATATAAACATATTTATAGATTTTAATAAAAAAAATTCTTGTGTTGTAAAGAAAATAATCTAATTATGTATGGAAAGCATCGTCAATGCACCGTGATGCACCGAGATATGGAATTGAACCGAA
The DNA here is from genome assembly GCA_903798195.1 of Danio kyathit. NCBI lineage: Eukaryota > Metazoa > Chordata > Actinopteri > Cypriniformes > Danionidae > Danio > Danio kyathit. Next base: position 44,176,285 of record LR812524.1, read on the forward strand.
TCGGTGGCATAATAATCGTAACCGAACTAAACCGTGAGACCAGTGTAGGTTCACACCCCTAGTGTCTATGCTTTGTAATCAAATATGTTTGCCTCACCAGTCTGGACAACTTCTCCATATTGGTCAGTTTGCTTGTTAGCTCATTTTGTACAGTGTTGTGCTTGTAATGAAGAGTGCGTTGAAATTTATTTGTAAATTACTGTATCAAATAAGTATTTGATCACTTCAGTCAAGCATTTTAAATATTTAGTACAGAAGCCTTTGTTAACAATTACATAGGTCAAAGGGTTCCTGTAGTTCTTCACCAGGTTTGCACACACTGAAGGAGGGATTTTGCCCACTGATCTCCTCTAGATCTGTCAGGTTTCAGGGCTGTCGCTGAGCAACATGGAGTTTCAGCTCCCTCCAAAGATTTTCTATTGGATTTAGATCTGGAGACTGGCTAGACCACTCCAAAACCTTGTTATGCTTCTTACGAAGCCACTCCTTGGTTTTCCTGGCTGTGTGCTTTGGGTCATTGTCATGTTGGAAGACCCAGCCACGACCCATCTTTAATGCTCTGACTGAGGGAGGGAGGTTTTTGCCCAATATCTCACAATACATGGCCACGTTCATCCTCTCCTTAATACAGTGCAGTCATTCTGTCCCCTGTGCAGAAAAACACCCCAGAGCATGATGCTTCCAGCCCCATGCTTCACTGTAGGTATGGTATTATCGAGATAATACACATCATTCTTCTTCCTCCAAATTCGGTGAATAGAGTTAAGACCAAAAAGTTTTACTTTGGTCTCATCTGACCACAGGACTTTCTCCCATGAATACTCTGGACCATCCAGATGGTCCCTTGCAAACTTCAGATGGGTCTTGACATGGGCTAACTTAAGCAGGTAAACCTTCAGTGCGATGCATGGTTTTAAAACATGACATCTTTCTGTATTACTGATAGTACCCTTGAAAACGGTGGTCCTAGCTCTCTTTATGGCATTGATCAGCTCCTCCCGCATAATTCTGGACTGATTCTAGACCATTCTTGGCATCATTAATACCCCACGAGGAGAGATCTTCCATGGGGCCCCAGTCTGAAGGACATTGACAGTTATCATTAGCCTCTTCCATTTTCTGACAATTGCTCCAACAGTTGCTCTTTCTTGGCAATTGCCCCTTAGCAGTTTCAGCTTTATGAAAGTCTACAATTTCATCTCTTGTGTCTTTTGACAGCTCTTTGGTTTTGGCCATGTTGCTACTTATACTTTTGACTGATTGTGGGGTGCACAGGTGTCTTTATGACAGCTAGTGACCTCAAACAAATGCTACTAAATTTGAATCATGAGCAGAGTGTAGCTGGACTATTTTAAGGCAAAATAACAGGTCTTTGAGGGTCAGAAATTTGGCTGAAAAGCAAGTGATCAAATACTTATTTCACACAGTAATTTACAAATAAATTGTTAAAAAGTCATACAGTGTGATTTCTGCATTTTTATTTTTAGATTCTGTCTCTCACAGTGGAATTGCACCTATACTGAAAATTCTAGACCCCTCCATGATTTCTAAGTAGGAGATCTTGAAAAATCACAGTGTGATTAAATACTTATTTCCCTCACTGTATAGTTTTTTTATTTGTACTGTACTTTCAGATAAAGCAGCAATGTTCTGTATAATCTATGACTATAAGCAAGCAATTGCGTAAGAAAGGAAGGGAAGAAAGTGCAAGTGTGATGCACGCTGTGAATTACAGAGAACGATCAACACTGCATCACAACTCAAGCTGGGAGATATGATGACTTTAAAAGTATTACAGTCTTTTAGCTACATTTTCCTCACTGCTCTAAGGCTTTCAGTGACCCCCTTCAGAGACCTGTGTATTGTTAAGGACTGCTTGTTCTGTGCCCGATGACGCTCTGTGCTAAATTACACAACATATGTTCCTTCAGCTCTTCACATTTCTGAGAATTTAGCGTTATTGGTGTCAGAAAGTTAAATGCATTTGTAATAATCTTGGCCGAAGGGCTCATTCAGAGTTTATTATATAAATGAGAGCTGATTGAGTACAATCACGTCTTCAGTTAAACTTCCTCAGTTTTGCTGATTATGTGGCTTAACTACTGCAGTAGTAGTTTGAGATGAGACAGAATATAAGCAAAAGTGTAAGGAGATGGTTGATGTCATATTTTTGAGTAGCCAATAGAAATGTTTTGTGTACCAAATGTTGATATTGTAGAGATTCAGGAGTGAACATAGCATGTCTAATGTAATATAATGTGCACTTTGCCAAGTAATATTGTTTAAAATATAATAATAATAATAATAATAATAATAGCAATAATAATAATAACAACATTTGCTTCATCTGTTTTGAGTTTAAAATGCAACTTCAAGATAGTAATAAATAAGCACAAAATATTAATAATGAAGATGCTAAAACACAATATTTGTAAACTTGCAAAAATGTACTTATTTTATACTTCAATTTACTGATATTAATATTAGCACATTATTGATCACTAGATGGGAAAAAAAAAGTATTTTAAAATGTTACATAACGGGTTGAGGTTTGCCAGAAAGTCTTACTTTTACATATGTATCAGCCACAAGACAACTCTGGATTCTATTTATCAACCACAGAGAGTCTGTTTAACCTTTCACCTTACATTGAATCTGGAAATTTTACAGCAGAAAGGCGCATAGAGTTCCCTTCGGTGATAAAATTACTAGCAGAGGATGAAAAATAGCTTAGTTTGAATCTATTCACCTGGTGCTGCAAAAGTAATGCATTCTTTTTTACAGGCTACACGTTCAGATCATATCACTTACAGAGTTTTATAGCCTACCCTTTAATGTTTCACCCACTAGTGTCTTGTAACAAGATTTTGGTTTCTTAATACTGTTAATATGACCCTATAGTAATTAATTAGGTAATTTTCAGAAACTGAAAAACAAGCTGTGCTTAACAAATACCTGTTTTTAATTGTCTATCTTTGTCAGGGTATCTGTGAGGTCTTAAAAAGTCTTAATTTTAGGCTTTAAAAAGTCTTACATTTACTGAAATATTGGGTTGTAGGTCTATATTATTCATTTTTAAATTTTTCTATGTCCAAGTAAATCTACCCTATCAAGCCGACATCCAGTCACCTTTTCAACCTCAATCAACTTTTTTTTTATATATTTAAGTTTTTTTTATTGCAAAGAGAAACAATTCACAAGCGCTTTTAGACATTCATTCATTCATTTTCTCTTCGGCTTAGTCCCTTTATTCATCTGGGGTCGCCACAGCGGAATGAACCACCAACTTATCCAGCATATGTTTTACGTAGCGGATGCCCTTCCAGTCACAACCCATCACTGGGAAACACACACACTCATCCACTATGGTCAATTTTAGCATACCCAATTCACCTGTACCACATGTGGGGGAAACCAGAGCACCCGGAGGAAACCCATGCGAACACGGGGAGAACATGCAAACTCCACACAGAAATGCCAACTGACCCAGCTGAGGCTCGAACCAGCGACCTTCTTGCTGTGAGGCGAACGTGCTACTCACTGCACCACCGTGTCCCCCAGCTGTTAGACATTTTTACTGAAAATTCTTCAAATTAATTTCCCTAATCAGGGAAAGAAAACTAAAGCAACACATCCTTTCTTGATCTTCCATTAATACAAAAACTCTTTACAGAACTAGCTGGCCCATTAGAAAAAAAAATTCTTACTGTTTAACCCTGTATAAGTCTAAAATGTCATTCGTATTGGTCTTAAAGGGGTCTTAAAAAGTCTTAAAATATGGCTTGAAGAAACCTGCAGAAACCCTTTTGTCTATATTTTATAAAGAAATAACCACCTTAACATTAATAATAAAACAACAAATAGCTGCTCATACTTCTGAGTAAACACTTAATTCATGTGGTGTGCATAGCTTTAAGCATGAAATGAAATGCAATGCCTAGAAAAATGTTAAACATTTCTGTTTAACATTGAGTGAGGTTAATATCTTTTCTTTTTTTTTTTTTTTTACAATTTCTATAATTAACCCAGAGAACACTTGGAATATACAGAATGTCACATGAGAGCATTTTTGATACTTTTATTTTTTATTTTTTTCATATTATTTTTTGAGCTTCCAAGGAAAAAAGAAATACATGTAGCATTATATGTATACATTAGCAGAATTCCTGGATGAGTAAATAATGACATAATTTGTGGTTTAACTATCTCTTTAACTATCTCATAATATAGAAGAACAGAATAATGTCCAGTAGTCCGGCGGTTGCATGACACCTTTGCCTGTGTGAGCATTGTGTGAGGAGCAGACAGGAAGTCATGATTCGCTCACCATTAGTCATATCTTTCCTTCCACCAGAGCTCACAAATCGCATTTTCACTCATGACACATTCAGATGTGTCGCATCAGGTGAAACCTATTTTGTCTATATTAAAGGAGAAGAAAAAAAAATTGGGAATTTTTTTTTTCTTTCTAAAGATTGATGTGTTTATTTTAATTACATCAATCAGAATACACAACATAATGTTTTTAAAGGCATGGAATGTTCCAAGAAGAACGGGAGGGGGGAAATATCTATGATGAATTGTGTGTTCCTCAATGAACCTTTCTATGTACAGTTCTTAAAAGAAACATTTATTACATAGAGTAAAGAACATTTTAATAATCGAATGAACAATTTTACCTTAAAGGATCATTGGTGGAATACAAAGGTTCTGTGAAGGTTAAAAGTTTTTCATGGAACAATTAAAGTATTTAAAGGCGCCATAGGGTGAATTATTTAAATATGTTAAATTGTTCTATGGTATTTACATAGTAGGTAATAGCTAAGTGCAAAACTCAGATAATTGGAAACATTCTACATAAATGATTTTATATGCGTATTTATAACTGCATGAATTACACTTGTAGATAAAGGTTTTTACCATATTTGGAATGGTCATGAATATGGTTGAACAACATTCTTATCCTAATAGGAGATCTTGTGGCCAATCAAACTGCTGCCTGGGTCATGAATATTAACGATGTGGATCATAAAAATCTGTGTTTTGTTCTGATTGGCCTAATTTACACTAATTTACACATGAGATTAAAGGTGCCCTAATGAAAATATAGTTATACCAAGGCATAAAAGAATAATAAAAGATCAGTATATGGAAAGGGGCATACTGTGAGCCTCAAACACCACTGTTTCATTGTTTTCATGTGAATTCCACTAGTGAAAAACCCCAGTGGACAACGGGCCAATCAGAAGATTCAGAAGAGGCCATGCCCTCCGCATTTGCATGTATGCCTACTTTAGGTCAGTCATCCGGACCTGACAAGCAACTGACATCCTCAAGAGAACACGACTCATATGCTTCTCTGAGATCATAAAAAAACTCTGAAATCATTAATATCCACTCTTCATGCTGCGTTTGAAAAGCCATACCTTTTCTAGTGATACAACAGTGATAATTTTCCTCCCTTAGTTATTTTAAGTGTATATTTCAGTTGCTATGTATGTGGGACTTTTATTTTGAAAACGCGAGCACCAAATTGTTTACTGTGTTACAACGACAGCACGAGACATGTTTCAAACTCGCCTCAGGATGCCAAATGCATGATTTACAGATTACACATTCATTCATCTCCTCTTTCACTCCGAAGAGGCATGTGGTATGTTTAGTTACGTCTTTTGTTAATTTGTTGTGTTTATTGTGAAATTTGATGCGTATGTTTCAACAAACACACGTAGACTGCTGAACTGTGTCAAATCACTCAGCTCAAATGTCATCTGTTCATGCAGAGGTTGATATTAATACCTGGCTGTTTTCTTTGACTGTATCTTCAAAATACAATGCAATACATCTCTATCACTCTCTTTTGTCAAGTTTAATTATAATTTAAACTTTATTCACAACAGATCTGGTGAGCAAAATAGGTTAACGTTATTCTTACTAGGTTTATATTTGTACGTCTTCAGCGTACATTGTGCTTTGTGTGTGTCTGTATGAGCAACACGTCAGAGCAGAGCTCAATAATATTCACAACATGAACCAAATATGGTCAATTATGGACCTTCTGATTCTGTGGGTATTTATGGAGTAATAAATAAGCTTAAAAAACTGTTTCTGAAGAAGAACTTACTGAAGTCTTAAGCCTACTATGTAGATATCAGAGAACAATTTAACTTATTAAACCCATGCAGTATGGCACCTATAAGGAAACAATGATGCTTGAGACTCACTGTCATTTTCATACACTAAACTCTTATTATTCAGCTGTGCCTTGTACTGTATATCCAGATTTTCATTCTATGGCACCTTTAACACTGTGTCCTAGCCAGAATAGGGCTTGACAGCAATATTCAGTGAGCGACTGTTTATGAAATAGAGCCACTATTTTGGTGGTTCTATTTTTGAGAGGTTTTCTGTTTCTGCTGCATTTCTGGCTGGAAATAATAAAATAATGGTAATCGTCAAATACGGGCTTAGTGTTAACAGTGTGAAATACGATTTTCAATGTCTTGTCTGATGTTGACAATCAAACAACAAGACAAACAGTACGAGATTGTATCAAAAACTGGTTCTGCAATTACAGTGTACTATCTCATATTATTTGAAATGCAGATATAATTGCTAAGCCTGACCGAGAAAACACACAAGCACAGATTGTCAGGAATGAAGAATACAGCACACGCTTGGCTCAGCACCCTCTTATCCCGCTGCTAAAAACAGGCTAAAGCAGCAAGGCTGGCTATTATCCGGCTGAAAAATGAGAACTCATTGACCAGAACTACAGGCAGCATATCTGCCATTTCTGTCACACAGAAGGGGTGCTGCTCAGGCCAATGCACACTATTTGTTTTCTGAAAGGCGCAATGCACAGAGAGCGTAACAAGTGGTTATTTGCTGCTGCATTGGAGAATATTCGGATTTTGATTTGGACAGCTGACTGCTAGAAATGCAGGCATAAAGATTCATGCTTCAACCCGGCATCCCCAAGAGCATGGGGTCAGTGGAAATCTGAGACTTCTCCCAGACATCTGTGCCTGAGCCGGCGTTTGAAGTTTTATTGGAATGTGATGTATACTTAAAAATAAATCTTCAAATGCTACATCTACGAGGAGATATCTTATCAGGAAAAGAGCCATATTACTGAAGCTTTCCAGTTTAAATGTACCCAGATAGCCATAAAGAAAAAAAAAAAAACAGCATGTAGACTTTATAGATTTCAATGTGGTTATTTCATTGGCCGATGAACATTTCCTGCTTGTTATCAAACCATTTCATAACTGTAACAAGATGCAATTCAATCATAACTTAATGTTAAAACAGCTACCATAACATTATTTATCAATATGTGACTCTTTTTGGATTCTCAAAAGTTATAGAAATTAATAATGTAAAACAGTAAATACGTTGGGACCATTGTTTTTGTTTACATCCCTCGAAATGGTCTATAAATGAAAATGGGGTTTTCTGGCTATTGTGTCAATGTCAAAAGTTAGAATTATTTGCCCCCCTTTTTTTTCCGCTAATTTCTGTTTAATGTAGATACGTTTTTTTTTTTTAACACATTCCTAAACATAATAGTTTTAATAAGTCATTTAATTAATTCATTTTCTTTTCGGCTTAGTCCCTTTATAATTCTGGGGTCACCACAGCGGAATGAACCCCCAACTTATCCAGCATATGTTTTACGCAGCGGATGCCCTTCCAGCTGCAACCCATCACTGGGAAACATCCACACACACACTCATTCACACACACACACACACACACACACACACACACACACTACGGACAATTTAGCCTACCCAATTCAACTGTACCGCATGTCTTTGGACTTGTGGGGGAAACTGGAGCACCCGGAGGAAACCCACGCAAACACATGGAGAACATGCAAACTCCACACAGAAACGCCAACTGACCAACCAGCGAACCAGCGACCTTCTTGCTGTGAGGCGAACATGCTACCCACTGCGCCACCGTGCAGCCCTTAACTCATTTCTAATAACTGATTTACTTTATCTTTGCCATGATGACAGTACATAATATTTTACCAGATTTTTTTCAAGACACTTCTATACAGCTTAAAGTGACATTTAAAGGCTTAACTAGGTTAATTAGGGTAACTAGGCAGGTTAGGGTAATTAGGCAAGTTATTGTATAATGATGGTTTGTTCTGTAGACTATCAAAAAAATATAGCTTAAAGGGGCTAATAATTTTGACCTTAAAATGGTTTAAAAAAAAATTAAAATACAAATAAAACAAATAAGACTTTCTCCAGAAGAAAAAAAAAATATTATCAGACACACTGTGAAAATTCCCTTGCTCTGTTAAACATCATTTGGGAAATATATAAAAAAAGAAGAAAAAATCAAAGGCAACCCACTCCAGGCTGGGATCGAACCGGCGACTCTCCACATGGAAGTCAGTTGCTCTGACAAGGAGGATAAAGACCATGGCCTCTAGCGTCTGTCGCTAGAGCACCTTTAGAGGTCAGAGGAGTGAGGTTTACTTGCACAGCACTATACTAGCTGGCCTCCATTACATAAATTAAATGTCATTGTCTTAAATTACAAATTATTATTTTTTTTTAATCTAATTGGTTTATTAATCAGCAAAATACATTTTTAAATCCTGAATAAAAATAGGAGAAACAAACAAACAAACAAAGCATACATATATGAAGGATACGTACAATATGACAAACAATATATGAAGGATCTGAATATCAGCTTTTCCACCATAGTAGTACATTTTTATTTCAGCAAAACAAACATCATTTAAGTTGTAATGTTTTCATAATATTACCGATTACTGCAGCAAATACATATTTTCTTGGTGAGCACTTCTTCTAAAAACCTTTGAAAATCTTAACAAAGCCAAACTTTTTAATGGTATTCATGCAATTAAAATCTACTGTCTTCTTCATCTTTCTGATAGACAACACTCATTTTTGTTCAATCCGTCTTGATCTGGCTTAAAAAAAAAGGTGACAAGCCCTTTGATATGCCTTGTCAAGCTTCCTGTTTCAGTAGAAAACTGTTTCAAGCCTCTGCGAAAACTCTGAACCTCCTCTGAGTTGCAATGATTGATTTTTCAAATTCAATTTGTTGTCTGTTGTTTGTATATTGTAGTTGCAGAATGAAAAAAAAGTACACCTTCTAAACTGCCAAAATATCTCTGAAATCTTAAAGGTAACTGCATTTTGATTTCCTGAGAAACATGTGAGTTTTGCTTGTGTGTGCATTCTGTAACACGCTGGTGTCTATTCATAGCCCCTTGAGTTCAAAATCCTTTATCTTTCATTCTATTTTTTACTCTCCACTAAACAAAAATCTAATCAAAAGTTAAATCAGTTAGAAAAGCAATAGCATGTCTCTCCTCTATAATCTGCCTTATTTAAGGTATCATTCACGTAATGTTGCGGGACTAGTTATGTTCCAGTGGAAAAACATAAAGAATAAGCATAAGCGATAACAATAGCTATGCTTGTAGTAGCAAACACTGCTAATTAACATATAGAAGCTGAGAACAGGCCTCAGCTGTGATAAGTAGGCTGTATCTGTTGATATCGTGTTGTGCATACAAATGATTATTTTTGTCTGTTTGTTTAAATGCTATCACAGTTAGAACCCAACAAATCCAGAATCTCTCCAGCATATTCTTAAATGCATGCAGAACTACAGTTAATATGCAGATGTTGATATATGGTGAGGGCGGCATGGTGGCTCAGTGGTTAGCACTTTCACCTCACAACAAGAAGGTAGCTGGTTCGAGTCCCGGCTGAGGCAGTCGGAATTGCTGTGTGGAGTTTGCATGTTCTTCACATGTTTGCTCGGGTTTCCTCCTGGTGCTCCAGTTTCCCCCACAGTCCAAAAACATGCGGTTTAGGTGAATTGGATGAACTAAATTGGTTATAGTGTATGAGTGTGTGTGTTTGAGAGTGTGTATGGGTGTTTTCCAGTACTGGGTTGCGACTGGAAAGGCATTCACCACGTAAAACTTATGCTGGAATAGATGGAGGTTCATTCCGCTGTGGTGACCCCTGATAAATAAGGGACTAAGCTGAAAGAAAATTAATGATATTTGGTCAATATGTAGATGGTTTATATTCATGCCTGTGTTAAAATACCGCACTTAGCATAACAGTTGTTTAATTCAACAAGCTCATTGAAAATACTTGACTCTGCTGGTATTTCTGGAAAAAAGAAGCTAAATCTGCTGCCCCTGGGTGTATTTTGATATACTTTTCAGTTGGCATGTCTACAAGAGGTGTGATTTTTATTTTTTATTTTTTCATTGTAGATGAGGGTTTATTAAACAGAACAGTGTCATAAATGCAAATGTGAGTAGAAAATGGTTACTTGTAGCACCCTTCACAGCAATTTCAAAGTGAAAAGTCCTACAGTATGTGTGAGTAGGTTTGCCATTTTTAAAAATGGAGGTATGGAGGTAGTTATGTGATGCAAACATTAAACCGTGTATGTTTACACAGGAATGAAAAATTGTTTACAAAACTAGTGGAAAGTGCATTGTGAGATCACAACAAAGTATTATGCAAGGTATTGCAAGTATAATTCTTTATTAATATTATGTTCCTTTAATAAAATTGTGTATGAACAGGAATACAACTGCTTTTGTAACCTGCAGTAAAATGTAGCAACATTTTTTTTTTCTTTATGAGTCGCTCAAATATAAATTCACGATTGATCGGTGCATTAGTTAAAGGCATAGTTCATCAAAAAATGAAAATTAACTCATCATTTACTCTCAATGTGTGCTTTTTAAACATTTAGGAGTTTCTTTTCACAAAAGAAGATATTTTGAAGAATGTTGTTTGGTGGGAACCATTGACTTCCATAGTAGAAGAAATTAATATAATGGAAGTCAATCGGTCTCAGCAAGCAGCATTTTTCAAGTTGATTTATAATTTTTTTAAAATCTAACTTTTTTTTTTTCAAATTTAGATTATAAAAAAATAATTAAATTGTTGAAGCAATCTTGTTTTCTGTTTTATTAAGAATGTTTTAGCTCATTTGCTGTGTTTTAATATAGTCTAGCCTTACACCTGTTCTACATACATGCAACTCAATGCAACCACATGCAATAAAATGTGTCTTTTCCATGTTAAATTAAGTTTTTGTCATCACCATCCATGACAGTGACTTGCAAAGTTTCTTTTTTAGGACCTGTTTCTATTTTTGCGACACCATAACATTGTAAACTACTATGACAATGATGACTTCAAATGCTGATTATGTGCTTTATTCTGTGTTAAATGCTACCAATGTGAGTTTGAATAGCATTTTATATGACATTTATAACCATGCTGAAAGGACCAGCAGATATACAGTTAAAGTCAGAATTAGTTTTTCTTTTTAAAATATTTCCCAAATTATGTTTAACAGAGCAGGGAAGTTTTCACAGTATGTCTGATAATATTTCTTCTTCTGGAGAAAGTCCTATTTGTTTTATTTCTGCTAGAATAAAAGCAGTTTTTAATAAAAAAAATAATAATAAAAGAATTACGGTCAAAATTATTAGCCCTTTTCTAGTCTAACCATCGTTATACAATGACTTGCCTAATTACCCTAACCTGCCTTGTTAGCCTAATTAACCTTGTTAAGCCTTTAAATGTCACTTTAAGCTGTATAGAAGTGTCTTGAAAAATATCTAGTAAAATATTATTTACTGTCATCATGGCAAAGATAAAATAAATTATTATTAGAGATGAGTTATTAAAACTATTATGTTTAGAAATGTGTTGAAAAAATCTTCCCTCTGTTAAACAGAAATTGGGGAAAAAATAAATAGGGAGGCTAATAATTCAGGGGGGTTAATAATCTGACTTTAACTGTACCTCAGATATAGAAAATAAAAGAACTAGCAAACAGTTTAAACACGAATGTTAGAACTGCAACCCACAACACCAGTCACTAAGCATGTACTTTTTAATAATATTAATATTTATTAATTCGATTATAAAAATGTCCAGTTGGTTGGGTGTGCTGTGCACCGATATTAAAATGTTTCTATCAAGTTGCTTCTGGTGTGGCTTGCTTTTTCTTTTTTAATTGCATGTCACTGAAATCTTGTCATGCCGTGAGTTGTTAGGACACATAACACTGTACCAGGTGAGCAAGTATACTACCAAACACGGAATGCAAAAATGTAAAATAAGTTTGTTTACAAATTATGTTCTATCGTTAAGGGTTTTGCAGTTTTAGCAATAGTTTTGTGCAAGAAAACTTGCTGCCATACCATGGCTGTAGCAGGCATGATGATATTATTCAGCACCTGAAGAACTTCTGTCAATATAACCAATGTGACCACCTGCTTGCACAGGAAGTCATTTGTGAGAGAGGAACATATTTATTTTGGTGCAGACAGAAGTTAGGCAGTTTTCAGATGCTGCATAATATCATTGCACCTGCTGCAGTTGTGGTATAGCAGCAAAGTTCCTTGATTATTACGCTTGAATGAGAGTGTAGTTCCTAGCCATAGTGGTCTAGAAAATAGCAACTTTAGATTTTTTGTAGGTCTTTTTGTAGGTGTAATTGCAGAAGTGTCAAGCTTTAAATAGCAAAATTATGCAAACACTTTGGTCATTTTTTAGAATGCTATTTTGAGATGCTAATGGTCTAATCCGATTCAATAATGTATGCTAAGATGAGCTAAAAGTGCTCCACCAGACCCAGAAATCAGCTGAATGGATTCAAAAATGGTAAAACTTAGCATTTTGTTTTCAAAGTGTTCCTTTAAGCCTACTTAATAATCATTTGTCTTATAAAAAAAGAAATGAAAAAAGCTGAAAAGTGTTTATTTCAACTGAAAATTGCAGTGACATATGTGCAGTATAAGTGCTTTTCTTGCAGTTTTGTAGGCATTAATAAATGGTTTAGTCCTTCAAGAGTCACACGTGATCATCTGTGGATAACTAATAATGCATATTAGCGAACTTGCATGGTATAGTGTCTACTCTTTCTTAAGAGCATCATTAAAACTGGACATGTTTTTGACACCCTGACCTACAGTACACTCCGGAATCTAATGCCACTTTAATTGATGTTTTGTCGATAGTGAACATTTCGTCCAGTTCGTCACAACCCTTCACTTTGCCATACAGAATTGATATCTGCACTCCAAAATCTGTAGGTCACAAATAAAAAAAAATCCCCATCTCTATAAGGGCACAGGAGTTTCTCAGCCACCGGCTTATTAATGAGAATACTTTCCACTCCTCCACTAGATTTAGTCTACTCTCAGAGGAAATAACTCATGAGGCCAGGGATTTTTTTTTTCTGTGATTTATATACTGAGGAGAGCCAATTAGCAGAAAACAAAGCATGGCATTATGGTCTACATGACAAAAGGAGGGCAAAGGTGTTCGGCGGCCAGCTTGACTGTTAGTGTAACTGATGGTTCCATCGATCAAGAGTGGATCTTTATGTTTGACTGATTGGTACTGTCATGGTCTCTGCCACCAGCTCTGAGGCGAGAACTGGGTCATGAGAGCTCTTTAATAGGCAAAGCTGCGGTGGGTCCCATTTAAATTTGCCTTGGGCAGGAACTAATTGAGCATGTTTTTTTCCCTATTTTTTTTACTTGTGCATTTCCATTTAAATCTCACCCTTGGAAAATTAGAAGATTTAGATAAATGCACAAACAATGATTAACTCGCAAGCGTGCTAATGCAACTCGTACCCATGACAGCCGAGACAAACCCTGGCTTTTTGTGTCTGCATTAATCAGCTAGATTGAGAGTCCGCCATCATTAGAGATCTGCGCCATGATGCTGATTATTCTGATTTCATATCATTAGAAATGTCTGGGAAGGACTGCATGCTCATGGATGAAAACCGATAATTAATTAACTATTTCTCCCAAAAATGGCAATTCTGACAACATGCTTTAAACGGGTATTATTTACTGTTTGCATGGAACACAATAATATGAGTTTTAAACAGCTTTTCCCTCTCAGTTATGCCTGATTTGTGATTAAATTGTCACATATTAGAACTGTCTCAACCAATTGACTGAAAAGAAATAGTAAACAGCATTAATAAAATGCAGTAGTATTAATAAATAAACAAATGAAAAAAAAATAAAATAATAATAATAATACTTATTATTATTATTATTATTATTATTATTATTATATAAATTACAATTATTATTATTATTATTAGGCAACGCAGTGGCGCAGTAGGTAGTGCTGTTGCCTCACAGCAAGAACGTCGCTGGGTCGCAGGTTCGAACCTCGGCTGGGCTGGGTCAGTTGGCGTTTCTGTGTGGAGTTTGCATGTTCTCCCTGCGTTCGCGTGGGTTTCCTCCGGGTGCTCCGGTTTCCCCCGCAGTCCAAAGACATGCAGTACAGGTGAATTGGGTAAGCTAAACTGTCCATAGTGTATGAGTGTGAATGTGTGTGTGGAAGTTCCCAGAGATGGGTTGTGGCTGGAAGGGCATCCGCTGCGTAAAATCGTGCTGGATAAGTTGGCGGTTCATTCCGCTGTGGCGACCCCGCAAGGGACAAAGCCGACAAGAAAATGAATGAATGAATTATTATTATTATTATTATTGTTATTAAATACTGCACTTTCTATTGATAATATATTTGTTGTATTTATCATTTTTTGTATTATTATTATTATTATTATTAATATTATTATTATTATATACATTACAATTATTATTATTAAATGCTGCACTTTATATTGATATTGCATTTGTTGGATTTATTATTAATTTGTATTATTAGTATTGTTAGTAGTATTAATTAATTAATTAATTAATTTATTTATTTATTTATTTATTTATTTATTTATTTATTTATTATTATTATTATTATTATTATTATATAAATTACAATTATTCTCATTAAATACTGCACTTTATATTGATATTGTATTTGTTGGATTTATTATTTTTTGTATTATTATTATTAGTAGTAGTATTATTTTGTTTATTATTATTATTATTATTATTATTATTGTTATTAGTTCTATTATTATTATTATTTCTATTATTAGTATTATTATTATTATTATTATTATTATTATTATTATTATTATTATTATTATTATATAAATTACAATTATTTTTATTAATTACTGCACTTTATATTGATGTTGTAATTGTTGTATTTATTGATTTTTGTATTATTATTATTATTATTATTAAGAAGAATCTGATAAGATCTAATAATATTACTTGTTATATGATTTGTTTTTATTGTATTTTAATTTCATTAAATCTTTCTCATGACTGGCTCAGTTAAAGGTGCAGTAGGTGATTGTCTTCAGAAACATTTGTCTCTTCACATTTTGATAGTACTGATTAAAGTAAATGATCTAAATGTATTCATATGTTTTTTTTTATATTCTGGCTAAGGCATACGACTAAAAAAATGTTTGTCCAATTAAAAAATGTCGGCCCACAAATAACTCAATTGTGACAGGTAACTCAAAACAAAACAACGATCAGAAGGGTTGAAGTATTACTTTTAGACAGATATGTTTTAGAACTATTTTAGCTAAGCAAATCTAATGTAGATTGTGTTCTTTTTTATGAATAGGTTTATATGCACGGAAGTGTTGTTCAACCACTGAAAATGTCCGGCAAATGATTGACTTCATGGAGTAACTTTTACATCATCGAGGCTGCGGTGGGAAACCCAGAAGTATAGGACCAGCACTGTAAACATTGCAACAACATGCTGTGTTTCAAAGTGCAGAAATGGTGTAAACATCACTTTAATATCATTCAGTAAGTTTAATTTGAACAATTAACAGCATATTAGGCATCAAACAACATCACAATCTCTTTAAGGGTAATACGCTTAAGTGTTCTCCTAGGTTTCAGTTCCTGGCACCAGGTAAACACCGTGGGGACGCTTCCCTGCTTTAGCCTATGTAACCCGGTGAGCAATAAAACGCTGCAGTCCGCTGTAACACACCCTCATGTTGTCTGTAACAGTGTTGTCCCGGTACTGAAGTTTTAAAACTATCCATTTCCCGCTAACATTCAAGCGCTGCTGAGCGCATTCTTAAAACAGCGCTGATTTGCCATAGTATTCACCAGTGCTCAACAGAAATGACTGTGATTGGCCATGAGAGTTATCAGTTCAGCGCTCTTCACCCAGTGCAAACACAGATACATGGATACTGGAGCGCGAAGATCAGTCGAGTCATCAAGTGGATCTCTCGTCTCTGTTTGTACTCGGTAAACAGCGGTGGGTGAACTGATGACCTTCTCGGCCAATCACGGTCATTTCTGTTGCGCACGTGAAAACAATGGCAAATCAGCGCTGTTTACGAACATTATCAACAGTGCCCTAAATGTTAAGGGGGGAAATTGACTTTTTTATTTTTATTTTAGTACCGAAATTCACTATCAAGACAAGTCTAATATAGCGAAAGATTCAGTTCATTAACTTGAGTTTGATAAATGGCATCTAAAACGTGTGTTTGGGAAAGAAAACATTAGCTAACTAGTGCCATTTCCTTTAACTTAGCTGAAAATGAGCTCTGATATCCTTTTTTTTTTTCACCATTCATTCAGAACGGACCTTCGGGTCACTCGGAAGGCAGCGAAATTATAAATTTGTGTCACTTTCTCTTCGCTGATAAGATATACAGCCAGGTACACTACGTTTCTATGTAACTCCAATCGATACTTCCGGGTTTCTTCCCACCACAGCCTCGATTTCACTTTTAAAAATGGCGGCCGCTTGAAATCAGTCTATATGGTCAGTTAAATAGACCTGTTAAATAATTGTTCAAGTGTAAAAGGAGATGAAAAAAGCGATGTACAAGGATCAGCGAGCACAATTGAAAATCAAAAGTAAGTCACTCATTGTCTTGGTAAGGTAAGTTAATGTAAAACGATGGCAGGATTTTTCTGTTTTTAGCACACCTTTTTTTCTGATCTTATTTTTATTTAGTTGAACGAAACATAAATAAATAACACTCTTCCACCTCACCAGATTTACTGAGGTGAAGTTTGATTTATATTCGCGACATATATATATATTATATTGTGACACACTACCAGTCTAACATTACTTTGAATGTTCGGTCTGAAATAGCGTGACTTCAAAACAACATTAGCACCATTTTGTTGACTGTGAATAATCTAGTATTTTATAGTGATTGGCTGATTATATAATTTCACTATTTAGAATTTGCAAACAATACTTTTCTGAAATTATATTATTAAGGAGAAAGTCGGAATGTGGAAATATAAAACCAACTTTACCCCAATGCCAGTTTTGGGGAACTATAATTCCTGCACACGCTGGCCTGTCAACAAAGTGTGTGTCTCCATAGAGTTTTCTAAGCGGTAAATGACATGATCTAGTGTTATAAAAGGTTGTCTATCGTCATCAGCGTTTGCGCGTTCATGACTTAAGGAGGCATGGCTTTGAATGGCAGGGAGGGACGTCAATTTCTAAGCTTTTATGCTAACACTAGCATTCTGGCAGATCACTGCACCTTTAATTCACTAAACGTTTTTTAGTGTAAAGCAGCTTTGAAACAATCTCTATTGTATGAATGTGTTCTACATATCAAGGTGACTTGACAAATGGACATTGCTTCAAAATAATTTGTACAGAAATGCATAATGGTTCGAACAAAGATGATAGAGTTTTCCTGTTTAAATGAGCTTAATAAGCAACTCACCAATTCACAAATGCTTTGCAGATGTACGCAAAACACATTTATGCTTGTTATAACAGAACAAGAGTTCATTGCTCTTTTTGAGACCTAACTTGTTTTCCACAACTCTTAATGGGGATTCCTTTTTTTATTGTCCTTTGGTGCATATTTAAGGGTCTTCGCTGTGTCGCTGGCATGGAGCATTGTCTGTTTGGGAGCAATTAATGCTCAAGTGTTGTTTGTAGTTTTTCCCCTCTTGCTTGTGTATGAATGCAGAAAGGTCAGCAGAGCCATTTATGAGCTAGTCCTTCCATTACTCATTTGAATAGTGCAGTTTGACACTGGATGTCCCTCAGGGCCCCTGGGAGCTCCATACACTACACAGAGACTCGCAGATGAGGCATCCGAGGAACAAACATGTGTTGCTTGCTTGAAAAAGCTAATTGCTGGAATGTGTTAGTGACTATTTATTTTTTAATTTATTTACTTAGTTTCTGCAGATGCATTCTCTTTTGTGCAATTTCAACACATAGTTGAATTAAATGTGACATATTATGCCCATTTTCAAAAGATGTAAGATACAGGGGTCCCACAGGTCATGGAATCTCATGGAACAGATCATGGAATGTCACAAGGTCTATTCCAGACATTAAAAGTTAGGGATTTTTTTTCCAGCTCATGGAATAGTCTCCATAATATTTCATTTGATTGTGCAGCTTTCTTCAAACCTTCTTTTGTTAAACTTAAGGACGGTTTGGAAATACCTGAATTAAGAAAAGTTTGAAAATACTTAAGGGTGAGCAAATTTAAAATGTTTGAGTGAACTATCCCTTTCAGTCAATTGCAGACTGTTAACTAAAATAAACATTTCAGGATAAGATCTTTGGCATTTTAAGTTAAATTTGTGAGTACCAGTATACTTCACAGTCACACAAACAGCAAGTACAGTATCCATTGTTGTTCTCATAGTCATATCAAGTCATGCAATATGATATTGAACATGAGCTTAAACCATTTTAATATGCAAAGCACAACAGCGGCCTCTTACAATCAAGATTGGTCATGGAAATTCAGCTTTTTTGGCAGTAAAAGTCATGGAATTTTAAATTTGGTTTAAAGTGGGAAAAAACCTCCAGTGTCCACAGGATGTGTCTGAAGTTTCAGCTCAAAATACACCACAGATGATTTTTTTAAATAGCTTGTTGAATCTGTCCCATTTGGTTGTGCGCAAAAAGAAAAAAAAAATGTGTGCTTGCCCTCTTTAAATGAAGATGAGCTGCTGCTTTCCAGAAGAGGAAAGGCAGAGCCTTTACGTGCTATTCTGAAGCTCCAGAAACAACAACAAAAGTAAATCCCCTGCAGCCAAAATGCATATACAATGCAAATACAACTTCCAGACTAAACCAGAACGATTCTGAATGATTAGGGGATACATTTACCTGTATATCTGTTGTGGAGTAAAGTTGATTAGGCTCATTGATGTTATTGCTCTGTTCTGATGTGCTGTCCTTTAATAAACATTACACTATTACTATATTGATCTTACCGTAAACTCAAAATGTCCATCACATAACTTTACTATGTACAATAAATGTGCGTTTATGAATAATCTGAAGGTGAGCATGTTTAAAATCTTAGCTCATACAGTCAGATACAATGGCTGTCTCTAGAAATAAGCTTACTAAAACAAAGTTATTATTTTTTCAGGGTGGTTAGATGCACATATTATAGAACTTAAACGTGGTAAAAGTCAGATTTTCACAATATGTCCCTTTTAAACTGTAAAAGTTTCATATCTAATTTTTTCTCTATATGGAGATGGTTTTCTCTGCATGTGAAGCAATACAAGCTTAAAATAATCTGCTTTTACACACTCAATATGAAACTGTAAATTGGAAACACTGTTGGATATGGATCCATTATAGTGGTTAGCCTACTGTACAGATCCCATTGACTTGTTTTCCTGGGCATTTAAATCATGGTATGTGTCGATTTTTCCTCATTATCACTTTATCAGTCTAATTTACACCTTAGCAGCAAAGCCATGCCAGCACAACAGCTGGAGACAAGCGTGCACTTTAGTTTCAGTTCATGTCTAAAAAGATGTGCATTCGTTTTACTGAGAACTGAATTATCACTGACTCGTTCTCAATTATTCTAATAACTTTCAGAAATAATTTTCTGTATACTTACCAAACACCTTCAATGAAAATAACAGTATGATGAAAATTGTTCAGAATATGATAAAAATGCAGTTTATACTCACATTTGTATGTATCTTCTATCATGATATCCTTTAAAAGAAGTAATTCCACTCTTAAACAAAGATTTGTATTAATTGTTCACAGTCCTGTCATTCACAACAGAAATGTGTTTGTTATTTGAACATTAATTCATATATTTAGATTCATTTCCAAGACGTTTTTGTCTCTTTTTTGAAAGTCTTTTCTACGGAGACCCGGAAGGGACGTGATGGTGGAGAGAAAAAAAATGGGTAGAAGAAAAAAAAAAAACTGGGTGAGAGAAAAAAAAATGGGTAGGAGAAAAAGAAACAGAGTGATAAGAGATATTTATTTGTAATAAATATATATTTGTAAGTTTTTGCGTTCCCTCGCAAAGATGTTTTGTGTTATCATGCAAAGATATTTTGTGAGAAAATGCAAAGATGTTTTGTGTTCCCTTTTTCCCCCACTTTCTGTTCACTTTATACATGTCAACCCTCCCATTTTTGCCGGAATCCTCCCATATTTTAACATTATATCCCGCTAACATCCTATCATTAAGTATTTTCCCATATTTCTCTTGAAAGCACACTGAAATTAATATAAAACTCTGCATTTACTTTCTTTCCATTAAAGCTGTGCGTCGATCATCGCCCTTTATATGCAACCTCTAAATCAGTGAATGCATGTATAAGCGCTGACGGACGGACGCACTCTATTTGATAAAGTGATCGCAAATCAGCTTCTGTACACCCTATTTAAAAAGAAGCGAAAGTGCAGGATACTTTGGGATTTGGGTGTGTGTTTAAACAGACAAATACACTGAATAATATGTAAAGATGTCCGTCCTGTGTGTTTTATTTTAAACTCAACTAATTTTCTCTTAAATGAGCACAAAGAGTTACTAAAGTAATGAAATGCTTTCTTTATAGATCTGTGCATTCTTACAGTGACACCTCTGTTATCAAACAAAACAAAACAAGAGATTCATTCGCTGCTCTTTGTTTGTGGAAAAACAGTTTTGCGAGGGAACTCAAAACATCTTTGCATTCCTTCGCAAAAACGTCTTTGCAAGGTAACACAAAACATCTTTGCGAGGGAACGCAAAAACTATAAAATACATTTTTTCCTGTCACTCTGTTTTTTTCTCCCACCCAGTATTTTTCCTTCCACCCATTTTTCCCTTTCAGGTCTTCATACTTTTCAACCAAAATAATGATGCTTCAAAATTTCTGTAAGGAGAAAAATAATTAATGAATTATATATGAAACTCTATAACTAGTTAACTAACTAATAATTAATACACATACATCTTAGTATGATTGGCTCATCCCCCCATTATGGTTGGGGTTATTATTTTATGTATATTTTGAGTTATTTTACTTTAAAAAAGAACTCAGTCTTTGCCATAAAAGTGAAATTACTGAACCTAAACACAGGAGCCTGGTAAAATGTTCATTTTAGAAAAAGATTTTAGAAAGCATTTAGAGGTTTTTGCATCTGAACTCTTCATATATATATATATATTTCTTGAAATCAAGCTGAATGAAATACATGTCTCAATGACAAATGTGTAATCATATGTAATCCCGTCTCGCATATTTTCCCCTAAATTATAGGTTAAATAAAATTATTCCAGCAGAACAGGTCCTCTCATAACCTCACGTACATATAGATTGTAGACACAAACACACCTATCAATCAGCAGTTCTGATGAAAACCATGTATTTTCCAGAGATGGCAGTAAGTGATGGAGGTCAGCAGATGTTTAACACAGGAAGCGTGAAAACAGCTCTTCTGCTCATAACTGTTTGCTTGTGAAAGCACTCAGCATACTAACAACCAAATAAAACACTTGCTTATTGGAGTCCTTCTGTTGTTGCTCTGCAGGCTTTTGACCCTTGAGGTTACGGGTCTATAAAAAGAACTATGTAGAGGGGGAAAAGGCTATTAAACAGGTCTATAAATGTAAAAATAATTCACTATCTTTGCAGTCCTAGGTGGCCCTGTCTGTCTATGTAAGTTAGCTAATATTGAGTAGATTAGATGTAAATTCAAATGACCTTTGCTTGATTTTTTTTTTTTGTTATATTGTACAAAAAGAAAGACATTTCTAGTTAATTTGAGCAGAAATAATAAAAAATAGGCATATCAAACTAAATATCCTATAGCAAAAAGAAAAAAAAACTGAAAGAACATTCTCATCTTGCAAATTAAAACGTTTTTGGCTATATATATTTAAGTAGTTTTACCAATAGCTTTAATTTGAATTGAATAGAAATTATTTAGTGCAGTAGGTAGTGCTGTCACCTCACAGCAAGAAGGTCGCTGGTTCGAGCCTCGGCTGGGTCAGTTGGCGTTTCTGTGTGGAGTTTGCATGCTCTCCCCACGTTCGCGTGGGATTCCTCCGGGTGCTCTGGTTTCCCCCACAGTCCAAAGACATGCGGTACAGGTGAATTAAGTAGGCTAAATTGTCTGAGTGTGAATAAGTGTGCAGGGATGTTCCCCAGAGATGGGTTGCAGCTGGAAGGGCATCCGCTGTGTAAAACATGTGCTGGATAAGTTGGCAGTTCCTTCCGCTGTGGCGACCCCGGATTAATAAAGGGACTAAGCCGAAAAGAAAATGAATGAATGAAATTATTTACATTTTATTTTTATTTGCATTTATATTTTTTTTGCAGATGTTTAAATAATTAAATGCACTATGTGTTCTGTAACATTTGTATAATACATACACACAGACACCCACACTCATAACACAACATGTGTGACGTTGTACAGTATGAAGAAAAAAAATTGAATAACTGAAAGCAGTAAATAAATCATGTAAAGCCCCGATCAGATCACATGATTTTGTTACAATTTTGGCACAATTTCATTGATGTAGGGTGTTATAAACAGCAAATGGGCGTTGTGACACAAGATTCAATCGTTGCTTCACATGTAATGTGGCATAGTTCAAGACAATCAATACCATGTCTGCAACGCCTCACGACACCATCACAGAAAGTCTATCATATTTAATTTTTCCCTGTTCTTCACGCTGAGTTCTGTTATGTGGGTGACACTGGGCAATAGGAGCACATAATTTTTCAGTTATATCTGTGGGTGCCATTAATCCACAGGTCAGGTAATCAAAAATAGGCTGCATATTTACTTATGGGTGGGTCTCAGATCGATAAGATCAATCATTGGTTATGTAAACTTTAACTACTTTCTCTAAAATATTAAATTGTTTTAAGCAATTTTATCTGACAGACTGGCACAAATCTTTATTCTCACAATGAGTTTCTGAGTTTTCTTAGTCTTCCAACCGAGTTCTTTTTTCCGAGGTAATCTGGAACATGTTCAGTGCTGCGACATTGTAAAAGCCTGTCTTGTTTATTCATATTACTTGATTAAACTAATTCAATTAAAGCTCACCAAATGTGGACAATTTTGTCATTAACAGTGAGTTTTAATATAGGTTTCTCTGAATTTCATTTTATTTCGGCCAGATTTTATTTAACAAACCAGTGTGTGCTTTGACACTGAAGCATATAGAGGACTGGTTTTGAAGCACTTCACCTCTGATGTTATTCGTTATTCTTGTTTATCTAGTAGATAACTGACCAACAAAAATACATTAAATTTAGGATACAAATTATACCAAACAAAATATACAAATAATTTTTTGTTTGAGCCCGTCCACTACTCAATTGCGGGTGGATGATTTGTTTCGGTCCATGGAAAGTAAGGATTTAATTAATTCTTCACTGTAATAGTTGTATCACAAACCTCTGTCATACATTTGTTAATTTTTTAATATGCCATTATTTTGTCTTGAGCATCTGATTTTTCCTTGGTGCTGATGTGCTTTCGTTTTCTCTGTCTCACTTGCGGCAAGTTAAGGCGAGGAAGTGTTTAATAAGCAACCCATGGCTGTAAAATATATATTTAGATTTAAAAGAAAATATCTTAATATTAAAAAAGAAATATATGTTTGATTGATCCTATCAATGTTATAACGAATGCCCTTAAATAAGGTAGCCAAGTTGTTAGCAAGCATCAGGGTTTTTTGAGATTGAAATCAGATTAAAAAAAAAAAAAAAATTATAACAAATATTGTTACAGCAACACTTGTGCTTTTGTAAAGGAACGTGTAGTCTGGTATATTTGCTACCCACGACTTTAAGATTTTTTTGAGACAAATTTACAAAATCTGACATAGTGACTTTCATAACCAATAATAAAAATCAAGTGATCTGACCAGGGCTTAATTTAGAACTTAACAAATAAAAAGTATTAGAGAAAAAAAAGAAAAAAACATATGAAACTACAAGTTCATCTGATTTACTGCCAGAAAATACAGAGGGAAGCGCTGGTCAGACACCATATGGCTATGCTCCTTGACTTTAATTATGATAAACTGTTGGCTAAACAATGTGCTAAAGCATGTGTGTTCCATTAGGAGCCGGATGAAAACAGTCTCGCGTGGAGGGAGAGACGGGCCACATCAGTGATTATCCTCTCAGCCAGAGTCATCACCGAGCATCAGGAGGCCCGATCACTCGCTCTGTCCAAAGCCAACACTGCACGCCTCTTCACAATCACATCTGCATTATTAACAGCAAGCCACAAGTAGGTGATTTCAGAATATCTTTCCTTGTTTGGTGGAAATAAACAACAGTAGACATATTGAAGCCTGAAGTTCTGAGCATGCATGTTATATTTGAAGAAGTGATGCATAATAACAATAAGCTGAGATTCGTGTAAATAATCTGTCTGTATCGTAAAACTGATATCTTTACAAATCTTTACACAAGTAGAATGGTACTGTAGCTGTGCTACATTTTCTATATGTTGTATTGCAAATATTAAATCATTATGAAGTCATTATTAAATCATTATGGAATGAACAGGGTTGTGTGACAAAAATACTTTTAAAAAAGAACAAAGTACTGTGAAAAGGACTTACAAAGTGCTAGTTTGTGGCACTGCATTGGGATCTGTTTAGATGTTTACACTTTTTATTTTCCTCTCAGTGCTTATAAAAGTTTTCTCATCTTAATAGCAAAGTGCTGAAAGAAAGTAAGGTATTATTTAGGGCTACACAATATTGGAAAAATCTAACATTGTGATATTTTGTTAGTCTGCGGTATATATTGCGATGTGAATACAATTTCACCTGATAACTTGAATATCTCTATTTAAAAAGAATTTATAATTCTAGATAGATTGGGATAATTCTGTAGGGGAGTCCATCTGCAAAAAATCTAACCCAGGCTCATTCTAAAAAAAAACGTTCCGCTATATACATTTTTGGAGAGTGCCAGTACATCCCAGGAAGCTACGTTTTTTTGCAGTTTTTGTTTTCGCGAATCCACCAGAGGCCGCTGTGTATGCTTTTTGAGATCTCAGATTTCTCTGGCTAGTGTCATTCGTACCTGCTGTTCTAGCGTAAATCCACCAGAGGCCACTCTTGACTGACTGACCGATAGACTGACCCACCCTCCTCCTTCCATAAATCCAACCAATAGTGTTTTCAAAAGCACCAATTGACCCGCCCAACTGACAGTTTTAAAAAGCAGTCCACAAAAAGAAAAGCCCACACCTGATTTTCACCACGTTTTCAGATTTTACCATATTCTCACCCTGTTATTTACTTGCTTATTTAACTTTTTGTCTTACCCACTCTCTGGAACCGTTCTTTGCCGGACTCTGAACCCCGTCGTCATGGTCAACTCCTCTCTGCGTCTCAAGTCCGCTAACGTATATGGCGAGCTACTGGACAAATGGTAACAGCGGGAAAATCGTCCATACGGAGGTAAGCGGTCAGCTGGTGAGCGCAAAAAGGAACGATGTCATACAGGCCTTTAGTGTTTGTTTTAAATACGAAACTCAGCCATACGTACTTCTGGCTACATAATTTGCGATCTCCAGAAATGTATATAGGGCTACGTTTTCAGAGGACGTACTCACACTTTGCTATCCGAACCGTGCCCAGGCCCGTTTCCCGGTTCGTTTGAGAAGTGTGAGTGCTCTGAACCGGACTCAAGCACGGTTCACTTGGCCGGCCCTGGCCCGGTTGGGGGAGGTGGGCCTGAGCGTGGTTCACTTGGGCTCAGGTGCGGTAAGCTTGCAGTGTGAGTGCAAGCGTGCCTAAGCCCGAAACTGAAAGTGAGACGTGACTTTTAAGGGACAGTTTGATATGGATTAATTAATCATTTGTACTGTTCAATGAACGCAAACTGTCGTAATTTATTAAAGACGCAAACCCCTCAGTGCATGACAGCTGCACCTTCAGCAAACCTCCTAATTCCTGCAGCACGAGAACTTTATGAGCGTCAAAAGTGGCTGATCTGTTCGATGAAATATTTGACTGCGTGTCACCGCATATCAAACAACTTAAACAATATAACTAAAGAAATCTCCACTGTGCTGAGCGAGGGTGCTTCTCTTCCTAAACTGAACAGTGCGTCATCGATGACGTAAGCGTGCCCAGGCCCGAATGTAATGTGAGTGCGGGCCATCGGGGGAGACGGGAGGGCAGACAAGCGTGCTTTGGCCCGGTTCAACGCAACTGTACATAGTGTGAGTACGCCCAGAATGAGCCTATGTTGAAAAAATCTAATGAACAAATCAAAAGCATAGATAAATACAATAAAAAAAAAAAATACAGTTGAAATAAGCAGTGTTTTATTGTTATTTGACTGTTTTTACTGCCTGATTGATATAAGATATAATATAGAATATACAAAAAGCACTGCATTAAATTACATTTTTCTATTTACCAATGTCTTGAAAATATGAACATTTATTTTACCCCAGTATTTTCAGGAGTTTCAGCCCTAGCTTGCTGATCTCGTTTTATGCTTGAACAACTAAATGACACTGAAGTTTATTTAACTGATTGTATTTTAATGACATAAAACAAATTATGCTGTAAAAGGAACCATATAAAATTGAAAAAGTCACATTACCTGTTCACCAGAAGTTTATCAGTATGGAAAGAAACACTAGCTGTGCATATACCCTATACCTATACAATGTAGGTTAGAAACTTAATGCCTCAGAGCTAAAAAAAAAAAAAAAAGTTAACTAATGTTAACAAATGAGACCTTATTTTAAACTGTTTCCTACTAAGTTGTTAACGCTGATGTATGTACTGTACATTTTTGTCTCTTCTTATTCATAAAAATACCATAATATGTTTGCAGATATTTAAGAGACATGCTAAGTTAACATACTTGTAAAACAATCTGAAAAACAATGCCAAAGTCAGTCTTTAAAAATGTGTGTTCTTTGATCTGTGTAACTCCACCCAATGCCAGTTTACCCAATTATATTCAATGTATATAACAGTCCCTCAATGTATGCGGGCACTGTTAAAAATGCGTCCTCTGGGGGACAGTAGCAGCCTCTGTAATGAGACGCAGATACATAGTTATAAAAATCCACATGAGGTGGTTTTTATTTTGAAAACAGCTTAAATATTACAAATGTAAACATTAGCTTATTAGCTTACAGTGTAAGGCTCGTGCTGCATCCTAATTTGCATACTATTCGTCCTAAATAGTATTTGAAAATAGAATTAGCATGTCCCAAATTGTAGTATAAAAGAGTATGTCAAAGGTTCCTGGATGGTTTACTATTTCCGGTAAAAATTTTAAGCGCAGAACCGTCCATACTCTTACCGTTGATATTGCCCACAGTACATTGCGTGTTGGACGTGAATTCAATTAGAACTACAAACGCAGGTGTAAATAAACTACAAACATGATGGACGCGCGAGACCAACTGTCAAGTAGAGAGGCTGCGGTAATGATGTTTGAATGACTGTTAATTAATATCTAGCCAACTGGAAAATATTTAAATCGCATTGTCTGTCTTATATTTGACCTGCAACAACAATACTGAACTTCTATAAAGACGTGTTTGGACATTAACGTCTAAATCAATAATTATCCAAGGAGCTGAGGTGATTTCTCTGCATAAAAGTCTCAGGAATAGGAAATTAATCTGCTGCTGCTTCTCCAATAAGGTAGGAAATTAAATTTGACAAATGTGGATGATTGACAGGGCTCAGCAACACAACGATCTGTTATCGAGGAAGTAGTATGTCCCAAAGCTTGCATACTTTTCTGGTACACACTCAAAAGTATTTATTTTTCCTTCACAAAAAAGTACATATTTTTAAGGCATAGTATAAGT
Organism: Danio kyathit; assembly: GCA_903798195.1. NCBI lineage: Eukaryota > Metazoa > Chordata > Actinopteri > Cypriniformes > Danionidae > Danio > Danio kyathit. The sequence goes on from LR812524.1 coordinate 44,204,346, forward strand.
ATGCGAATTGAGACGGAGCATCGATCTTCAGGAATGCTAGTTTTTTTTTAAATATTATTAATAGTTTGATTAATAGTTATTTAGTTTTATCTGTTGTACGTTTAAACAAGTTGAAATGTTATTTCTTTTGATTTTAGATTTAGTTTTTATTTAAATAATAACACTTTGATGAAGGAAATCAAAATGAGACATATTTAACCCTGTAAGACCTAAATATAGAAAAAAATATATATATATTTTATTAAATTATTATTTTATTTTATTTTATTTATTTTATTTGTACTCACTTTGTCTAGACAGGTATACAGAGCATTTAAGCATTCATTTGCAGGATTATTCACTTACTTTGCCCTATAGCAGTATATAGCATAGATAATAATTACATAGCAATCATATTTTTTATTAAAAATATTTGAAAAAAAAAAAAAAATTGGTCACATTCAGTGTGCAATCTGTTTATGTCATCAATCTGGCAACCTGTGTGTGCATCATGTTCTCTGAGAAGGGTCCTGACGAAAAAAACAAAAACAACAATGACAAATAAAGCATCTGCAATTTTTTGAATTTGGACTGCAATACCTCATTTAACCACTACACACTTCACCTTTAAATGACTGTTCTCTAAGTGTAGCCAATATTGTATTGTGACAGTCAGCCACAGTCTTTGACGTACAGAATTGTCCTTGTGCTTTCTTCCACAGTAGTATTTCATGTGTTTTCCTGAATAAAAGGTAGTCCAGTTCTGTCTGCCTGCCTGCCGAACTTTTCAGAGTGCAACTTTAGTAAGTTTGTGCCCTGTGCCTTTTTTTTCTTCTCCGACAATTACGCTTTCACTCCAGACAGACAAAAGGTTAGTTGTGCCTTCCTTCATGATGGTCACCACTTCAGCAATTAGCTGCTATTCCAGCGGCGGGGCCAGGTTTGCCAGAGCTTGTGAAAATGCCATCTGTCATTGGGACACACTTCATGAAACACTCTCCTCTGCCTCAGTGTGACTATTTCCTTCAGGGAGTCGCAAGGATCGTTCAAGTCGAATGGCGCTCGGAGAAAACAATAAATTGTTTGCTGTGAAAAATAATTTGGCAGGGGCTGTGGGTACCTTGTGCTCTGAAGTGTGGCGGTGCTCTTTCTTTCACAGCTTCCCTGAATAGTCGACTGAATTAGAGCAGCGCCGCGTGCCTGAGTTTAGGTCACTTTGTGTAATGTACAGTATTTTTAGCTCATCATTGTGCGGCTATGTCATATTTTAGACTGAACCGATGAGGGTCGTTAGTTGTCTGGTCATTATGGACGACATATTATATTGCGCTGCACAGTAGTTCTTGTAGCTTTTGACCTTTCAATGCTGTTTTGGTATCATTGAGATACTGATGTAGTTTTTTTTATTATTATTAATAGTTTGATTAATAGTTATTTAGTTTTATCTGTTGTACGTTTAAACAAGTTGAAATATTATATATTTTGATTTTAGATTTAGTTTTTATTTAAATAATAACACTTTGATGAAGGAAATCAAAATGAGAAATATTTAACCCTGTAGGACCCAAATATAGAAAAAAATTACCTCTCAGTTATTGTTTTAGGAGGCCTCTGATGTAAGAATTAAAGATTTTTTATTTTATTTTTTTTTACATTTTTTACATTTTGGTAAGTTTTTAGGAAAATGTTGTAATATTGCAACGTTGGACCTAGTTGTGTGCAGAATTGTATTTGTACTCACTTTGTCTGAACAGGTATACAGAGCATTGCATTTAAGCATTCATTTGCAGGGTTATTCACTTATTAAGCCCTATAGCAGTATATATCATAAGTAATAATCACAGAACAATCATATTTTTTTTAATGAATGAGAATTTATTAATAAAATATAAAAAAATATATACAGTTAAAGTCAGAATTATTAGCCCCCCTAAAATATTAGCCCCCTGTTTATTTTTTTCCCAATTTTTGTTTAACAGAGAGATGATTTTTACAACACATTTATAAACATAATAGTTTTAATGACTCATTTCTAATAACTGATTTATTTTCTCTTTGCCATGATGACAGTAAACAATATTTGACTAGATATTTTTTAAGACACTTCTATACAGCTTAAAGTGACATTTAAAGGCTTAACTAGGTTAATTAGGTTAACTAGTCATGTTAGGGTAATTAGGCAAGTTATTGTATAACGATGGTTTGTTCTGTAGAATATCGAGAAAAAAAATAGCTTAAAGGGGCTAATAATTTTGTCCTTAAAATGGTGTTTAAAAAATTAAAAACTGCTTTTATTCTAGCTAAAATAAAACAAATAAGACTTTCTCCAGAAGAAAAAATATTATCAGACATGCTGTGAAAAGTTCCTTGGTCTGTTAGACATCATTTGGAAAATATTTAATAAAGAAAAAAAAATTCAAAGGGGGGCTAATAATTCTGACTTCAAATGTATTTAGTCACATTCAGTGTGGTTTGTGTTTAGTTGCCGTGATAGTCCCTCAGACAGTTCTTTTCATCTGAAAAAAAGCACAGGCGACACAGGTGAAGTAGTTGTCTGCGTAGATCTTTTAGTTTTGACCTTCTGGAAGTGTGGAGGCCTGACAGCGCAAGTTCAGATTTGGTAACTAGTTAAAACTAGCAGAAGCTAGAACACTTTCTCAGGTACAGTAGTTTCTTTTTCCTGAATTATGTTCAAAGTTTCTGAAAAATGTAAAAATATGTTTTCAAAGTTCTTGAGGCTCTTATAAATGAGAACAAATTATAATAATAAAAATGTAACAGCCTTTAAGTATATATTTTTGTCCATTTCAATGGACATCAGGTCAGAACAGCTGTACTTCTCGAACATTATACTAACATAAAATACAAAAAAAAACCCATACATGATTATTGGGATGATCTTGAAATTTATTTTCAAAATCACAAACATTAACGTTGTAGCATTTTTACTTTCATTTTAAGATTTTTGTTGTATAGATTGCACCCTGTTTATAACAGGGTTAACGTTACGTGAGATCTGGTTCCTTCATGTCTGTCACTGTGCTGTTTATCTGATGCAGCCGGAGATTGAGGCACACTCTCACAGGTATGTGGGAATGATGGGCGGGGAGAACTAGCATTAAAGGCACAGGAAACAAAAACAGCTACATTGTGTTTAGAGCAGAAAATCCAATATTCTGAAAGGTATATAAAATAATTTGATGGGTGTTTTAAGCTGAACCTTTACAGGCACATTCTTAAGACACAAAAGACGTATCTTCAATCTTGAAAAAAAAAAGAGTTAAATAGGTGCCCTTTAAATTCGATGAAATGCTTTAGAACCACAAAAAACATGGGCTGACATGTGATGTCCATTGTAATGTACACAGGGTCCGAAGTGGTAAAAATTTAAATACAAAAAAATCTATATAGTAAAAAAAATGAAATAATATTCTATATTAGAGTTCAATAATGTAATGTTATAATGTACATTTGGGAAGGGGTCTTTGTCATCTTGATCACCATCAGTATTATGACATTGCGACTTGTTTACATCTATCTAAAAAAAATATACCCAACCAAATAAAAAAAAAAATGTCCATGTGTAACCTTGTTGATTTCCACATCATCTTATAATTAGACAATTGTGGTTTGCACTGAATACATTGTCATAAGACTTTAGCCATTAATATGCTTATAATAAACTGAAAAGTACACAAATGTAAGGGCATGTCAGAATTTCTCCAGAGCTTAACCCCCCTCTCATCAGACCCTAGAGGATTAAAATGGCTAATTAATGATGTTGTCAATAATTAAAAATACTTAAATAATTAACATTTCATAATATATTATTTAATAAGCAAGTATAATTAAATAGCTAAATAATTAAAAAATGACAGTCCTTATGAATACATAAGCTTATTTGAACATTTAATTATGCATATATATTTAATGACCACATTTAATCAGTTTGTAATTGTAGTGTACACTAATAATCATATACAAATTATGTACTGCAATTCTAAATTGTAAAAAGCATTAAATATTTCAATCGGTACTTCTTCTTATTTGAAAACAAATAAATAAAAGGCGTCCTCGTGCATTTTCACGAATCTTCGAGCTACCATGCAGAAAGCTGAAACACCATGCCACAGCACCAGAAAACTTTGATGTTTACCTCCACGGCACACAACGACTATCCAAGCTGTCAATCCAGCAATTTTCACCGTGTGAGTCCATGAGCACTTCCATGTTTGAGTGCTTTCCGCCAGTGCAAGTCTGTGTCTGTCAATGCGCGTTATATAATTAGTGGCATCTCCTGAACCTCACAGCCTGCTCTTAACAAGGTCAGATGGTCTGAGTCAGTGATGTCCACTCTCCCTCAGTCAGAGCAGATGGTGCTGCAGCATGTGAGACTCTCAAGGTGAGAATACCAACAATGACACGGTGACCCCGGTGACATTCACTTCCACAACTGCGATTTGTCCACCATACAGAAACACTGGGGCGTCCACAATGGGAGCTGAATAAAAGTCAAGCATAACTAATTGGCCAGGCTATTTATGAATCCATCCTTCACGGTCACTTTTATGGAGGGATAAATAGGACTCATAGTTGGCTGCTGACATGCACATAGGACCAAAAAAGACAAGCTTTGAAGTTTAGTAATGCTGCTTGCAAATAGCGCGGACACATGAAGGCTAATTACTTTGTATGATGGACTGTTGAAGAAAGGATTGTGGAACACAAAGAGCAATCCTCATTCATTTTGTCTAAAGTGCTTTCCAGCGGTGGTAATTATCTGCTCGCAGATAGCTGTAAATGTAAATCTTTCTTGTTGTCTTTGTTCTTTATTGAATGCAACGGTCTGATGTCGAGACTCAAGATTCACAACACATTTTTAATGTCTAAATTAGTCCATGTGTAAATACTGCACATACAGTTGAAGGCAAAATGATTAGCACTAATGTGAAATTTGTATTTTTTTTTTTCTATTAAATATTTCCCAATTGATGTTTAATTGAGAATGGACATTTTCACAGTAATTACTTAATTATGTTTTTCGTCTGTAGAAAGTCTTATTTCTTTTAGTTTGGCTGGGATAAAAGCAGTTTTACCTTTTTTGAAATGATTTTTAAAGTCAATATTATTAGCTGCCATTAAGATTAATTAATTATTTTTGTTAGCTGTAGAACAAACTATTGTTGTCAAATAACTTGGCTGCTTAACCCAACTTGCTAGGGAATCTAATAAAATTTTATTTAAGGGTGTTTTCACACCTGCCTTATTTAGTTTGGTTGAATCGCACTAGAGTTCATTTTCCCTCTTGGTGCAGTTCATTTGGGCAGGTGTGAATGTAGCAATTGTACTCGAGTGCTCACCAAAAGCAGACCAAAAAAGCATACGGAGACCTCCTTGAAGAGGTGGTCTCGGTATGCTTTCAAAAGGACCCTGGAACGGTTCGTTTGTGGTGAGAATATGATCCGAACTAAAACAGACCCAACCGCAAAAAGTACTGCGCCTTTTTGAACTAATCCAGCTGCCACAGGCCAATGCGCTGCGCATTATGGAATGTGAAGGAAAAATATTTGTTGACAGCGCTGTGCCAAAAGAGAGAAAGAGGGGGGAAAACATTACCTGATGGATTGTTGGTAATGTTTCCGGAAGATGACCATGTCGCAGTTTAGCTAAATTATTTCACGCCTTCTCCTGAAGTGACGTACGATGTGCCTTGACCTTTTGCAATGGCTTAAAACATTGTTTTTCAGTCGCAGTAGCACTTCATTCTCGAAATGTATAGTTTGTCTAAAGTTATGTATACAAACTATATAGTATACTATGAGCAGGGATACAATCAGCCAGCACAGTCGTAGCTCCATAGTCAAAAGCGATATTTTGTGTCTGCCGGTTTGTTTACTTGTGGGAGATCCATTAGCATTTTCCCGCACGTGAATTTCGATAAGCAGTTTCGGAAATACGTTTCAAGAGTTCACACTTAGATGATGCTCAACTGAAATAGCAGGTTTGGCATGCTGTCCCAAAAACGAAGATAATGAATGGAATTTAGGAAGGGTATTTATAGTAGTTTTAGAATGATCTGATAGGCTAGCTAATGATTAGAGATGAGGATCAGCTGTAGTTGATCATATCACGTGCTCCTCTCGAAATTAGTTTGTGAAACTTAATTTAACAACATTTGGCCAATGAGTGATGTGGGTTTTGTCAGATGACTGCATTTTGGTTCGTTTTAACTGGTTCGGACCAAAGCAATCAGTGTGGTGTGAAAAGGACCCAAAGACGGCAGAAAATGCTACAATGTATCATTTGTTGGCCTTGGTCCGGGCCAAATAAACCGAACTACAGATGCGAAAGCACCCTAAGCCTTTAAATCGGACTTTAAGCTGAACACTAGCGTCTTGAAAAATTGCTAAACAAATATTATGTACTGTCATCATGGCAAAAACAAAATAAATGAGTAATTATATTATTATATAATTATATACTCATCGGCCACTTTATTAGGTACACCTTACTAGTACCGGGTCGGACCTCCTTTTGCCTTCAGAACTACTTTAATCCTTCGTGGTATAGATTCAACAATGCACTGTAAATATTCCTCAGAGATTTCAGTCCATGATGCGAATCTCCTGTTCCACCACATCCCAAAGGCGCTCTATTAGATTGATAGGGTGACTGTGGAGGCCATTTGAGTACAGTAAACTCATTGGCTGCGTCCGAAACTGCCTACTACTTAGTAGGTACTGCATTTAAATTTGAATGTACTACTCGGCCATTAGAAAAGTACGTTCTATTGACCTTATTCTTCAATGCGGAAGTGTGCTCGTTCTTGCGATTGTTTTAGAACTTCCGGTTCAGTTGCCTATAGGAGAAATGACAAGGAATAATAAACGGCAGAAAACTGTCAAACTACTTGGTATACAAACAAGTGTTTGCATGACTATACAGACAAAAATAGAATAATATTATAAGTAAATATCAGTTTGCAACATCAAGCAGCAAAACAAGCTGTTTTTAATGTCTAAAAATGAATAGAAGTGAATGAGACCGGAAGTCTCGAGCCAAAAAGATTCAAATGGCTGCGCCCGCTCGTACGCGGACAATAAGGTAAATACAGTATGAATGTGAGAAGTATGAATGGATTTCGGACATACTACATCTACCGTTTTGTCATGGTCACATGACCTACCTGCGTCAGTTGCGTCACTTCACTTCCATTCATGAATTCTGGGATAGCGCAGCATGAATGTGATGCGCACTTTAGAATCTCGCCGGAAATAGCAAGTCATCCGGGTACTTCTAGCATACTGATTTTTGAATTCTATGAACTACTCGGCTCACTTACTGATTTTAGTGTACTATATAGTATGGAAGTATGCGGTTTCAGACGCAGCTATTGTCATGTTCAAGAAACCAGTTTGAGATGATTTGCGCTTTATGACATGGTGCGTTATCCTGCCGGAAGTAGCCATCAGAAGATGGGTACACTGTGGTCATAAAGAGATGGACATGGTCATTAACAATACTCAGGTAGGCTGTGGCGTTGAGACAATGCTCAATTGGTAATAATGGGCCAAAGTGTGCCAAAAAAATATCCCCCTTAACATTACACCACCACCACCAGCCTGAACCGTTGATACAGGATGGTTCCATGCTTTCATGTTATTGACGCCTAATTCTGACCCTATCATCTAAATGCCACAGCAGAAATCGAGACTCACCAGAGCAGGCAATGCTTTTCCAATCTTCTATTGTCCAATTTTGTTGAGCCTGTGCGAATTGTAGCCTCAGTTTCCTGTTTTTAGCTGACAGGAGGGGCACCCGGTGTGGTCTTTTGCTGGTGTAGCCCATCCGCATCAAGGTTCAATGTATTGTGCATTCAGAGATGCTCACCTGCATACCTCGGTTGTAACGGTTATTTGAGTTACTATTGCCTTTCTATCAGCTCAAACAAGTCTGGCCATTCTCCTCTGACCTCTGGCATCAACAAGACATTTGCGCCCACAGAACTGCCTCTCACTGGATACTATCTCTTTTTCAGAACATTGTCTGTACACCTTAGAGATAGTTGTGCGTGAAAATCCTAGATCAGCAGTTTCTGAAATGCTAAGATTAGCCCGTCTGGCACAGACAATCGTGCCATGTTCAAAGTCACTTAAGTCACATTTCTTCTCCATTTTGATGCTCAGTTTGAACTGCAGCATATCATCTTGACCATGTATGCATTGAGTTCCTGCCATGTGATTGGCTGATTAGAAATTTGCATTAACAAGCAGTTGGACAGGTGTACCTAATAAAGTTTATATCTTGATGTTTCATAAAATGCAAATCAACATGCATCAGAATTTTCTGAATGTGCTCCATTTCAGCTTTTCTCATTAAACAACCTCTGAATGTATTTGAGAATTACATTTTGGTTTGTTTTATCCATTATCTATGCAATTTAGCAGTAAACCAGGTCACCAAATCTGTTGGTTGATGTTAAATATTCAGTTTCCTGCAGTAAAAAAAAAAATCAAGCCCAGCTCAAAACATACCTCTCTATACATTTTCCAACATGCTGATATTGTTATTCTACCTGCTGTCTCAAAACCTGTTTAAACTGCCACCAGTAGTGACATCTGGAGGAACAGCAGACCCTTGCTCGAGTAAAAGACTTTAAAGTGTGCATGAAGACACACTTTTTTAGCATAAAGTGTCATCTCTGCACCTGCCCTGCTGGAATATGTGATATTTAATGGCCCACAAACATACACTGCACACATAAAATATGAGCGCAAGGCATCCCTGTTTAAGTAGTATAACAAGCAGTAAACAGCCACAAGTTCACCATGTTTATCTGGATATGAAAGCTGAAAGTTTAGATGGGTGTTTACAGACAGTGTGAAGTGTGTCTGCATCCATTAGCGTAGCAGACAGCTGAGTACTGTCATATTCCACAAGTCTCTGCTTTACCAGACAAGTTTGTATAAAGTATTATACAAATATAACAGATATTTGCTACAACTGTGAATTCTACTTTACTGATTTATTTAGTTAATACAAATATGAGTGTTTTTGTAACAAAAAAAAAAAAAAAACCTTAATAAAATAATGCACTATAGAGATAATACATTAAATATACTGCAATTATATAAATATGCTGAAATGTACTAGGGATATTGGAGGCTGCATGAGCAGTTTTAGTTTTAGGGTAACATTAAAATATAATAAGTAATCTAACTTTATCAGTATTTGTTGTGTGTTCTTATGGGAGAAAACATTGATTAAGAGGCTGCTCAGTGGTTAGCACTGTCACCTCACAGCAAGAAGGTCACTGGTTTGAGTCCCGACTGGGCCAGTTGGCATTTCTGTGTGGAATTTGCATGTTCTACCCATGTCCGTGTGGTTTTTCCTTGGGTGCTCCTGTTTCCCCCACAGACCAAAGACATGAATGTGACCAATGAATGTGAAAGTCTATGGGTGTTTCCCAGTATTGGGTTGCGGCTGTAAGAGCATCCGCTGCATAAAAGATACTGTATGCCGTTATAGTTGGTGGTTTATTCCGCTGTGGCAAGCGCGACCCCTGATACTGTAAATAAGGGACTAAGCTGATGAAAATTAATTAATAAATGAATGAATAAATGATATTTGATTAATGTTCTTGGAATAATATAAATGTTAAACACTATTAAACTGTAAAAAAAATATATGTTTTTTTTTTTATACTAAGTCTATTACAAACATTTTCCTGTATTTGTACACTCACACACACTCTCATTCACACACATACACCACGGACAATTTTAGCTTACCCAATTCACCTGTACAGCATGTCTTTGGATTTGTGGGGGAGACCGGAGCACTCGGAGGAAACCCATGCGAACACGAGAAGAACATGCAAACTCCACACAGAAATGCCAACTTACCTAGCCAAGGCTCGAACCAGCAACCTTCTTGCTGTGAGGCAACAGCTTTACCTACTGTGACACCGCGTCGCCTTATGCCTAAACATAGCTACTGTAAATAATAATAAAGTATACAGAAATTATGTACAGTAAGCCTCTAACAGCATTGTTTCCCTGTCATGTAAATCATGTGTGTAAAATCCTGATGAATAAAGAACAAAACACCAACTCTGACAATCCACTCCAGACTAATATGCACTTCCCAGGCTGTGTTTGATTGGCCACAATGTTTCTAGTGAGATTACAACTATATATATATATATATATATCAGTGGCGGCTGGTCAATAGAGGGCGCTGGGGCGCCGCCCCCTTCAAGTTAGAGCCCTTTAATATGTTAATGTTTATTATCACAAATATTAACTAAATAAATTGATTTAATTATATAATTCTAACATTTATTGTAGTCATACTAACATTTATTGAAAAAAAATGTATGAACAATATTTTTTCATATGTGTGCGGGGCGCCGGACTAATGAGTGTCTATTTGGTACACAAACTTTTGCAATGCACGTGATATGGAGATAAGCTCTAATTGGCCTGTTTTAAATTGTCTTTAAGGCGCAGCGCTCTGCGTCCCGAACCCTCCCATTTTTGTTGTTAGAACGAATCATATTTGTTTTTATATGATTGGCTCTATGTGATTGGACCATTCTCACCAAAGAGCTTAGAATGCAATTTCTCGAGATGAAGGAAAATTCTGTTGTATCTTTGCAAAGATATCCGTTCACAAGGCGTTTGGATGTAGAAAAAAAAGAATGAAGGAGCTTGGACCAGATCGACCTTCCTTGCAAATTCACCAGTAGTCAAGTGATGGTGAGCGCGCGAATATTCGGGGCTTTTACAGCACTTGTTATGACAAACGGAGTTGGCTGGCAGGTTGTGATGTAAGTCATGCCTTTTACTATTTCCTTGTTTGCTGTTTCAAACAGCATGATGCAAGAGATGCTGAATGCATTGGCCATGCTGTCAATAGAGAAGAGACTGGTGACTGAGATGACTGACTTTAACCAAAATGTTATAGAGAAATTTTCAAGCCAGAAAAAAAGGAGAGCAAAATTTATTTTCAAGTAGTGCTACTGGCCAGTGATTAGGCAACATTTGTTTGTGTGTGTTTACTGATTATCTTGATTACTTCATTACTGATAATAAACCCAAATTAAATTAAATTGAACTGATTTGTGATGCATTTATTGTATGCTTTAGTCATATTTTAGTTTTTTGATACATCACCTGAAAAATGGCTTTTACACTCTTACTTTACCAACAGTTAGATTTTTTTCTGGTGTTTGCGGTGTTATCCTATGGAGTCAAACTAGGGCCATATACTTGCAAAATAAAATAAAGTATTGAGCAAAAAATAAATAAATAAATCGCAAAGTGAAAATTTATTTTTGAGAAAATAAAATTTAATTCTGCAGCCAAAAATAAAGAACTGCAAAGGGAAAATTAAGTTTTGAGAAATAAAAATGAAATTTGCAAACCTTTCTGTGCATTTCACTTTGTGGCCCTGATTTGACAACGGGCAGAGTCAAGGGAACTTGGGCATTTACAGCAGGCCCGTACATACTGGGCTGTAAGACCACCTCGCTGATACTGTGTCTCCAGGTGATGACGTCGCTTAAATGGAGTCAGATCCGGACCTGCCGTAAAGTGAAAACAGCATGGCAAACTCATCCGTGACTAAAAAGCAAATCAAAATAAACTTTGCAATTGATTTGATGGGTTTTGTTAAGGCAATGCTAAAAAAGAAGGATTTGCATATATACATGTATATATAGTTTTGTTTTGTTTTTAAATTGCAAATATTTGAGTTTTTTTTTTTTACACTGCTTGATTTTTATTTGCAGTTATTTTTTGTTTGCAAATTTCATTTTTATTTCTCAAAACTTCTTTTTCCCTTTGCAATTTTTAAAGTTTTGCATTTTTTTTTTTTTTACTTTATTTTTTGTTTGCAAAACTTTATTTTATTTTGCAAGTATATATGGCCCTAGATTGACTCCATACTTATCGCTTAGATTGTTTAGAGAGACAGAATGACTAAAAAGGAGCAGTATTGTGAAGCAGGCAGCCAAGCATGTCCCTTGTCATGGTGTCATTAGAATGCAAAATGTGGGATATAGTATTTTTGTTTTTTTTGTTTTGCTATTTTATGGATGCATTTCTATACACATTATACTGGATATACACAATGTTTCAATCTACTAACATTGTCAATAAAAGTAAATTTGCTAAACTGAAACGTACATTTTCTCTTAGTGCAATTTAAAATCATAAATGAATAGACACCTGTGAATCATGAACTACAGTCAACCAATTAACTGCTATTTTAAGGTTAGACGAACGCTGCAGTAACATTACCATAATGAAAACAGAACAGAAATTTGTTAACTGGGATGCTCACCTTGCATTTGACCTCTGCTTTGCTTTTTTCTGCTTTCTGCGCTCACTCTCAAATTGAAGAGATTTTCCAATCCTGAAAAATGAGCTGCATTTACATAATTAACTATCCTTTGATCTGGAAAAAATAACCAGCAGTCGTTTTTTTTTCCCATAGTTGGTCATTGCAGCTGCAGTGTTTCTGAAGAGTTACGAGTCTTTCAAAGAGTCTTTGAAATGTCCGTAATTTCAGGCACAATTATCAGTCCCTTTACTTTAGGTTATCCTTTGTGAAGTATGACCAAAAGGGAAGAATAGCTAATTGAGTGGAAGGGTTTAACATTTGTAAAGGGACAATGCGTTATATATTTGACATTGTGCAAATCTAATTGGTGTGGACAAAGACAAAACGAAGCTGTTAACATATGTAGATACAAGCGTCTCTATTTCAGTTCTATAATTTGCTGATAATAGCTAGACCTCTGGTTTGGGCTATAAAAAAAATGAAAGAAATCGGCTTTCTGGAATTTAGATTGCCAGAGATGGAGAAATATGGTGCATATGTGCATTGGATTGTATGTGTGTGTTTGAGTGCTTCTATGAGAAAGATAGGAAAGAGAGAGTATGCCTGCCTGTAAAGTGAGATAAACCGACAGGAGGTGACAAATTCATAACAGCTTTGTGCAACCACAATTCTGAGGGATTCGAAGGTTGGCCTCAAATAAGGTGACATGTGTGACAGGGATTTCATCTTCTTGAACTTGCCATGCTGCTGCAAAAGAGACTGCTTCTGATAAGATGCCTCCTGGAAAGTCACAACATAAAGGGATGTGTTGTCGTCTGTTTGCCGTAACACCCTCAGAAGGGAATTTAAGGAAGGCATTAAGATGATTTAAAACAATTACACAGCTTAAAGGGGTTATTAGTGGTTTCATAAACAGACTTATCCATGCCTGCTCCATTTTCTACATGCTAACATAATCAAATGGATTTTCTTTTTATTGGCAATTAAACATGAAATTAAATTCCCCTTTTGGGGCTTTGTGCTGTTCATTCATGTTAGGAAATCCTGTCACTGCGTAAAGCACCTTATAAGATGATAACAACACAGGCTCAGTGTGAATACGTACCCCCGTATGCATTTCTGGAGAGTGTGAATTATGTAGCCAGAGGTGCGTACAGTATACAGTATGGCTGCATTTCGTCTTTAAATTGAACGATATGGGGCAGTATGAAGCCATCACTGGCTTCAGTTTCTTTATGCGCTACCCGCTGACTGCTTAAGGCTGGTTTATTCTTCTGCTTCAAGTGATCGGCGTGACCCACTGCGATTGCCTTGCGCATAGTTGTGCATTTATACTTTTGTGTGCTGTTTGTGTTGCTCTGCAATAACTCTTCAGAAACGCTAGCTGGAGGTAGGTTTAAATGTTCATCTGGATCATGTTTCTTTGCGGGTGTTTTTTCTGAATGCTGCAAGTTTGTAAAACTCATTCATTCAGAGGCAGGAACCGGCGGACATGCAACAACGTTAATCATAAGGTAAACACAAAACAAAAGTTTCCATCTGGGGCTCCTTTATGGGACTTGACAATCACTCCATCGGGCTTGCGGCTCTCAGCATCGCCCACACTCATCACAGCTATCCAAGCCGACCAATCACAGAGCTTGCGCTACGCGTCGTTGCGACTTGTAGTTACATTTTTTGTAGCTTTTCTTTTTCTAGATTGCTTTTGAAAACACTGTCGGTTGGATAGGGGGATTGGTTGGTCGTCAGTCAGTCAGTCAGTCAGTCAGTCAGTCAGTTTACAGTGGCCTCTGGTGGATTTATGCAAGAAAACAGATGCAAACAGCATTCACAAGAGAAATTTGATATCTGAAAAAGTGTACACAGAGACCACAGGTGCATTCGCGAAAAGGAAAAACTGCAACGTATTTTGCTTTCTCCAGAAATGTTTACAGGGGTACGTATCCACAATGAGCCTGGATTGGATGATTATGAGCTTGTGCGTTGTAGATATTTATTATTTTACTTTAGTTTTTGTATGTTAATTTAGATTGACCATGTTGAAAGAGATTTGCTATAGCAATGGATTAAACTTTGTTAATTTATTTATTTTATTTTTAATTTATTTAATTATTTATTTGCAGGATCAGAATAAATGTGAAAACTAAATATGCTCAATGCAATGTTCATGGCTCAAAACTATTTTTTTGTATATAAAACAACTAACATAATAACAATAGTGACAGATTACACAACCATTAGTTAATAGCACCAACAAATCAAGTCATTATATCTTTGCAAATGATTACTATTATATGGAATATTCCATATAAATTCCATATAATGCAGAGTTTACTAACCTGGAATGCAGTGAAATGTGAAACAACATTGCACAAGCTTGCATTTCCACTCTCCTGCATTCACATTAATGGAATTCAGTGAAATGAGAAGTATAGTGTAACAAACCCTTTGGGCTGTGGATGATGTGATTTTTAAACTTGATGTCATTAATCCCCCAAATATCCCTTAGCCCCCTCCCATCCCCTCTCCTCCCCAAAAAAGGCAATTTATTAGTGAAAAACATTGGAAATCAAATAGAAAAGAAAAAATAGGTGTGATATTGTAAAATTAACCTATAAATTAATAAATTAATGTTTTTTTCAAATTACCAAAGCATAATAATAATAATAATAATATTAATAATGTTTTCCCATAATTAAATGCTAAATAATTATTTCATATTTCTTCAAAAAGTGTTGTCAGTAGAAATCCAATCAATCAATCAGTTAATCAATCAATCAGTCAATCAGTCAATCAATCAACCATTTAATCGATCAAATCAATCAATCAATCAATCAATCAATCAATAATTTGGAAAGCATAATTTCTGTGTTCAATTTGATATTATATTATTGTTTATTATTAGCAATTCTTAAAAAAAACACTGTGAAAGCTCTCAAATTTTCTGTGAATCATTAAACAGCCTCTTGTACCCTCTTTAGTGTATAATCAGTAATCTGGCATGCTTTACTGTCAGCATCACCCCAGATCCAAATAAATTATGCAATGCGTGTAATAATCCTGTTTTCCGCAATATGATCCTCATTTGACGAATAGCTGCTGCCATGATTAATAGAACTGTTTTCCCAAACATTTTAAATAACATTCTGTTTACCGGCTGATTTCTGCAGGTGGTAATAGCACAACGTTAAATGTACCATGAAAATAGTTTCGTGAGCAAACCACGGTCTACAATAAACCTAATTTTCCAAGGATGCAAGCTTGCAATGAGCATAATAAGAAATGGCATGATTTAAATATTTAGGACATAATTATAGAGTGTTGCCAGTGGCTGCATTAAATTGTATACCGTGCCTAATATTGAATGTTAAGTAACATGACTTTATGTTGCGCAATATCGACTTTTTCTATTTTGTCTGATTCTTCTTTAAAGAGCAACCACCTGTTGTGTTTCAAAACAGCTCTCTTCAAAGTCAGACCCGCACATTCCTATTGAAAAGGTCATTACTGGGTGCTCGGTCTCTCTCGCCTTCTCTCTCCTGTAATTAGTGCATTAGAGATTTTCAATCTGGCTCAGCAGGCAACTCTTGGCTGATAAGCCTGACAAGCACTTTTGTGAGGCTATTCTAAGCAAAGAAAAAAGAAAGCGCGGAGGGAAGAAAGAGTGAGAGAGAGGCTAATCAATTCTCAATCTGTGTCATAAAGAACAATGTTCCCAAATTTTCTTCAAATCACTGTTCCTCTCACGAAAAAAAAGTCTGTGATTGTCACATTTTTCCAAAACTTCTGATTGCATTTTGAACTGAACTCAATATTTCATTATACATGGAGTTTCTAACTCTCTACACCGAAAGCAGCTCCATCATTGGGTTTTCTGAACTGCGTATGCATAACTAATATTTTAGGTCTTTTTATTGTCTCACAGATGTCATGAGATGAATCACTCTGTCAATGTCAAAAGCCACTTGAAGTAGAAAAGGCTGAGGATGTATAACCTTAGCTGCCATTTTATATTTTGTATTTTTTTTTTTTGTGTGTAAAATTCTCTAATTCAAACATTTCACCTTAACGTCAAGCCTGAAGCTTGGAGTTCTTTGAAAAATTCTTCAGTCTGAAACCAGCTTTGATGCAAAATATGGTGTCACATTGTTCCAGCAATGGTGCGTGACTAATTGCAACGCTTGTAAATGGTAATAAAAATAGATAAGAGGGACACCAACATTAATGGAAACAAATAACTTCTGTATGTTCCTCAAAATGGTGCGCAAACGATGGTCAGTGATATTATGGGCCTTTTAATGGCTGTCGCTAATTTGCTTGGGTTCATTTGCGGAGATACTCTCACAAGAACAAACCTGCCTGGAGTAGTCGGTTTAATTGGGACATTTGCATCGTAATGACCCATGAGTCAATTTCCTGCTATTTCCAACTTTATAGTCTTTGAAACTCGACCAAAGGCTCAAAGTTAATGAACGCATGAAATCAAGTCTCGAGTTGAAACAAGGTGCAATAAAATATGACATTGCAACTAGTACTGTATCTGTTCTGGCTATACTGAGTTAGAATTGCTGCTTCTTTTAAGATGGGGATTTCTTTCTTTCTTTCTTTCTTTCTTTCTTTCTTTCTTTCTTTCTTTCTTTCTTTCTTTCTTTCTTTCTTTCTTTCTTTCTTTCTTTCTTTCTTTCTTTCTTTCTTTCTTTCTTTGTAAATTTACCTCAGGAAAGTCATGAAGTGTTCACAGAAATAAACTATAGAAGACTTTTTTACATAATATTTATGTCACATTTATGTATCATGCACAATATTTTGTATATTTAATGTCTTAATTATGTCTTAAGTAAAACATGCTTAAATAAATATGTTGTTTATGATAAAATTATGTATATGTTTTTTATATATATGATTTTATATATATATATATATATATATATATATATATATATATATATATATATATATATATATATATATATATATATATATATATATATACATACAGTATATGTATGCATGTATATTGCTACAAATTGGAGTATAAACACTGTTTAATAATAAGATATACAGTAGACATTAATGTAAATGCTATGATTTTTTCAGTAAACCACTGTTTAATTAAAAAGAAAGTTACGCTGGACTGAAACATTTTTTAATTCTGTCTTTTTTAGAAGACACTAGGAATGAGATGTGCCAAATACATCACAGGAGCTACGTTTTTTGCAGTTTTTTTTTATTTTCGTGCATGCACCAGAGGGCACTGTTTACACATTTTAAGATATCAAATTTCTCTTGCGAGTGCCTCCTGTTTTCACGTAAATCCACCAGAGGAAGTTGTCGACTGACTGACTGACTGACTGACTGATCGACTGACCCATCGTCCTCCTTCCCTAAGCCCAACCAATAGTATTTTCAAAAGCACAGATTGACCCACCCACCGACTTCCCTAAACCCACAGTTTTCAAAAGCAATCCAGAAAAAGTAAAGCCCTCGCCTGATTTTCATAAAGTTTTCAGATTTTACCACATTCTCATCCTGTTATTTACTTGTGTATTTTATTTTTAATTTTCTGTTTTTGTCTTACCCTCTATCTGGAACAGTTCATCGCCAGACTCGAACCCTGTTATTGTGGTCAACTCCTCTGTGCATCTTAAGTCCACCAAGGTACATGGTGAGCTAACTGAACAAACTGGTAACAGCGGGAAAGTCATCCACACTGTAAGAGGTCAGCTGGTAAGCGCAAAAAGAAATGGTGTCATACTGCCCCGTAGTATTGACTAGTGCTAGACTAAATGCACCCATACGTACTTCTGGGTACATAATTCTCAATCTCCAGAAAGGGCTACCTTTTCAGAATGGGCCTATGGTGAAGACACCACATTTTTATACAAATCTATCTGTAATGCATCCACAAGCATAATTTAACAATCGCTTTTTTTTAGTACTCAATTTTTGCATTCCTCTTTACTGAGATAAATTGGATAATGTCCCGTTACAAGTACATTTTCAAATATAACGAATCCAGTGTAGACAAAATGCCATGGTCACTCACATTGGTGGTTACTATTGTATACAAAAAATTCTGTTTATTTTATTTGTAAATACAAACAATAAATGCTAATAACCCACTGGGGTCGACAAATCTGCAGAGGGTTAATATTAGTCCAAAATGATAGCGCATTATTTTAAGTACCTATTTCTGCAATTAACTGCTGGTATACCTGCCTATTAATATGATAGTGGCTGTTTATTAATACTAATAATAAAGTAAAGTAGTACATTTCTTTCTATATGCATAATCTCAGTACATTGTTAACAATGTCCTGTAGAATCTACAGTAACTTACTGGCATCAGTTCGCTAGTAAATTACAAAAATTAATTGTTGCGAAAATACTGTATTTACATATATAACACCTTTTATCTTGCTATATATTTATTTAAGATATTGTTTATCTTCACTGTAAAAAAATAGTAATTTTCACAATGCAACTTATGCAAATACAGTAACATACTGCATAACTGTCCTACAGTAAAATACAGTTCACATTGCAGTTAAATACTGTCAATTACAAAAATTGTTAACAGTGTACCTAAACCCAATTACTATCATACTAAAGCAGCATATTAGTACTTTATTGAGCTAAAATTCTCAGTTAATGGTTTTCTTATAGTGAGAATTAAAATAAAGTGTGATCGTAAAATCAATACTGGGTCTTTATTGAAAAGATTAATGTAACCAATCTAGCTTCATCCCATTATAAACTGTATAAACATCCTATGGAACAGGAACAGGACTTTTTGCTAAACTAAAAATCCAAACACAAAGGTCCACCATACAACACTGGTGCACGTGCAAACACACACACACAAATAAGAAATGAGCTTAGGCTAGCCGAACATGCTTTTGAAAAGCTACAGTACCAGAGTTTATTAATCCATATGTCATGTTGTGTTCAACAACAGGTAAAGAGAACTTGCCACCCTATGTTTCTGCACACTTTTTGACTTTGATGGAACATCAGGCTCCTCCATAGATGGAGCTATGGAATGGAACTGTCATGGAATGTTTGAGAGCAATTGTGATTATTATTTTGCTGTTCTGGGCAAGATGATGCTTGCCTATCCATCTGTCATTATGCAAAGATTTCCTATTCTGCCCTCTTATTATTTCCATCCGAGAAGAAAAGTGATGAAACATTATTCATGCGGGAACCCTGGGTACATTACATTACATTTCTTTATTTTTTTCTTTTTTTATGGCTGAATATAGAGCTGCTTGACAGTCTGACGTCTATGGAAGTGGGATTTGTTGCTAAACTAAAATGACAAGAAAAGCTATTTCTATGGTATATGGCATAATATTATAGCCAACATGAAACAATGAGGAGTGTATACAATACCTGTTCTGTTGCATTCGCTTTAATTCTCAATGGGCTGTCTAAAAAGAATTGGGCACCAGTGAAATGTCTTTTATAAAATAATGATGTTGTTTGTAAACACTTTTATTTCATCACAATACACGGCTATGTTTAATGAGCATCAATGCAGCCAGATGGTGCAGTAATGGCTCACCAGCAGGGGCTAAGAATCTTTGACCTTTCTGAGCAAACCAGTTTATTAGTGTAATGTGTCATATTTAAGTTTTGTTTTGTCTTTTTTTTCCTCGACAAAAAAACAACATGCATATTTAATGAGAATTAAATTTACATTAAGAATTCATTAGTTAATTAACAAAACATGTATTACAGTATTTATTTTTGTTATGACATTAATGAAAATGCAGTTGTTCATTACTGGTTCTTTTTAACACAATTTCAGTCAGTCTTCATCAAATTTTCCTGTTGCGATTAAGGCTGTTTCTCAATATGCGTTCTTTAGCGATCTTGCGTCCTCGTGTTCTCGTGTAATGTCATCATCAACCGCCAAAGTTCAGTTCCCAAACTCAAGACCGCAAGAATGGAGGATGCGTAAAAGTACCCGGATGGGTTCTTGAAATCGAAGATGCGTCGATGCAGACTTGAGCGCAAAACTCGCTTGAGTCCAGAAGTCACTGTGGCTGAATAAAGGAGGTGGGAAGCGCAGCATTATATATAGATTTATTATTAATGATCAGAGATATAACTTATTTGTCTCAGTAGTTTCCCTAAATGAGACGGTGAATGTAAACTTACCATGAAAATCTTTATAAAGGCATAAACATAATAAGGGCCCTATCATACACACGGCGCAAGGCACAACGCAATTGTTGTTTGCTGATTTCAGCTCGACGCAAGTGTCATTTTGACGTTTTGCACCACACTGTTTAAATAGCAAATGCATTTGCGCTCATATGTGAGCCTTTAGGGGTGCTGGTCTATAAAGGAGGTGTGTTAAGAAGCATTGCTGGTGCATTACTATTGTGAGAAACTAAAATAGACTGCACAATAGACCAGCTGAGTGCAAAGTCCAGCGCAGAACGCGTTAGTTGTGCGCCTCCCTTACACGTTGCTTAATACACACAGTATGTACAGCAATACGCATAAATCTTTATAAATGAAAAAGATTTAAAGGAATAAAATATTACAAAAATTATTGTTTTCTACATAAATATAAAAACCACTGCCTTCATGCTTTTTTCATCTCTGGGCGCTTTTTCAGTTTATTCATGACAATTTGCTTTTGTATAATGCTATTATTATTAGTAGTAGTAGTATTTATTATATGCATATTTATATTTTTTTTATTAAAAGCAAGCTTAGATTTGCCCACTTGTCAGGTTTTGGACCATATGGGGCATGTGTATTTGGATATAACTTTTGACCACACATTGTTATTACTGTTAATTTATTCATTTGCTGGAAATTAGAACTGAATTTAGAAATAGTTTTGAAACAAATCTTTGCGCTTAACAAACAAATTTAATTATGTAAGCTAATAGATGTAGGTGCGTACAACACGTTTCCTTATCCATGAAAGAGATTGAAAGTGAAAGTAAAGAATGAGGAGGCTCATTCTCTCATTCTCGCGCTTCAGATGGTCTGTTTAACTGTTTTCTCACTAGTGAACCATTTAGTTTTTCCACTTACAAAGTCTGCCATGTAAGTAGCAAATGTGCCATGGCGCGACGCAACTGACCCTTAAAGGAAATGTGAGATGAGACTCTGATGTATATTTGTAAGGTCTTTATGCATAGTATATATTGTGAAAAGGAGAAAAACAAAAAATCGTTGTATGACTGCTGTATTGTTTAAGTAATCCATTAAAAAAGTGCGAATGTGACCATCAGGAAGAATGCAGCATCTTCTTTCTCACAAGACGCATTCTCTGTTCTCTCGAGTTTGTTCTTCCAAAGTAACCTGCAAGAACATTCTCCACAAGAACACAAGTCCATTCTCAGCGTTCTTGGAATTGAGAAACAGCCTAATTGTTGAAGCTTTTATGAACGTATATGATACTATCACAATGTTGGCTTACTGTAAGCTGTAAAAATGGGAATTGTAAAAATAAGTGAAGTTTATATTATTATTGAAGGATCACATGCTTATGATTGAACACATCTGGTCATGCATTAGCCAATTCATGATTCACCAATCAGACGATTCCTAAGTCACTATAAATACACTAAGCTCCATATCACAGTCATCTTCGTTTTGAAGAATCCCCCCTTCCACCCCTACTCCTCCTCCTTTCCTAGATGGGTTGCACGGTGGCCCCGTGGTTAGCACTGTTGCCTCACAGCAAGATCGTCACTTGTTCTAGTCCTTACCAAGCCAGCCGACGTTTCTGTGCGGAGTTTACATGTTCTCCCCGTGCTCACCTGGGTTTCCCCCGGGCCCCCCGATTTCCTCTCACTGTCCCAAAACACAATCCATATCTGTTCATTAGCTACTACAGCAGCGGAGTTCTCGAGATCTACCTGAGCTCAAACTCCCCTCTCGCCCTGCAACGGGAGGGAGCCCTGGGCTCGAGGATCTTATGAGCTCAGGGCTCTCTCCCTGGTCAGCATGCCAAACACGCTTTATAATTAATCATCAGCTAAGTGTGAACTCTTGAAACAACATAAACTAGTGTCGACTGGTGTGTTACTTTTCAACGTAGTAAAAAGTAAGATTATATAGATTTTTACCAAATGAAATGCGTTTATGCAGTAAGTTTAGAGTGTTGATATAGAGTTCAGACTAAGCAAAATCAGCTTGACACATTTGACATTTGATGTTGTGGCGATTTTTAATTGATATAGGGTGTCCTGTGGCAAGAATTAATCATTTTTATTTTGTATAGTGTGTCATAGTGCATAACAAGTTACACAACGTCTGGGACACTGGGACAGAAAGAATAGAAATAAATGATTTGTGTCCTTTATTTCCCATGTACAAGTTTGAATTTCACCCCAAATTCTCTTTGGAGTATGGACAGGCCATACAGGTCATCCACACTGACTGGTCCACTGATGGGTTTTATTTTTTAATGTTTTGACTACATGACAGCCAGTACAAAGCACACTGCATCAGTAGCAGTGTATACTTTTTTTTGTTTCACCTTGATGACATCACATAATTAAAGTCAGCAACCAATGATTTATCAGGAAACAATGTGTAATGTAAAAGTCCATTTATTATGAAGAAACTAACAGCATGGTCAAAGTTTATATGCATGTAAGCCTTTTCCAGTGCTTCTGAAACTAATTCTGTTATTTATTAGGATTTATTTATATTTGTTTTTAGCTCCGAATTTAATCTGACCATAAAGTTTAGACTGTATTTCTAATAGTAAGAACAAATCACATTCATCATTTATGACTAAGTTTAGAGTTTTTGATTTATATCTGATCCCACACTCTTCAGTAAACGTTCATTAGGGACCAAACGCCGCTTAGAGTTCCATGCCCCGGGATTGCATTTCTTCTCACGGACACTATCTCGACACACTGAAGTTAGTCAGAGGATGTAGGGTTAACTGATACCCAATTAGTATGGTTGCCTCCTACTCACTCATACTTAAAGAGTAGTTAATTTAGTCATTTCCATACAACTTGCTAATATTAGTGATTAAATTATTAAAAGGTCATAACATGGCGGTAGCGCAGACTCCACATATTCTACTAGATATAAAAGATTTCAGGAGAATTCAGAATGAATGAGGACTTAACACTTTATTTTCCAGATGAAAGTGTATCATGCTAATTACAGAATCAATAATAAAAGCCAATTCAGAAATGTACAAGATCAATTACGTAAAGAAAAATCCAAGAGTTAGAAATAGATGCAGTACATTGTAGCAAATCAGGCCCCATTTACACTAAGACGTTTTAGTTTTAAAATGCATACGTTTTGCCACGTTTATGCCTTCTGTCCACACTACCCTGGAGTTTTTGAGGCCTGAAAATGGAGTCTTTCGGAAATGCTAAAGAGGCCATTTTGGTTTCAACCCCCTGGGGTCGAAGCCCGCATTTACGCGTTTTGACGTGTTTTCACATGCAAACGCAGAAAAAAACTTAAATTACACTTTCAGTTTTGATCGTACAGATATGAGCAATACATCAATCGAATCTGTTAGGTGTATAGTTTTTTTTGGGTACACTCACAATAACAACAAAAGTGTGTGCTTTTGCAAAATAAGGAAAAATAAACAGTGAAGGCACTTTTTCTTTTCTCTCTCCATGAACTGTTTTTACAAACACGTCAGTAATATGCACTGAAACTCCGCGAAAACTAAACACACAGACATGAGACATGTATGTATAGAAAGCTTGAAGTGTCTACTTTTAAATGCAGTGGTGCATGTTGAAAACAAATATTGCTTGATAAAGTAATCGGTATGAAACCAACGCGATGTCTAGTTTCTCTGTCGGAGCTCATTATTTGTAATGCGATCACGCTCACGAGGCTTTGTTATTACAATAGTCCATGTGAGACTCGTGCGACATGTAAACTGAGGTCAGAAAACACAGCGGAATCTCCACGAATACATGAGACATACACATGACAGACATACCTGCATAAAGCTTGGAGGATGAACTTTCTAACTCATTTTAAAAGCAATTGTTGTCTCGCTTGGTAATCAATACAGTTCTCCTGGCAGAGCGCGCATCACGCCGGCTCTTCCCACTTCCGCCATTAATAAAAACAATGATGTAGGCTGCCCACAACAAAATACATGTTGGCCAATACTATGTAATAAGTAGCTGAAATTAGCACAAATGTCAGGGCATGTCAAAACATCTCAGGGGCCCCAAAATCACCTCAGACCCCTGAGGGTTAAAATGTTGCTGCTGGTCCCAGTTTGGATGAGGGAAAATGGACACATCTGAAAACAGAGGCTAATTTGGGCTTTTCTCAATATGAAGTACACAAAGTTCAGTCTTGCATCCTTTCCTTGTAAGTTATATGGAAAACAAACTCAAGAGTACACATTGAGTAAATCTTCAAAGGGAAAAGTGTACTTTATAATGTCATTCACATCCCTCTGGCTACATTGTTTCACTATCTTAGCAATAAAAGGAAAACATGATATGAGGAACTGCCTATTTTAATTTTGATATTAAGAACTTAAAAGACACCAAAAATGTTGAGACATCATGTAGCTACATATTTATATGACCGTCATCTTCACTGTATGCATATTTATAACAAAAGAGCCTATAACATAACCGCCTCCTTTCATTTTCACTGAAAACAGTGAAACATACCATGTCTCTTTTGCTGAATATCAGTTTTATTAGTAGTTAAATAGTAAAATATAAATAGTTTATACAATATAGGAAATAAAGGCAAGCAATCAGTCAAATGTGCAAAATCAGTGTACATGGTTACATTGCAACACAGGCTCATTCTGAAAACATAGTCCCGTGGATGTTTCTGGAGAACGCGAATTATGTAGCTGGAGGTACGTACGGCTTCATTTAATTTTATATTTTTTTTTTAAACGAACGCTACGCGGTGGTATGACGCTGTTCCTTTTTGCGCTTACCAGCTGACCGCTTACCTCTGCATGGAGGGCTTTACGGCCGCAACTAGTTTGTCCCGTTGACGACGGGGTTCGAGTCCGGGGAAGAGCGGTTTCAGAAATCAGGTAATACAAAAACAGAATCCAAAAAATAAAATGAACAAGTGAACAACAGGGTGAGAATGTGGTAAAATCCAAAAAGTGGTAAAAATCAGACAGGGGCTTTTCTTTTTCTGCACGGCTTTTGTAAACCTTTTGGTTGGGTTTAGGGGAAGTGGGTGGACGGGTCAATCGATAAAATTGGTTGGGTTTAGGGAAGTAGGAGAGTGGGTCAGTCGATTGGATTGGTTGGCCGGCCAGTCAGTCCGTCAGACAGACAGACAGTCGGTCGACAGCAGCCTCTGGTGGGTTTTACGTGAGTATAGCGGGTGCGAACGGCACTCGCGAGAGAAATTTGAGACATTAAAAAGTGCACACAAACTGCAAAAATACTTACCTCCCGGGACATATTTTACTAGAACACCTGTTTTCATTTTCACTTTCAATTACTTGAAAGCTTTCAGTGAAGTTTGAAACGCTGTCAGTTATGTCATCAGCACACAAGTGTTCAGCTTTTTCTGACGGCTTCTCCCTCAACATTTCATTGGCTGTGGTTTGGTATCTTGACTGATCTGTTGGGGAATGAGTTGTCAGATCATGTAGTGTGTGACCCCCCCTCTTGTG
Organism: Danio kyathit; assembly: GCA_903798195.1. Lineage (NCBI taxonomy): Eukaryota > Metazoa > Chordata > Actinopteri > Cypriniformes > Danionidae > Danio > Danio kyathit. Next base: position 44,230,315 of record LR812524.1, read on the forward strand.
GATCATTTACGTAGTGTCGCGTAGTGTGAATACCACAGCTATTAAAAGACACATAATCAGGTCATGTAGTATGAACGGCACATCAATCTGCTGATGTTTAAAGTCATGTTGTGTGAACTAGGCTTTAGTGACCTACTTTGAACAACTGGTTTCCTAGCTGATCTTCTTTTATTGTTTTAGTACCTGACAATTCTCGTGGTCTTGCCTTGTGGAATTCCATAACAGTTTTCCTTACAGTAATTTCACATCAATTATTATTATTATTATTATTATTATTATTATTATTGTTGTCATCATCTTCATCATTCATTCATTCATTCATTTTCTTTTCGGCTTAGTCCCTTTATTAATCTGGGGTCGCCACAGCGGAATGAACCGCCAACTTATCCAGCACATGTTTTATGCAGCGGGTGCCCTTCCAGCTGCAACCCACCACTGGGAAACACACTCATACACTCTCATTCACACACATACACCACGAACAATTTAGCTTACCCAATTCACCTGTGCCGCATGTCTTTTGACTGTGGGGGAAACTGGAGCACCCGGAGGAAACCCATGCATACGTGGGGAGAACATGCAAACTCCACACAGAAATGCCAACTGACCCAGCCGAGGCTCGAACCAGCGACCTTCTTGCTGTGAGCCGACAGCACTACCTACTTTTTTTTTTTTTTTTTTTTCTGAACTGACAGGTTTCAATTCACTATAATCTTCCATGTGAAGCTGCTTTGACACAATCTACATTGTATAAGCGCTATACAAATAAAGATGAATTGAATTGAATTGAATTGAATTGGTTCCCAGAGATGGGTTGCGGCTGGAAGGGCATCCGCTGCGTAAAATCGTGCTGGATAAGTTGGCGGTTCATTCCGCTGTGGCGACCCCGCAAGGGACAAAGCCGACAAGAAAATGAATGAATGAATTGAATTGAATTGAATTGAATTGAATTGAATTGAATTGAATACTGCGCCACCGCCACCGCTTTGCCCATCTTCATCATCATCATTATTATGATTATTATTATTATTATTAGTAGTAGTAGTAGTAGTGGTAGGAGGAGGCGGAAGAGGAGGATCATTCTGTTCACTAAACCAGTGTTTCCCAACCTTGTTCTGGAAGGCACACGAACAGTTCACATTTTCCACCTGTTTCTAATCAAACACACCTGAATCAACTCATCAGAAAATTAGACGAGACTCCAAAACCTGAAATGAATGGGTCAGATAAGGGAGACATCAAATATATGTACTGTTGGTGTGCCTCCATAAACAGGGTGGGGAAACGCTGAACTAAATGACAGTAGTCAAAATCGCATAATATGACACACAGTGACTATTATTACAATGTAGTCTGAACCTGGCCTGAGTTGAGAAATGAATTAGATTTTGTATTAAAAAGGGTCAATAGTGATTTCATATTAATTTTAAAAACTAAAATTACAACACTGATCGGTTATGATTCAATTTCTAAATATCCAGCTAGTGTGCCTAAAATGGACACTACAAAAAGGCAGTGTGTCTTTAACCTGCGAGATGTTGGTTAACCTCTATAATGGACCTGCTCCTGCTGAATTTTAATGAGATAGGTATGTAAATGATAAATGAAAGCTTTTCATTTTGAGACTGTGAAAAGGCTCTTGAAACATTGTGTTCCATTAGCCGGGCCTGCCATTATTTAACAATTTATCAAAATGATTGAGCAGTAATTTAACACGGCTGTCTTGTGAGGCTTGACCTCTCCATGATTTAAGATATGCAGACCGGGCATCTGCAAAGTGCCACCGCTCACAATTCCAGAGAAATAACATCAATGCATTGTATGTGGTGTGCAGGTCTAAAATTCCAGTTTAGTTGTGTGTTCGATATATATTGAACTGAAAGATGTTTGATAAAGGCCCAGTGCTTTTAGACCTATTGAGAGTCCATATCTGATGTAGCTAATCAAATGTAATTAATCTTCATTGTGAGGATGCATCACAACAGTGATTTGCTGTAAATCCCAAAGCGTCATTACACACTAGGGTGCCTGCAGGTCTTTAAAGGGTGTTCGGTGCTCTATTTGTGTATTAGAGCGTGCAGTGAACGAACAAGGCCAGGAACATTACCCTTGCTTTGTATTAAGACACCCACCTCATCAAGATAACACACTTGGAGGTGTTTCAAGCAGTGATAATCTTCATTTTAATTCCCGCGGTATGTCTTGAGGAACATGGTTGTAATAGAAGCCGCAAAAACACTTTTATTTGGTGCAAGCATTGAAAATCTGAACACCTGTATGCCTCAAAAAGTATTATCTCAACAGTGAAAAGGCAGGGTGTGATTGCATCTGCTAGGCTTTTACATTAGCATACCGCATGAAGCATTTCATAGTGGATGCTGCTCATGCATGTAATTGTAATAGCATGTTGACACTGATCTCATTTCTTGACTGTGGTGCTTATTATTATAATAAAAACAAATAATAATGATAATAAAAAACAAAGAATATCAGACAATGATCACCCTGGCATGACAAAAGAAAGATTAATGACTTTTAACCCAACATTACATCAAGTTTCTTGATACAGTGCATCTATTATGTTCATGTAGTATGTTTTTACATTGCACTTATATACAAGTTATGTTTAACAGTCATCACAATCTTAAATCCTTGAAGGTTTTTAATATTTAGATTTTTTTAAAAACGTATGTAATGGAGGCCAGCTAGCGAAGTGCTTTGGAGGTAAACCTCACTCCTCTGACCTCTAGAGGTGCTCTAGCGACAGACGCTAGAGGCCATGAACTTTAGTCTCCTTGTTAGAGCAGCCGACTTCCATGCGGAGAGCCACTGGTTTGATCCTAGCTCAGACTGGGTTAGGTGCAGTAGGACTGGTGGCTTACACATGGGGGCTCGTCCGGGATGCGAGTGAGGTTTAGAGGGGTGAGTGTAACAGTACAATGAGTGGTACAAACTAAACATGAAGGATGGACTCTGAATGGCATTATTCAAAATTAAATGATGAATAGACATGGGCCTATTGGTATCTGTGCATCGTTGTGTGCAAGATTTATATTTTTAAAACCGCCTCAGAGGATATTGGGGGTCGTGAGTCACTGGCATTGTTATTTTGAGGGTTGTGGGCTGAAACGTTTGGGAACCCCTGAGCAATTTGCTAAAATAAATGTACTTTTTTGCATTTTGACATTGTTTTTGCATGTTTTGAAGACTTTGAAGCATTTTTGTAGCACCTATGTTTGCTGTAGCAGGTTGCTAGCATGTGTATTATTTTAGAAAGCAATGGCCCCATATGGGCATTCTTAGCATGTTTGCTACCATCTGTGTACTGTACGTCTTTTTCTTTCTTTCTTTTTTTTTCAGAGATCTATTTTAGGACCAATCTGAAGATCTTAAATGAGTTAGATGTTTTTTTGCTTTAAAGTTGTAGGAGGAGTTACAGTTTAGAGTACAGGAGTACAGAAAGTTTAGTGTCAGAAAAATAATAATTTGGAGTTAAAAACAATAGAATAACAGGATTTTCTTTAATAATGCTGCTGACTCTAATGCTGAGTTCAGACTGCACGATTTTCAAAGCAGTTTTGTCACAGATGTTTTTTTTTTACACTGCATGACTTTAAAATAGGAGAATCGCCTAATCACATTTTTTGTCTCGGTCTGCAAACTACGTCTCACAACCAAACACACGCGAGAAGTGACATGGAAACAACGCGAGGTCACGTAGTATGTCTTTTGTTGTAACTACATAATGAGAAAGAAGCATTTAGTGGGGTAGAAACCGTACTTTTCTTGCTCACTTGTTTTTTTAAGGGAATTAATAAGTTCTATTCAACTTTTTCCAGCTGGTTGTGGTATTGCTCAGATAACACGTCAAACAGACACAGGTGCTCCAGCCAAATTTCCGCTACTTTTTCCTCCATTTCTTGGGTCCAAATAGCCTAAAAAGAAGCCCTTTTAACTTCTCCCCCAACCTCCCGCTGGCCTGCAGATACCCATACTAGTGGATGCTGCTCTCTCATTGGCTGTAGGTAATCGGCGATGTTATTTTCAATCAGAACATATTTCACACGACATGATTAGAATCCCCTTCAGCTCTAGATATTTAGCACGCCAAATATCTCACGTGTGACTGCGACTCATCGGTGATTCTCTGAGATTGCGTCTTTGATAGTTCACATTTTGTGATTGTTACTCACGTGAACAAGTGCCGATTTGCCTGTGATTTCAGGTATTTGTCAGTGATTTCTCAAAACCTGATGGCGAGTCAAAATTGAGGCTAAAATCATGCAGTCTGAACTCGGCATACTTTAAAACCAATAACTTTACCCATACACAACATGACATGTCCTAACCTTAATTCCCTCAATAGCAATAAAAGTGTTTTGCAATAACAATAAGCATGCAAAGAGCAATAAGCATTAGCATAAGTTTTTCTTGAAAACAATAAGCACACTGTACCACAAATGTATGCGCAATTACCAACCCAGGCTCCTTCTGAAAATGTAGTCCTGTGGACGTTTCTTGAGGCTGCGAAATACATCCCGAGAGGTACGTATTTTTGCAGTTTTGTTTTTGTTAATCTGCGAGAGGCCGCTGCGTGCGCTTTATCGTATCTCAAATTTCTCTCGCGAGTGCCGTTCCCGCCCGTGCTGTTCTCGCGTAAACCCACCAGAGGCCGCTGTCGACCGACCATCTGTCTGTCTGACTGAATGACTCAATGATTGACAGGGCGACTGGCCAATCGACTGACCCACCCTCCTCCTGCCCTAAACCCAACCAATTTTACCGATTGACTCGCCCACCCACATACTTCCCTAAACCCGACCAACGGTTTACAAAATCCGTCCAGAAAAAGAAAAGCCCTTGTCTGATTTTTACCACGTTTTCAGATTTTACCACGTTCTCACCCTGTTGTTCACTCGTTCCATTTATTTTTTGGATTCTGTTTTTGTCTTACCTGATTTCTGGAACCGCTCTTCCCCGGACTCGAACAAAAACGAGTCGTCGTCATCGTCGTCAACTCCTCTCTGCGTCTCAAGTCCGCCAACATACACGACGAGCTAACTGGACAAGCTGGTTGCGGCGGGAAAGCCCTCCACACGGAGATAAGCGGTCAGCCGGTAAGTGGCAAAAGCAACTGCGTCATACCGTCCCGTAGCGTTCGCTTAAATTAAATGCAGCCATACGTACCTGCGGCTACATAATTTGCGGTCTCCAGAAACGTCCACTGGACTACGTTTTCGGAATGAGCCTGTGTTGGCAATTACATAGTAGTTAAAACATCTAACACCTTGCAAAGATATTATTACAATTACAACAACTTGATGTTATTTAGCAGTTCAGCAGTCTGCGAGGAACTACCTAAGTCACCACAGTGCCTGCATTATCATTTTTCACACGCATGAATGAGTTCAGGGCTAATAGCATTTTTGTAATGTAATGCAAATGAATCTGCTCATCTGCAAAATCAGATAGGGATTAAGAAAATGCTGAAATAAATATTTCCCTTTACAAAAGATTAACCTCTCACATATCCGTGGCACAGTTAAAACCCGCAGACGCAGACCAGTGTGTGGGCGAAAGGAGGCAGCCGGGGCTGGTAAACACGACAGGTCGACTGGCGAGATAATGGAAAGGTACAGGCGTAGATGACAGAAGGAAAATTTCTCTTCTGTCATTGGAGAAGGGCTAGATCAAAGCTCCATTAATCAGAGAAGGGCTGTGGGTACAGGTGATAGAACCAAAGTAATAGAAAGGAGGTTTGCTTTGGGGGGGACCAGGCACCGCTGGAGGGAATGGATGGGGTGAGGTGGAGGGCAGGGAGATGGAGGGATCATCGGAAAGGTAGAAAAGAGGAGAACAGGAAGGATTGAGCTCTGGGATATGTAATGATGAAAAGAGCAGGATGAAGGTGAAAGGTCACCGTGGAGACGAGAGGTTGAGGGGTTGACCTTGCTTACATGTGTTTCCTGAGAGTATTGAGGATCATTACAGGGTCGTGGAGTGGTGGAGCAGGTGCTGAAAGAGCTATGCTACCCGTTCTGCTTCACCTAACACATTTAGATGTTCATGTCAGGAGAGCACAGTGTATAGTAAAAGATGGAGAAATATAGGTAGTTATTTTAGAGAGAGGAGTTAAGGTATCTTTGTGTTCTACAAGCATCAGACTCTAGAAGCTTCAATTTGTGTTCACAGTTTTGTTTGGATTCTGATTTCATTATTCTTTCAAATATTTACATTTTGATTTGCATGTGTATATGAATAACTATACATTTGTTTATTAGTCCTCAAATTTTATTGTTGAACTGTGTTTCAAGAGTTGTGATATCAAGTTTAGGAACAAATCGTATACAGTTTTTATGTGTGAGCCAATAGACCCTTTTCACAAGATTATTATGATGTGTTTAACGGTCATCATGATCTTAAATCCTTGAAGGTTTTTAATATTTAGATTTTTTAAAAAACATATGTAATGGAGGCCAGCTAGTGCTTTGCAGGTAAGCCTCACTCCTCTGACCTCTAGATGTGGTCTAGCGAAAGACGCTAGAGGCCATAAACAACTTTAGTCTCCTTGTTATGCTGTGTTCACACCAGACTAAAATCGCGCTATTCGCGAGTAAATAGACGTGTGAACATTTGAGTTTACTCGCTTCATTCGCGCGTCAAACTCCGCTTCATTCGCGCGTCAAATTCACTTCAGAACAGACGCGGATTCGAGTGATGGGCAGGGCTTCTGTCTGCCCGGTGACTGTAGCTTCGTTGCTAAATGTCTAACATGGATTTTATTGATAAAATAACTGTGTTTATGTGCTTTATGAAGGCTGAAAAACAGCGTTGATACGTTTGGACCAGTGTCTGAGTCCACTCGATACTTTCTGAGGTGCACCCAGCTCTGTGAGCTCATAAACTCCTCCAGAAACTTAAACTGGATGACGGAGGCTTTCAGCGGTGCTTCTGACTGAGCCAAGCCCAGTTTGATGAACTGTTGTTGGTGTCGGCTGAAGGATTTCCCCCGGGACCCCAACAAAAGGTGCTACGTCACAATCATGCCCCACAAGAGCAAGCTCCGTGCGTATCGAGCCTATCCGCGCCGCGCCATTCGTGCAATTCGCGTCATTTGCGCCACGCCATTCGCGTGTATCGCGCCGTAGGATGCCTATTCGCGCGTTTGCATTGACTTAACATGTAATTCACTCGCGCTTGACGCTTCTACCGTGTTTGGTGTGAACGCAGCATAAGAGCAACCAACTTCCATGCGGATCGTCACTGGTTTGATCCTAGCTCAGACTGGGTTAGGTGCAGTACGACTGGTGGGTTACACATGGGGGCTCGTCCGGGATAGAAGTGAGGTTTCGAGGGGTGAGTGTAATGGAGGCCAGCTAGCGAAGTGCTATGCAGTTAAACCTCACTCCTCTGACCTCTAACGGCCCATTCACACGGGGCGTCAGCTATGACGATCGCGTCAGCCCCAACTTCAGCCACGTCCTCTGTCAAACGTTGACGATGAAGCCCCGTGTGAATGGGGTGTAAAGGTGCTCTTGCGACAGACGCTAGAGGTCATGATCTTTACCCTTCTTTACTGTGTAAACCCTAATAAGTTGAGTACTCAAATGATTTGAGGAAAGTGATTCCTTCAGTTCGATTGAGTAATGGGAAATCGACAACTCAAATAATTGAGTTGACCAAATGTGGTCTCTTCATTGAATTAACTTAAATGTTTAATTACAGATAACTTAAATGTTTTAGTACAGATACCTTAAAATGGCTAATAGACTAAACATCCAAATTTTTCATCTTTTATATTCTTTACTTACTTACTTTCAGGGCCGTTTATATTGAAGTTGATATTTAGCCGCACCATGTTGGTGTTTCATAACATTTAATTTGTATGAGGTGGGTCGTTGGCCCAACGCTCAACCCCCAACCTGGAGGACCAGGACATACACACATACACTATGGACAATTTAGCTTACCCAATTCACATGACACGTCTTTGGACTTGTTGGTGAAACCAGAGCACCTGGAATAAACACACGTAAACACAGGAGAACATGCAAACTCCACACAGAAATGCCAACTGACCCAGCTGAGACTCGAACCAGCAACCTTCTTGCTTGCTAGTGCCTCTGTCCTGCTGTGCTTCAGCAAAATTCTGCATCACAAGCAAAATGACCACCTTGTCTAATATAACATATGTCGACCAATCAGCATGGTTGTCATGGCAGAATTTCAAGTGCAACCAATCATTTTAAACAGAGACATGGTGAATCGTTTAAAGAAATTAAAATGTTAAGTTCAGAGAAATTCAAATAATAATTAAAAGTTTTTTGCTGCCTAATGAGTAAGTTAAACACACCTGTTTAAGTTTTGATGCCAAAACTTGCTATTTTAAGTAATGTCAAGTTATATTAACTTACTGTAATATCTTTAATAATGACAACAACAGGGTTTACAGTGTTGTTAGAGCAATGGACTACCATTCAAAGGATCGCTGGTTCGATCCCAGCTTAGACCGGGTTGGGTGCAGTAGTACTGATGGGTTACACGTATGTACGTTTATATGTATTCACCTATGTATTATATAGTCTCTGCATCAAATTACAAAAAAGGAATTATCGCTTTTGCGAGGCGTTTCTAATGCGGTGTGTATGGACATGACAGTAAATTTGACAGTAAAATTTCTTCTGGCTGTTGTTATCTGTCTTCTGAAAGTCTTGATAACACCATCACAGAGTTTTTCTTTTATTATTTCAGCAAATAGGATTGTAAAAAATAAATATTTGTTGCACTCTCCCATTCACTGCACTCTAAGTTTGCTCAACTATGATGACTTCCACTACTGAGAAACCCTCACATGTGAAACAATCCATTATTTATTCACTTAAGTTTGTTCAAAACTTTTGAATTTGTGCTATTTTCAAAAACTATAGTGTGATGGATTATGACAGCTAGAAGAATGGTCTGCAAAAATTTACAGTAAGGTTACATTGTTAAGATTCTTTAAGTTCATGAAATAACAATGAAACATAATTGATAAATAATATTAATATTATATTATAGTATATAATATTAACATTTGTTTGACTTTGTTGTATAAATATCTGAACAATAATAGCTTTAAAACAAACCATCAAACAACCTAAATGTTTTACCTTTATACGTATATATAAAACATTTACAGTAGGTTGTTTGATAGTTTGTTTGATATATAAACATATATAGACAACATCATGAACAAAATGCTATGAAAATTCATGTTTTTGTCAAGAATAGCATATATACAGATCAGAACAACAAAAAAGAAAGAAACAAACAACAAAACACACAAGCAAACAAACAAAGAAAAAATAGAACTACTGTAATACAAACAGTTTCCATTGTTAGTTAACTGCAGTTATTTAATATTCAATTATTATAAAGTCTTACTGTAATATCATATTGCATTCTGTGAAAAGGGTGAGACAACAATAGATAAATTAACTGGCAATACTTTTTTTTACTTTGAAGGGCTTATAATCTCTAATTTCAATGTAATTGTTTTTCTTTTGAGGGAAAGCAATTTGTCAAATGGACAGGCAACAAGAAAATGTGCAATAAATAACACTTTAACCCACAAGGATGCTGTTTTTGGGCATTACTTTATCTCTGACCCAAATCTCCACCTTTCCTTTCTTGGTTTGATGAAACCAATTCCCCAAAGCAGAAGATTGCCAGACAAATGTTTGCCTGAAGATCACACCCTCTCGCTTCAAAAGGTGCATTTTGTATGTAGACAACTTTCAGATGATTTCCCTAGACAGAACAGCTGAGCACACTAGACTGTGTAAAATGACAGGCGAGAAGGGGCTTTTGGTCCCCACTGAACAGTTTACTAGCAGAATCATGATAAAAACTAATTTCGCCCAGAATAGACTTCAGTTAGACAAACAGGTGCAATAAATTAGCAAATATTTTAAATTCTCACTGTTTTCTGAAAACCTGCAAAAATCTGTGACCTTGGGAATTGCCACATCCTGCTGTACAAGGACTCCTGAAAAAATATTTGTTATATGATTATATGCTTGCCCTATAATAACAATTACAAATGCCATGGAAGAAATTAAAATTACGAGCAACATTATAAGTCCGCAGGGGATTTTTTATGGTGAGGGGGACATTGTGAAATTGTTTTATTTTTTTCTTTGTTTGAATGCTGCCTGTCTGCTATTAACATTTAAACAACATCAGAAATAAGACATTTGGAACTTCAGGAATTGCAATTAAGAATGAGAATCGTTAGGATTTAATGATTCTTCTTTGCAGTTTTGTTCCAGTAATGCTTGTTCATACTTTTGAGGCGCAAAAATGGGGGGTGGGTTGGGTTGAGTGGAATAACAGTTGTTATTTTCCTATGATTATTTATTTAATTTTCAGAGATTGATTGTTCAAACTGTTCGGAGATGATTTGTTCATTCATCCATTACAACAAAATGTATGACGTGAATCTTTGAAAACTAGTTTTATTCTTTCTCACAAAATTTAAAGGGGTAATTCAAACTAAATTTAAAAGAAACTTAACGGTATTTATAACATTTATATTTATAACAATATATCATTCTATTATAGTGTATAAAATATGATATTATATATTATTATTAATATTATTTGCTGTACAGTGTCACAAAAATTATGCTGTATTGAAGTGATCAATGATGTGTCATTGGGGCTGGTGGGTCACGTAATCAACTTGACACGTCACCATGGGACCTTAAGAACGGAATGGATTCTAAACAACAGTCACAAAAAAATCACGCAGGAGAGTCAGCTGGAGTATTTAAAACTCACACGTTAAAGGGATAATATGGATGTCAATGATCAGAGGGTTACAACATTCTTCAAAATATCTTCTTTTGTGTTAAACAGAAAAAAAAATATTATAAATATGGTAAATTTTTGGGTGAACTATATATCCCTTTAATCATATTTGTAATTGCTAATGTTTTTGATCCCTGTTTTTGTTTTTTGAGAACTGATGAATCATTAATGAATCATCCATTTAAGCTGCATGTTTTGTACTACAAATTTTACAGTAGAGCTATAGCTTTGCTATATGTTAGTAAAGGAAATGCTGTAGTTCTGTATGTCATTGTGTCCTAGATGCACACTCTTTAATGAAACCAAATGTCATAAAGAAACTCCTCTAATTATTTTACATGGCCAGCCATTTCTCCTAACATCAGCCAATGGTCATTTGTACGCAGCGTTTGTAACTAGATGATTTTATTGATGCGATCCTTTACATTTACATCAATCTGACACATATCAGGCTTCAGAGGACTGATATGTGGAGTCAGAGGGAATTGGAGAAGTCAGAGGTTGGACACTTTTGGAACAGTCCCTCGAAAACTTAGGTCAGCAGGGATTAATTAGCTTTCTGAGACCCACGCAGCAGATGTCAAGGTAATCTTAGGTTGCAGACTGCAGAGGTCAATGCAATATCGCAACTCTGGAGATGAAAAGTGATCTCCCAGAATCCACTGGGTGGACGTATGGGGCTTCATCAGTCACAAACATGTCTACATCACTCAATGCAAATGCAGAGACACACCACTTGGCGATGGCCTCATTACTCAGTTCAGGATACATATTGAGGTCACTAACTGTGGATGCTGCAACTCTGAAATGTCTAAAAATGCCAAAAGACAAATGGCTTGCTAATATTCCACAGAAGAGAAATTCTGGATAAATCAAGATTTGTGATATCTTTTGAAAAATGAAACAAACTTTCACACAGCGATACCAGTAAATATCTGGAAAATTACTGGAATGACTTTACCAGTAAATTCAAAAAAGCGCTGTTCACACAGGGAATAACGTTCCAGAACTTTTCCAGAAAAGGCCATTCACACATCCATTCCAAAATACCAGTAAATTCTGACACCATTAAGCAGAAATGAGCTCTAAAAGGCTGTTCTTGTATTTGTAAACATAGAAGAAGTCTGGCTTTTGTTGATGGTTTCACTTTTATTTAAAGCTTTAGCATTCATGAAGCTAGCTTTTTCCCAGAGACATCTAAAGGCAGAAGTGAGAACTACAGCTAAATGTTTACACACTTGACTACATTACAAATTGTGTGGATGGATAGGTATTGTGAACAACTTCAATGAAAACATAAGGAGGAACACTTTGGCATGTCGAAATGTACATAATATGTGTGTGTGCTGGCGCTCACCAACTGCTTCACGTGCACACGCGTCAAGCAACCTAAGCAAAGTTTGAAGGTAAACAAACAACGGTTTATCATAAGCATTTTATTGTTTACACAGTTGGTAAATGTGTCTGGAAAAATAATTAAAGGTTTTTATTTTCATAAGCAGTGCGGATGTGAATGTGTCTGTATGTTCTGATTCACTGGAGTAGACGTCTCACGTCAGCGCGTTCTAAGCGTGAACGCACTTTTTCCAGAAATCTACCTTCTGTGTTCACACAGAGCAGCATTCCGGCAAATTATCGGTAATGTTACAACTTCTCTTTGTGGAAAATTGTCAGAACAAGTTTACCGGCATTTTCAAAAAGGGCCTGTTCACACATGATCCCTTACCGAAAAATTAGTCTGTATGTGTGAAAGGAGCTTATGATGTATGTTAATTTTGAATAGACAACTAAACAAAATAACATGTAATGTTTCTGAGGTTCTTAAAATAATGCTTCATTGCTGTGGTCTGTTTAAGTCATTCATTTATTCATTCATTTTCCTTCAGCTTAGTCCCTTATTTATCTGGGGTCACCACAGCGGAATAAACTGCCAACTATTTCAGCATATGTTTTACGCAGCGGATACCCTTCCAGCCACAACCCAGTACTAGGAAACATCTATACACTCTTGCATTCACACATGCACTCATACACTATAGCCAATTTAGTTCATCCAATTCACCTATAGCGCATGTCTTTTGACTGTGCTGGAAACCGGAGCACCCGGAGGAAACCCACACGGACATGGGAAAAACATGCAAACTCCAGATAGAAATACCAACTGGCCCAGCTGGTACTCGAATCAACGACCTTCGTGCTGTGAGGCGACAGTGCTAACCACTGAGCCATCATGCAGCCGCAAAGAGGCACATAACTTTATTGTCATTGTGCAAAGTACAGTACAGAGGCAATGAAATGCAGTTAGCATCTAACCAGAAGTGCAAATAATAAGAGTTTATATAATATAAATGTATAAAAATATGTATATACGACTTTATGGGATATAGTGCAAGATGGATGAGGTTCAGGATAGAGGGTGGCAGAGACCAACTCAATGCAACTATAATAGAAGTTATAATACAAGTTATAGTTGTATTATAGTTGTGTGTGTAAACAGTAAATAGTGTATTTGTTATTATTATTATTAATATTATTATTATTAATAATAATACAATTATTATTTTGTATTATTATTATTATTATTATTATTATTATTATTATTATTATTATTATTATTATTTATTTATTTTTTTATTTTTTTTTTAATTGAAGGAGTGATTCATTGACTCAACCGTAAAGGCTTGGTCTTGCTGGATAAATCATCATTTTGAATGGATCTATTGAATGAATATGATTCACTCATACATATTTAATATATACATTAGTATAAATATATAAATATATTAGTACATATACATGATGTTGTAATATACTTAAAACTGATAACATTTGCATTTTTAATGATTTGTACACTGACGTTATCAATATAGTTAGCGTTCACACAGACCTGGGAAAATGACCAGAAATGCTGAACTACTTGTGTATTACATTTGCTCTGCCTAACCAAAAGCTGGCAGTGTCACTTTGTAAAGAAATACTATCTGTGCAAATACTACATGGTATCGTTTTCAGAAAGCTCTGAAGGTCTCCAAATGGCTTTCTGAAAAAAATAGAATGGGTCAATTCCTGCTAGTTTTATTTTGAACTAGATCCGTGACATCAGTGTTTATAATCAAATTATAAACGTTTATGCTAGTAATACAGTTAAAGTCAGAATTATTAGACCCCCTGAATTATTAGCCCCCCTGTTTATTTTTCCCCCAATTTCTGTTTAACGGAGAGAAGATTTCTAAACATAATAGTTTTGATAACTCATTTTTAATATCTGATTTCTTTTATCTTTGCCATGATGACAGTACATAATATTTGACTAGATATTTTTCAAGACACTTCTATACTGCTTAAAGTGACATTTAAAGGCTTAACTAGGTTAATTAGGTTAACTAGGCAGGTTAGGGTTATTAGGCAAGTCATTGTATAACAGTGGTTTGTTCTGTAGACAATCGAAAAAATATATAGCTTAAAGGGGCTAATAATTTTGTCCTTAAAGTGTGTTTTTTTTTTTTTTATTAAAACTCCTTTTTATTCTAGCCTAAATAAAATGAATAAGAATTTCTCCAGAAGAAAAAATATTATCAGACGTACTGTGAAAATGTCCTTGCTCTGTTAAACATCATTTGGGATATATTTAAAAAAGAAAAAATCAAAGGGGGTTTATTAAATATTATGATTTCAACTGTAAATATGCTAGTATATTTTATGCGGTTACTTTTGTAACATTTAAATGTTGGTAACAATAAGAAAACTACAACTGAAGGTTTATTTACAGGCATTATAGGTTCCATAACGAAACTTTCACATTCACAGAAACTTTTCATTCATTTTTAATACATTCTTCAAACATTATTTTGAATGTTCCTCACACTTAAAAAAAAAAAATGAAAAGAGATTTGAGGAAACAAACAATGGTGCTTCTATTGTATCACAGCAAAAACCTCTTCGTCAAACCCTCCTCTACCCTAAGAGTATAAAGATATTTAAAGAAAATTTAATTGCCTTTTCCTTTTTATATCTTTTTATTCACTCCTATAAAAAAATAATAATAAATGCTATACCTCAGTCACGCTACAGCACTGAATTTAGCGCCATGTCATACAGAACTACACTCTCTATTCTTTTTTTTCCGCTTGCTGGAAAATCCATTGTACCCTTTTCTCATCTTGACCCTCTCGAGTGAAAGTGCACGGCTCTACAGTGCTGTGCAACTAATGAGTCCAAAAATGTAGCCAGACACTCACTCACCACAGGAGGCTTGAAATGACCATCCTCAGCATTCGCCCTCATATGAGCAGCTCTCCCACTTAAAATGCACCAGTCAAATCCACCAATTAATATGTTTAGTACAACCTTGATGGGAGACATTTATTTAAAGTCCTTGAATGAAAGGAAAAGAAATGATAGGTGATAGGCTGCTTTCTGCTGCTGGAATTTTAGTACTCCCGATTCCGTTTCAAAAACGTCGAAACTCTTGAATTATATAGCTGGCTAAACTTAAGTGATGGGGATTAGAGCACAGCTTGCATGTACTTCATAATACAGGAGAAAAGGAAAGGTTTTCAATAGTTGTGTGCGATAAGGCAGTAAGGTGATTTCTTTTTTGTATTTTTTCCCTCCTTCCCCCCTCTTTTTTTCCTGCGTTTTAATGGGTCGTCGTTTTCAGCTCACCTCAGAAATGTCATATCCATCTTCCGCCTGCCTGAGAGTTTCTAACACCCAAACACTTCCTCCACGAGCTTGGCCTGTCAGCCTAAAAGCTTCCCTTCTTCATTGTGATAACGCAATCGATAAAATGGAAGCAACAGTTCCTCCTCCTCCTCCTCCTCCTCTTCTTCTTCTGAGCTGCATTGAACTGCTTTATGTAAGATACACTCGAGCAAATATATAGATTGTAGGATACAGCTATTAACATTTGAAGAGGGAGGAAGGTGGTTTATTCTGCAATGAATCGAAAGGTTTGGGGGGGGGGGACGTGTTATACAAGAGTTTTGCCACAGAGAGGTGCTGTAATGATAAACCCTGCTGGATCCTTTGCATTGTTTTGAAATCACCTGCTGGTAGTTTTATTAAGCAAAAGTCAGACTCTGTGTGTCTTTTTAACTCTGCGTTTATTATCTCGTGTCAGCTATCTGTCAGAGAGCAACATGAAGTGACATACAGAGTAACTCGATTTGCAACATTAACTCAAGACATTTCATTCCATACTGAATGATGAAGTCGAAAGATGGACGAGCTACAATGATGGCAGTTAAAATGCCATATATAACACTATGAATATATGCATGGATTTATTAAATAATGCATAGGGATTTAGTAACTTCATAATTATAAAAGCATTTATCCTAATATTTTGTCCCTGTGTTCACCAAGTATTAAGATGTACTTAAAGGTCCCATGAAGTGCTTTGAAACATGCATTTTCATTCAACAGCCGCATTTCCACTGTCTGGCCAGTGAGCGAGGGCTTTTATCAGGCCGGCTTGTGCCAATCGCCCTGGAGGTTGAGCAGTGAGGCCGAAATCATGTCGCGTTTCCACTGTCGGGCTAGTAGCTTGCAGCGTGTCATGCAAACTCTGCCCCCAGAACGTACGCCGAATCAAACATCACACAACCCGCCCAGTTTGCGGGAATCAAAACACAACATTGCATGATCACGAAACGATTAAAATTAATACAATCGAAACAAGCGAATTAAACGTTACTGTACAGCATTACATTATATGTCTATACGCATAGGCCTATGTATGTTTATTCATTATATTCGTTTACTCGCCGACCGACTGTTTGCATCGTACATCAAGTGGTCTCGCCACTAACAAAAGGATGACCCAGCGCACCATCCATAATATAAAACCACGCCCCCTGAACGTCCTCCGAATCAAACGTCACACAACCCACCCAGTTTAGCGGGAATCAGGCAGACAAAGCACAACATCACATGATCACGAAACGATTAAAATGAAGACAACCGAAACAAGCTAATGAAATGTTACTGTACAGCAATACATTATATGTCTATACGCATAGGCCTATGTATGTTCATTCATTTTATTCGTTTACTTGCCGACCGACTGTTTGCATCGTACATCGAGTGGTCTTGCCACTGACGAAAGGATGACCCAGCGCACCATCCATAATATAAAACTGCAAATTTTTTATACATCCTTGTTTCGCTAGATATCGTCAAACATTCAGCCTAAATGCTCTGGAGAGACCTAAAACATAAAATGTTTCCCTAGGCTATATGACACTTATAGAGAGAATAAATTAAGTATGTTGCATATTATTCAGTTTTCTTAAGTAAAGGAAACCGTAAGTGTTTCAGGACATAAGAGGAAGTAATAAAATATAGGCTAGCCTATATCATTGCTCTTGTGTACAGCAACTTTCCAAAATCCGCATCAGTTTTAAGAAAGAAATGTAGACTATACATTTGATTAAATAGCCAATTTCAGAACAGCAAATCTAGACTGATTCTCCCCAAAGCATACAAAATGTATATGTCCACGATTTAAAAAATCAAATGTCCTTCTAATAAAGCTCTACATTTAAATTTTATTTTAAAAATTTTACCACGTCATATAAAAACATAAGCACCTTGTTTGAGGGACATAAACACATTTTTTTTACATGCAGTTTTCCCCAATCCATTTATAAAGCAGTGCAGGACTGGATGACAGAAAGGAATTAAAAGGTAGTTTCTGATGGTTTTGCTCACCCAAAAATGCACAATTTGATTAATATCATTGTATCCAAATACTTTATAAAAAATATTTCAAAACTTCGCTTTGTTTATTGTTTTTAGAAAATGAGAATGGTTTAATTTATTTGTATTGTATATACCTAAATTGTTATAGTTTTTTGTTTGTTTTATATTGGTTTATTTATTTAATTAGTTTTTATTATATCCAATATTTGTAATTCTTTAAATGATTTCTGTAGCCTATAACTTATTTTATCTAGATCTATGACACATACTGCTTTTTTAATATTAAGATATTTTCTTTAAAATGTAAATGTATATAATCCTGCCATGGAATTCTTATTAAACAATCCCTCGCCTGAACTTGCCGCAAGAGAGATGGAAAAATGAAAGCACATCAGCAGCAGCAAGGAAAAATCAGATGCTCAAGACAAAATCTTTATGACATATTAAAAAAATTGCAAATATATAACTGAGGTTTGTGGTACAATCACAGTAAAGCATGCATTAAATCCTTATTTTCCTCAGAGCAAAACAAATCATCCACCCGTATAGTTGAGTAGTGGATGAGCACAAACAAAAATATAATTTGTATATTTTTCTTGGAAAAAATATGTTTTTAAAACGAATTTCGTTTGTTATAATTTTTAACTTAAATTTCATGTATCTTTTGTAGGTCAGTTATCTATAAACAAGAATAACGAAAAACATTGAGGTGAAGTGCTTCAAAACAAGTCTGCTGTATATGCCAAAACAGGAATTGCCATGAGATTGTGTTGGTTTGTTAAATAAAATAATAATCTAAGCTAAATAAAATTAAAGTGAAATATTCACAGTCTCAGAGAAGCCTATATTAAACTGTTTATTTATTTTTATATTAAATGAACTCGGTCGGAAGGATGAGAGAACTCAGAAACTTGTTGTGAGAATGAAGATGTCTGCATATTTGTGCCAGACTGTAAGATAAAATTGCTTAAAAATATGTTATATATATTGTATATATACTAAATATTTTACAAAATGTAGTTTAAGGTTGCATAACAAAAGATTGATCTTATCCACCCATCACCCACCCATAAGTAAATATGTAGCCTATTTTTTATTTACCTGACTGGAGCATTAACTGACCCACTGATACAACTCAGAAATCATGTTCTCCTATTGCACAGTATCACCCATAGTGACAGAACTTGTCGTAAAGATCAGGGGGATAATTAAGCATGCTAGACTTTCTGCGATGGTGTCGTGAGGCGTCGCAGACATAGTATCGGTTGTCGTGAACTATGCCACATTACACAAGAAGAAATTATTGAATCTTGTTATGACACCAATTTGTCGTTTACGAATCCCGTACGTTTAAAGAAATCGTGCTGAAATCATGAAATTCGTGTGATCTGACCGACTTTAGATGCAATGTCGAATTGCAGAGCTTGTGCAAACATTCACATTTTGTTACTGGAAAAAAAGTACAGTACATTTTTATAATATTTACATATTAATTTTAGTACCACTTCACAGCAGCATCAGTGGCATTAAGATGTTTGCTAACAGAATACTGCTGATAAACATTTATCCCCAGTTGAAGAACAAAGAAGAACTTTGCTGTCAATATTTCAGGATATTTAGAGTTAGTCAAATAAACTGATATTTACATTTGATTGATTGATTGATTGATTGGTTGATTGATTGATTGATTGATTGATTGATTGATTGATTGAGGGGGCAGCACAGTGGCCCAGTGGGTAGCATTCTCACCTCACAGCAAGAAGGTCGCTGGTTCGAGCCTCGGCTGGGTCAGTTGGCATTTCTGTGTGGAGTTTGCATGTTCTCCCGTGTTTGCTTGGGTTTCCTCCGGGTGCGCTATATGAATTGGGTAAGGTAAAATTGTCCGTAGTGTATGAGAGTGTATGGGTGTTTCCAGTCGCAGCTGTAAAGCATCCGCTGCGTAAAACATGTGTTGGATAAGTTGGCAGTTCATTCCACTGTGGCGACCCCAGATTAATAAAGGGACTAAGCCGAAAAGAAAATGAATAAATTATTGACTGATTGACTGATTGGTTGGTTGATAGTTGATATTAAACAGATATACTCAATTACTGCATGTTCACATTTATTTGCAAGGTTACTAAGGGTCAACAGAATATCTAATAGGGTCCATTAATATAAAGTGTTACCCCAATCCCAATTTCTGTTATATACTGAGAGCAAGGACGATTATGTAATCCTTTGAATGTGTCCATGAAAGCAAACAACAAGGCCTTTGGCAGTGATAAATGGCTGATACCATCAGGGTCTTTATACCTTTAATCCTTGTGGTCTCTTTTACCAAAAAAGGATCAGTGTGTGAAGAAGAACACATCTTAAATACAGAGATTATTCTTTTAAAAGCAATGTTAACAGCCTTAAAGGTCAAGTGGCTTACATTTGACTTACAAGCCTGGTCTATTTAACCTTCATCAAAGGTGGTTTTAAAGGGATAGTTCACCCAAAAAATTGAAACTCTGCTATGTTTTACTCTTCCTTCACTTGTTCCAACCCTGTTTGAGTTTATTTCTTCTGCTGAGCACAAAGGAAGATATACTGAAAAATGCAGAAAAAAAGCAGCCATTGACATCCATAGTATTTTTGTTCCTACTATAGATATCAATGGGTGCTTTTTTTTTCCAGCATTCTATTTTTTAAGAGGAGAAAAAAATGCATAAACATTTAGAGTCAATTAAGTAAATACATGTGAGTAAATGATGAGGACATTTTTATTTTGGGTGAACTTTCTCTTTAAGAATATACATTTGAAGTCAGAATTATTAGCCCCCTAAATTATTAGCACCCCTGTTTATTTTTCCCCCCAATTTCTGTTTAACAGAGAGAAGATTTTCTCAACACATTTCTAAACATAATAGTTTTAATAACTCATTTCTAATAACGGATTTATTTTTTTTCCTTGCAATGATGACAGTAAATAATATTTGACTAGATATTTTTCAAGACACTTCTATACAGCTTAAAGTGACATTTAAAGGCTTAACTGGGTTAATTAGGTTAACTAAGCAGGTTAGGGTAATAAGGCAAGTTATTGTATAATGATGGTTGGTTCTGTAGATTATCGGGAAAAAAAAATTAGCTTAAAAAGGCTAATAATTTTGTCCTTAAAATGACTTTTAAAAAATTTAAAACTGCTTTTATTCTAGCCAAAATAAAACAAATAAGACTTTAAACAGACGAAAAAACATTATCAGACATCTTGTGAAAATGTCCTTGCTCTGTTAAACATCATTTGGGAAATATTTAAAAAGTAAAAAAAAAAATTCAAAAGGGGGCTAATAATTCTGACTTCAACTTTATATAACATAAACCTAGACTCCAACAGCTCTCAATCCTGAAGTGTTAAACATTTTTCTGCGTTACGCTAGACTTCAAGCAAATCCCAGTTTAACAATACAAAAATGTATTTCTGAGAGCCCCTATGCCAAACAATCAAAGGGAGCCTGGAAAAAGCAAGGCTGCTTAAATTCCACATTCAAAACAACCCTGTTCATGCTTAGGGCTGAGTTAATTATGGACAAAGTCATGCTTGGGTCTAAGCCAAAAGTTTGCCCTACTGAAATCAAAAATTAATTGGCTGTCTGAAAAGGCATTTGTGCACTTTTCAAACATGTCACACAAAATCCCAATCCTAAATTGCATCAGGGACAATAGCACAAAATTAAAATAAATCTTATGGCATCGTTCATAGTTAGTTTTTAAATTGACTACAGAAGATGAAAGTAGTGTAATAAATATGCAGACTCAATATAAAGAAGACTGCACTTCTTCAGGTGATCGTCATTCCAAATAAAATACATACTGAATGCAAATTTTCATTTTCTGTGTTCATATGCAAACCACATTGACACATAAAATACTCCATGTATCTAAAGTGTCGGCATTTATGTTCTCCATACATTAAAACAGAAACATGTTAAGAGAAGAATGATATTCCTTATATGTTCCTTTAAAGAAATACTCCACTTTGTTTGGCTCATGTTACAAGTCACGCAGAGTTGAGTTTTATCATTAGCTATGTTTTCATGCAAAAATGTGAATTCACGAGTTCACACTCACAGATATTTGACTGAATAGAATATGCGTATTTGGCATGCTGTCCGGGGAGAGGGCTCTGAGCTCAGGAAGACACCCTAACTCGTGTTATTCCCCTTTATCAGGATGGAGAGATAGGGTCCGAGCGCAGTGTCTAGACCGGCTCCAGAACGCTCCCCCTTCAGATTTAAATAGGTATCGGGTTCAATAGTGTGGAGTTGGGGTGGTGGAGGGATGCTGAAGTCAAAAGAAAACAGAGGTATGACGTGTTTGACTATAGGGGTTTAGTCTTGAGCTGATTGGATAATAGAATGATTGTGTGTGATGAATTAGCCTCGTCAAAGACTGATCGTGTTCCTCCCGGAATTTGTTTATAAAACATCACTTAAATTTATGCGCAAAACTGTAATATCGCATACAAGAATGTGAATAAAGCAGCGTTTCCATCCACAGAGTCAAAGCGAACTAAATCGTCACTTTCTGATTAACTGGCGTCAAATATCAGGAGTAAAAATGGAATTTATTAAGGTAGGAGAATCTGCGTGAATCTTTTCCGTGTTTAATAAACGACTTGCGTCTCATCGCTAAAAGTGTTTCCATCATAGTTTAAGTGCATATTTTCATACTGAATAAAAAGTTTATCATACTCAGTTATTCACATACAATTTTATGCGCATTTTCAAAATTGATGCGCATCTTGCTGTTTCCATCAACCATTTTTATGCGCATCTCCAAAATGGCCATAAAAATAGGTATTTTTGTATACATTCAGCCGGTCTTCAATTCTGGAAGGAGCACTTATCTTAGTTTAGCATAAATCATTGAATCGGATTAGACCATTAGCTTCTTGCTCAAATAAATAAAAAATAAAAATAAAGTAAATGAATAAATAAATTAGTGCTGTAAAAAGTAAATGAAAATATTTTTTGTTTTGTATTTGTTTGTTTTTGTATTATATATATATATATATATATATATATATATATATATATATATATATATATATATATATATATATATATATATATATATATATATATATATATATAATTATTATTATAAAGTTTTATTTTGGATGCCATTACTTACAATTAATCATTTGACAGCACTAAAATGATGTATTAAATTAAATTATTATTATTCTTTTTGTGCTGGAATGCTAAGCTCAAAGTCCTCCCACAGGACCTCAAGATTGTTAAGTAAACTAAACAATGGTGAAATTGAACTCTTTATTTCTAGGGGAGTTGTAAAATTAGCCTACAAAACAAAATAAAATAAAACAAAACAAAATAAAATAAAATAAAATAAAATAAAATAAAATAAAATAAAATAATAATAAAAAAGAGTGTTGCTTCAGTGGAATATGGCCTTATAACTAGGGCCAGACAGAATTTGCAGACTTTTTTTGCTATTTCTCTGTAGAATACTGTAAAAAAATCTGCGGATTTATGCGGAATGCTTTTAGGTGTATTGTAACTAAAAACATAATATGTTGACTACAAAATTATTATGTAAAAAAATAATTATTTAATGTTTACAATGCAAATCCAATTAGATCAATTTATTTGGTAAACAAAGCAAGTCTGTAATATAATATATCTACCATCAGTGTTGGGAGTAATGCGTTACAAAAGTAATGTATTACAGTAACATATGACATTTTCCTGTAACGCAGTAGTGTAAGCCATTACTAATACATTTTCAGTAATATTTTACTCAGTACATGTTCAGTAACGCGTGCGTTACAACAAACTTATGCCTGCAAGACATTAACAAATAAAAAATACGGCAGTTCTATTTCCTGTTCGTGGTGAGTGAACATACGTGTGTGTTGTCATTAATCTCCCTCTGGAACTTTTTACTTTGAACACAGAATGATTTCAGCCTCTGAGCTCGAGGTCCGGGGCTATTGGCTCAGCCCGGTTTGCAGTAACGTTAAGCCTTAACGTGCAGCGGAAAAGCGGCAAATAGATGAAAATGACAGAAGACAGTACATTCGCGAGATGGACGTACGTGCATATGGCGTTATTTCACTGACAAATGTTGTAAGCGCAGTATTACAAGTCGAGAGCGCATTTGTGTAATACGAGCGAGCGAATGTGCCCATTTCCTCTGTCCATGGACAAAACTCCTCGCGTGCACTCAAAGGACTGTCTGCTCACGTGCGAATGATCTGCTCTCGCTCCGTCAGATGATGCAGACTCACAATTTGTGCCTTGTGTTTCCTCTTTTTGTGCTTTTGCTCTCCAGAGATCCTCCTGTTAAATTGTTATCCCAAGAATGTTGATATGGTTTATATATTGCTACACTATTTACCTACAGGTTAAGGTAAATTCTATAATAAATACTAGTGTTTTTGAGTGTTAGGTATACTGCCTATGTTTTAGGCTAGTATTGTTTACAAATTGTTAATGAATGCTTCAGCATACTTTTAACAGATCATTTGTGAATCTGACTGTCATTCTTTCTTGCATTGTCTTGAGCCTTCACGTTGCCAATTACTGTATATACTATATTGTTAGTAGCCTGGATAGGTCACAGTCATTCTGCTACATCATATCGCTTTCTACTGGATGTAAAATGCTCTGCAGTACATTTGGTCGTTTTAGAATCTTAAGTTCTAATTCTGTAGTTATTTTGGTGAAAGTAACTAAAAAGTAATATAAGAGTAATGTAACATATTACAATTTTGAGACAGTAATATTGTAATGTAAGGGATTAATTTTAAATAACAGTAACAAATAATCTGTAATGTATTACAGTTTGGAAGTAACTTGCACAGCACTGTCTACCATATATCAACACTGTAAAAAAATCCGTAATTTTACGGCCGTTAAATTACAGAAATTTACTGAAAAAATAACGAACATAAAATTACAGAAATTTATTTACAGAAATTTACCAGAAATTTCAATTTAATTCAACCTCTATTATTTTACAGTAAATTTCTGTAATTTAACGGTCGTTATTTTATGTTTTTTTTCCGGCACCCCGGCTGCCGGAAATAAACCGTAAAATTATGGAATTTTACTACAGGACAGTAATTACTACTTTACACAGTATTGTAAGTAAATCATATGGACGTTTTCGTATTAGTCTGTAATATTTCTGAAATTAATTTAAAAAAACTGAATAAATATAAATTTACACACATTTACTGTACACACAACTACATAAATAAACTCAATGATGGGCTGAAAATCTGTGGAAATCTGTGGATTTTTGTGGACGCAGATTTCGGGTGGGCCTATACCTCTAACTAATGTTTGCAGGTTTCCAGTGGTTCTGAACATGAACAAAGGATAACTGGAAAATATTTCTACATAATTTGGAATCAGATCAGAAGTTAATTTAATGATGGTTAGGGGGGTTTTAAATTCACAGACCTTTGGCTGTATAAGTGGAAACCTCAGATTCTTCAGTTCATCTGAGAGCATCATTTGTCTTGAGCGTCACAAGCACTTGACATTAAAGTCAATTGTGAATGCATTGCTATGTTTCAAGCCAACAAAAATCAACCTCTTTTCAGTCCTTTAGAGTCTGTATATATTTAAAGTTCCCTTTAGATGACTTTGTGAAACCTGACTCGGGACCCAGATCATGCACACAGGAAGGATCAATCCTCCTGTGATGAAAGTCAAGCAGTTTCTTATAGCGCATAGACATTGATCACCCTGGTGGACACATCAAAAAGATTTTTTTCTCTCTCTCTTTTCTTTCGGGCAGCAAGTCTGATTTATTCTACTTGCCAATCACTCATCATACTGGACGATTTAGCTGGGCTTTGCTTTGTTGCTGTTGCATATACCTGCAGCTTCACAGGGTTGTTAAGATGCATTCGTTTTCATTAAGATTCCAGTTGATGTCTGTAATTTTGTCGATGTTAAGGTACTTTAGTTTCAGCTTAATTTGCAGAGATGGCTGTAAGTAAGCCATTCACAGTCTGAATGTAACCACTGAAGATGTTTTTCTGCTTTGTGACCAAATTAACAGAGAAAAGCAGAGAAAAACAACTTCAGAAATCACCACAGCATTTAGTGATTTTCCTTTTACCCACTCAGAAGAAAAACAAAGCTGCCACCTTTTGCTCTCTCTCTCATTTTACTGTAGATATTACTGTGAAACATTAACAGCTACATTTGTTTAGTTGTTTTGACTCATGCTGGAATATACAATTTGAACATACTGAAACATTTAAAACTTTAAATTACTGAATTTAAAGAAGAGGGCGATGCACTAATAAGTTATATCATGAAGAAAATCTAAAACCACACAAATTTACAGCAAAAAATGTGCTAGATACTGTATAAAGTGCAATAAATATATGATTTTAGCAACAATTTAGTCTTACAATTCAATGTGAATAAGTAATACCATCTTTAATTTTAACCATAACATTTTCCTAAAAAATAATTATAAAAAAATATATAATATAATTTCAGTGAACCCATATTTAGAGGCCCCCATGAACAGCCTAGTGGAACGTTCCTTCTGTATTGCACATGCAAATGTTAAATTCTAATCACAAATATGGCTATTTACCTATACATAGTTTGTTTTTTATTTGTGAATTTCATTTTGCATTAGGAAGATAAAGGTTCCACTTCAATATAAATGTTAACATGCAGTTTATTTACAAAAAAATAAAGAATCTACAGAGAAAAAAAAAATAACTATAGAGAATTTTTTGAATTTCAATGCTAGGGCCCCATACCTGGAATTGCTCAGCGCCCCCGAATCACTAAGTCCGCCCCTGGTTGGATTTCATTTTAAGGTGTCCTCAAGTTAAAACATTAATTTATCTACTGAATAATGTTAATTGATTGCAAGTACTTTCTATAGGGGAATTACCAACCTACGTCACACATGATGTCACACTGGTTCAACCGCGCATAACGGTTGCTTAAAAAGACCGGTTGCAATAGCAAACATGTCGTGTTGTGCGGTAGGATGCCAAATTCCAAGTCCAAAAATAGAAAGCCTAAATTTTACCATACACCACACTGCTTTTAATGCCAACCGCAGACGTCCTTGGCTAACAGCCATCATAAGAGCTGAATGGAGTGAGGACCTAATTAAAAATGCTCGACTCTGCAGTTCTCATTTTATATCAGGTAAGTTTACGCTATGCTGAATCATACACATTACCTGTTTTGATTGCAGCAATGATATCAGCAAAACAGTTAAATATGGTTAATTAAACTGCGGACACTGAATGCTAAGAATGAAATGTAAAAATGTACATTCACATACCCTGCCATACAGGTGCAGTTCGCTGTCAGAATGCAGTTGTTTTGATTGTTGATAATAACCCAGGCCAGGCCATATTCAGGTCATCTACAGTTCCATCTTCTTTCCTTGTCTTTGGCTAGGCAGAACCTCGGTTTTTAGCACTACAAAGTTTTGAATCTGGTAATCATGGAACATTATTTCTTGCACATGACCACACAGAACAAAATTGTTGGCATCCAAAGACTTGTAGGACTTTCCTCTTGTAAAATCACTTGGAGTTTCAATAAGATAGTTGTATATTTTGGGCTGGATGCTTGGCCATTTCATCTCATCTAATATCCATTGGGAGGGTGCTGTAGCAAATAGACCTGTCAGACTAATGCCGCTCACTTGAACAGTATTTTTGCCGAATAACTCTGCTCATCACTGAGTGACAAGCTGTTATAATACGCTGAAAGCATTATGTAAATAATATGCATATATAATATGTAATCAAAATAACTTATCTCTAATACAACAACAAACTCTGTACCGCATTGGATGTCATTCCCTCGCTGTAAATGCTAGCGCTCCTTGTTTTTTTCTACAACCTCGCTGCGCGCGCATTCTGAATGTTTACAAACCGGTAATTCGTCTATATGGTTAGGGCTAGAATGCGGGCGAGGTTTAGAGATAGTTACGTGTGATTATGCATAGTTAAAATGGTACTTACTATAGTAGTAAAGGGAAGGAGGTCTATAGTAGGAAGGGGGTGATCGGGTCAATCAGTGCTTTTACAAACACTATCGGTTGGGTGTAGGGAAGGGGCTGTCCTGATCGTGTTTTTTTGCCCTAGAGTCCAAGTCATTTGATTTTGAGGATCTACCGATACCAAAACCCGATCCGATACTTCTAAAATCCATAAAAAACAATAAAGAAGAGCGAAGAAACAGATCCAGAATGTTCCTTAATTTTTATTTAATTCACCTTATTTTTAACATTCAGCAACTCTGTTAGTTTGATGTGTTAAATGTAGCCTTTTCCATTCTACCTCTTGCAAACCCAAATTTACATATCTCACAGTTTGCTATGGAAATGTTGTCATCATCAACTTTATAATATCTCCAGGGCGCAGACATACTCGTGCTTTCCGCTATAAGCTGCTTACATGTTCTACTTTTCCAGCATTTAACCAATAGCATCTCAACAAAGTGATGTCATGCCACATGGGTTGCTGTTTCTGTGTGAAGTCAAGAAAGAGGTTTTAACTCTGTTCAGCCGCATAACTATAGATGTGTTAAAACATATAGAGAATATACTGTATATACAGATGTATTTGAATCATGATCGGGAGGTAACGTCCTATTCCGTTCGAGTCTGAAACTGCATGATCAGGCCCGATTTCCGATCACAGGATCGGATCTGGACATCTTTAGTTGACAGTGGCCTCTGGTGGATTTACGTGAGAACAGCAGGTGCGAATGGCACTCGCGAGAAAAAATTTGAGATCTGAAAAAAGCGTACACAGCGGCCTGTGGTAGATTCGTGAAAACAAAAACTGCAAAAAAATAACATACCTCCTGGGACGTATTTGGCGATCTCCAGAAATGTATATAGGGGTCAGTATCAATAATGAGCCTGGGTTGGATAAAATACACTGAAGCACTCTTTACATTAACTTGAAAAAATAATGACCGTAGTGTATGTGTGTGAATGAGTGTGTATGGATGTTTCCCAGTAATGTGTTGCAGCTGGAAGGGCATCCGCTGCGTAAAACATATGCTGGATAAGTTGGCGGTTCATTCCGCTGTGGCTGCCCCAGATTAATAAAGGGAATAAGCTGAAAGAAAATGAATGAATGAATGAATGAGTGAATGAATATTAAAAATGCGGGCTGGGTTTAGGGTTACTTACATGTGATTATGCATAGTTACAAATGGTAGTTACTATAGTAAGTACATTGGACGTGTAATACGGATATGTTTTGCAATATTTTTATTCTAGTATTCAATGATAAATTAAATTTGTTATAAATTTGTTTTTATTATTATTGCTATATTTTCTGTTTTTAATTTTAGAACATTTTTTTTTGCTTTCTCTATGTGGTATTAGACTTATTATCTGTATTAGATTTTGTTTTAGATAATAGTTAATTATTTGTATACGGCTTCAGATGACTAACACTAAAATAACATTAAACACAAATAGACTATTGCAATAAAAATGAAAAACTGAAACCATGATACCCTCTGAAACCCAGGGGTTGTGAAAACTATTTTCCCTTGTCTAGCCAGGTTGTTTGTTTCTGTCATTTTTGGTTTGTGGGTGCCTGTGAAGAGGATCATCTCTGTTATTGTCAGTGTCACAATGGTTTTCTCTCTCTGAGCCTGCAAATCAGGGAGATGCACTCAGTTCCTCTTGATTATTTTCAAGGCTCTCTTTTGTATCCTCTTAAAAGCTCCTGCATGCTTTTTGTACTTCCAACTAATGGCACATTGCCATGATCTTATCAGAGAGTAATGTGAACTGATGAGCTTATCCATGGAAGCTTTAATATTTTGACTCTGTCTCGGTGACATTCCTAAGACTGCTTGCTTGTTTGTTTGAGTGGTCCCGAATGGTATTGTTACCACAGCCAATGACATGAATTTAGAATGGGAGTATCTGTTTGATCCATACAGTTTAAAAGGGTGCGCTAAAAATTACATTTTAGTTAACATTGTATTTTTTGATAGTCACTTTCTGTTGACTTAACACTAATTTTGTAACTAGACTACTATTCAACTGAACATATTGCTGAGGTGGCTATAACTGGTTAAGCTCAGGTGTCACTGAGTTATATGGTTACTACTAATGTTTATATTTAAAAATGTAACTTCCTATGTTCATTTTTTTTTTTTTTTTCTGTAGCAATCAGATACATACGTTGAAGAGCTTAATCAAATGCAGGCTACTGTAAAATGACACTGCATTTAGTTTTTTATTGTCTGGATAAATTAAATCTAGGTTAATACTTCTTGAAGTCACAAAAGTTATTTAGCCTAAAAGCAGTGATTTCCTTTTATGTTTTGTTATTTGTTTAACATTAATGACAGAAAGTACTTAAGGTTACTAGGCTAGTAAGCTAGTTAACATGTAGTGCATGGACAAGATCAACACAGGCTCCATGTAAAAACATACCCCCGTATACATTTCTGAAGAGCATAAATTATGTAGCCAGAGTTACGTATGACTGCATTTTGTCTGTAAAACAGACAATACGGAGCGGTATGACACCCCTGATGACTTCTGTCTCTATTCGCGAGACCTCTTGACTGCTTATCTCTGAGTGGACATCTTTTCTGCTACTACCAGTTTGCCCAGTAGCTCACCATGTACATCGGCGGACTTGAGATTCAGAGAGGAGTTGACCTTGACTACGTGGTTTGAGTCCTGTGAAGAATGGTTCCAGAAATCAGGTAAAACAAACACACACACAAAAAAAAAAACAAGTAAATAACAGAGTGAGAACGTGGTAAGATCTGAAAACGTGGTAAAAATCAGGCGGCCATGAGGGCTTTTTTTTATTTTGGATTGCTTTTGAAAACACCGTCGACTGGGTTTAGAGAAGGGAGTGATTGGGTCAATGAGTTTTTAAAAAAAAACTATCGGTTGGGTTTAGGTAAGGGGGTGAGTGGGCGTAATCGACCGGCCGGTTGATCAGTCAACAGTGGCCTCTGGTGAATTTATACGAGAACAGCAGACGCGAATGGCACTCACAAGATACACACTCTGGTGGAATCATGAAAAAAAGCTGCAAACATACATCCTGGGATGTGTTTTGTGATCTCCAGAAATGTATATAGGGGTCAGTATCAATAATGACCCTGGGTTGGATAAATACCCTGAAGCACATTCTTTTTTTTCTCAGTTATTTACATTAACTTATATATATATATAATCACACACAGTTGAAGTTAGAATTATTAGCCCCCCTTTTATTTTTTTTCCCTTTTTAAATAATTCCCAAATGATGTTTAACAGAGCAAGGAAATTTTCACAGTATGTCTGATAATATTTTTTCTTCTAGAGAAAGTCTTATTTGTTTTATTTCAGCTAGAATAAAAGCAGTTTTTGTTTTTTTAAAAGCCATTTTAAGGTCAAAATTATTAGCCCCTTTATGCTATATGTTTTTTATAATCTACAGAACAAACCATCATTATACAATAATAATATATGTATATACAATATTTGTAAATCAGTTGTCTTAAGAAGGGTGTTTGGCATAATTCTATAGTTGCCTGTTCTTCAAAAAGCATGCTAGATGAGAAACAGGTCTACACTACACGCAAAATAAAGGTAGCCTACCAAATCTGTCACTGGGCTGGTTTCTTTTGAAGGTAACAGGCTTGAAGGTACATATTAATACCTAAAATGTACAAATGTGTACCTCACAGACACAAAAGTGTATCTTTTGAAAAGGTACCACCCCAGTGACAGATTTTGTACCTTTATTTCTGAGAGTACATGTGTGTTTTTCTGACATTTAGACAAAATATACAATAGGACACAATCTATAGGACATAATTTACATTATAAGATTAATAAATGCTATAAGTATGTTTGTACACTCAGAAATAAAGGTACAGGAGCTGTCACTGGGGCAGTGCCTTTTCAAAAGACACATATTTGTACCTAAAGAGTCAGTGGTACCTCAAAGGTGCATATTAATGCCCAAATGTACCTAAAATGTACCTTTGAGGTACCATTGTGGACCCTTCAGGTACAAATATGTACCTTTTGAAAAGGTACTGCCCCAATGCAAGCTCCTGTACTGTAATTGAGAGTGTATCGACTATTATAGATAAATTAAACTATATTGTAAAGTGTTTTAACTGTATATACAGTACAAGATTCATAAGTATACAGTGCAATAGTTTTTTTAAATTCAGAAACTAGTAATGTCACACTTTATGGGTGTTTTCTCTAGATAATGTTTCCCGTTTTTATATGAAAATGTGTAGTTTTTATCAATTTTAAAGGTCAATTGTTCATCATCTTTGTTTGGTTCCTTGCCATTCTATTCTTTAAGTTAACAAAGTCTAGTATTTTGTTGCTTACACAGTTTATTCCATCAACATATGTAGCAAATTTTGAATGCCCATCATAGATGTTTCAGTTTCCATCTACCACAGAACTCAAATGCATGAGCTGACCAGCCAAACCTTTTATTCAGTTTTGTCATTTCTTTTGGTTTTACCAAGCTTTGTCATTGTATAGTTTTATGTATGGTGCTTGCTGTAATTGATAGTGGTCTCATGTCCTGATTTATATCAGCATATTTTGCCTTTGAAATGAGATTTGTCTGAGATGTCACTTCTACAAACAAAATTCCAACACTCGTGACAGGCACTTTTAATAATCTGTTCCTGCCGACCATGAAACAGTGAAAAAATATGGGCTACACCTATAATAAGTATTCTCGTTGGCATAATTTAGCACCAGACTCTGCATACATTACCGGGTCGCACATCTTTAATATATTGCGTAAAAGTCCTAGTACATTCTCCTTCATACTGAGATGTCATAGTTCTGCACCCACCAGGGGCTATCAAACCATCTCTTCCATTTGGACTCTATTGCAAAGCTCTCAAGAGAGACTAAATATGTCACACACATAGAGACACATACAAAGAGAATGTGAAATCAGAACCCGGGTGATGAATGTTTGTGCATTGCATTCAAGGAAAAAAAGGAGAAGAGAAAAAAACAAAAGCATTTCCATATTCAGCACAGGCTGTAAAACATCAACAGGAAATGTGGGCTGTGACAGCAAGAACAAAAACAAAGCCATTAAATTTTGACATTTCATAAAATTGTCTCAAGTTAAATGTATTATAATTGTGAATGCATGAACACTGAAGACATACTAACTACACTTCCATTTATAAAAACTGTCAGCGAAGACTTTTTTGTTCTCAACATGAATTGCAACATTCACCTCAAGCATTTTTCTCATATCGTCAGTGTCAAGCAGAGATTTTTGTTTAATTAATCAATGTGAGACAGCGACTCAGATCACACTACAGTGAGCTTTTCAGATTTTGAATCCCTGCTAACAATGTCATGAATAGGAGTTTCTGATTCTGCCCTCTTTCTAGGTCACTAATCAAATAAGCAAATTGAGCTTGTTTACTTTGTACAGACAGTGAGCTAATATAGTTCCCAGTTAAACACAAGATGCGATTCTCAAATCATGACAGAAAATATAATCACCAGGTTTATCAGCTTGAGTTGAGTTCATGCAGCTTGAGTTGTGTGTCATTTAAAGTTTGTGTGAAATTAAAACATAGTGTTTATTTTGGTAGCATGCACTGTTATTATTTTGGTGAAAAATTAATCCAAGTAATTTCATCCATGGTGGCAAGGTGGGTCAATGGTTAGCACTGTTGCCTCACAGCAAAAAGGTCGCTGGTTTGAGCCCTGGCTGGGCCAGTTGGCATTTCTATCTGGACTTTGCATGTTCTCCCTGTGTTCTTGTGGGATTCCTCCGGGTGCTTCGGTTTTCCCCACAGTCCAAAGAGATGGGCTAAAGGTGATATTGTGGCTCGTTTCCAATGAGAGGTACAGTACGGTACAGGTCGGCAGGGGTCACCTTTATCAGGCTTGCATTTCCACTGCCTAAAGGGTACCCTTTTGGTGGGCATGATGTACGACAGAAAGTTTTCGTCATTTTTACTTGAGAGCAATGAAATTGCCTACTGTAACGTCTGCGATTATTCATTCATTCATTTTCTTTTCAGCTTAGTCCCTTTATTAATCTGGGGTCGCCACAGCGGAATGAACCGCCAACTTATCCAGCAGGTTTTTACGCAGCTGATGCCCTTCCAGCCGCAACCCATCTCTGGGAAACATCCACACACACACACACACACACATTCACTACAGACAATTCAGTCTACCCAATTCGCCTGTACCGCATGTCTTTGGACTGTGGGGCAAACCGCAGCACCCGGAGGAAACCCACGCGAACACAGGGAAAACATGCAAACTCCACACAGAAAGGCCAACTGACCCAGCCGAGGCTCGAACCAGCGACCTTTTTGCTGTGAGGCGACAGCACTACCTACTGCGCCACTGTGTCGCCCACGTCTGCGATTATGTTAAAATAAATAAACAAATGCAACAAATATGAACACATACAGACATTTACACTCTCCGATATGTTATCAATCACAGACAAACTACACACGGCATACATTTAGTCCTTATTTGGGTTCAAAAACAACTCAAAATATAGCCCACAGTCAGGGAAAACCTCTCATATGTGTCTTTAATCCTCACCAGCACATGTAATCTCTGTTAGAGAGTAATTCTGTCATTCCGAATTCATAATAGTCCAAAAGGTGACTATAAAAATTAAACAGGGCAGTTTGTTCATGTGCTCTGTTTTTCAGGCTTCTTCTTTGTTTTTTCGCGCTTAACTCTCGCGTTTATCCCTTTCTGAAAGGATCGGATATCAGAAGTGCTTCAATAATCACGCGTGTGTTATTAATATGAGCTCAAGAAGTTTGTTGATTCAAATATAAATGCGCTCGCGAGCTCTCAGCACATTTTTAAACATAATAGTTTAAATAACTCATTTCTAATAACTGATTTATTTTATCTTTGTCATGATGACAGTAAATAATATTTGACTAGATATTTTCAAGACATTTCTATACAGATTAAAATGACATTTTCATTCTCCTGCTTCTGCGAGTGACGTTTCTCTGTAAACCTATAGCGTTCAGCTGCACGTCTAGCTCTGCCTTTTTGTACCTTTTTTTCCATGCTAGGTACCCATTTCAAAGGGTAACCAAAAAGTGGTACAGAACGGTTCGCTTTTAGGTACCTTTTGACAGTGGAAATGGGCATAAAAACTTACCAAACTGAACCGTACCGTACTGTACCACTCAGTGGAAACGGGCCATTGGATGAACTAAATTGGCAATAATGTACTGTATAAATGTGTGTGTGTGTTTCCCAATACTGGGTTGCAGCTATAAAGGGCATTTGCTGCGTAAAACATATGCCAGAATAGTTGTGACGACTCCTGATAAATAAGGGACTAAGCCAAAATAAATTGAATGAATAAAGTTCATCCATCAAAAAAAAAAAAAAAAATCAAAGTCTAACTATATGCTTCCACATTTATAGTAACCGTCCTTCTCTGTTGATATCAATTTGTCGCTTCAGCCATAATATTATTAACCATGCCCATCTTACTGTTACTTTGCTAAGAGTAAATGATGCACAAAAGGAAAGCTCCGCCCCCTACTCAATATTCCATTTCAGTTGGAAGTACAACATACTAAAATAATAGTCTCTGCAACTTTCAGTTCATGCTGACTTTAAAGTAAAGCAAGTAACAAATGAAAGGCTATCTGAAAAGCTTGTCATTTGTTTTAATGGTAATTGTTGAAAAGGTACCACCCCAGTGACAGATTATGTATCATTATTTCTGAGAGTGTATGTGTGTTTTTCTGACATTTAAGACAAAATAGGACAAAATCTATAGGACATACTTGACATTATAAGTTTAATAAATGCTATACAAGTATGTTTATATAGACTAATGCAGATAAATTGAACTTATTATTGTAAGTGTTTTAACTGTATATACAGTACAAGATTTGTAAGTGTACAATAGTTTTTAAATTCAGAAATTTATAATGTCACACTTTATCAGTGTTTTCCCCAGATAATGTTTGCCATTTTACATCAACATACTAAAATAAAAGTCTCTGCAACTTCCAGTTCATGCTAACTTTAAAGTAAAGCAAGTGACAAATGAAAGGCATCCTGAAATGCTTGTTAATTGTTTTATTCAACTTACTGCTCATTTTTTTTTACATTTGCAATAACAAAATCTGGAAAAAAAAAGCAAAAAAAAAGAGAAGCATTTTTAGTCATGGTCTCTGAGTTTTGGTTTGTTTAGTAGGAAAGATACTGAGAAGCATCAATGTCAGGAAAATGTCAGCATAATGAACCCTCTCACCACCCAGTAAGCCTGTAGGTTTAGTGTTGACATTGCCTAAATATACACAGACGTACAGGTTGTGAGATGCTGATGACTCACCACATGGGAACATTTTAACAGCTTTAAGCATGACTTACTCTTATAACGAGATTTTTATACGCTGCAGGAAGGCTACAACAAACAATTGTTGATTGTAAAAAAAAAAAAAAATGTTATTTGACTCTACAATTATTTGAAAATGTATCCTCTGCTTTTGCGGTTAAATAAATATTGTTATACATATTGTAGTCACTTCCGCTAGTAAAATTTCAGATTATACTATAACTTCATTTGCATTAATATGTGACCTCGAAACCAGTCATAACAATCAATTCTTGGAAACTTAGATTTATACATTATCTGTTTGGATTGAAAAATAGTTAGCCAAGTTTTGATTATTTGATAATCTGGAATCTGAGAGTAAAAAAAAAAAAAGAAATTATGACAAAATCACTGTTATAATTGTCTTAATTAACATCTTAGCAATGCACATCACTAATCAAAGATTACATTTTTTATTTTTACAGTAGGAACTATGGAGCATAAAATATGGCAAAAAATCTGAATTGTGTTCATTTAAATTATTAATAATTGTAATTTAATAAAACTGAATATTATATGCCATTAAAAAAATGAATTAGAATTTCTTAATTTAACTTGAATATTAAACATCTGAAATTTAACCCTTATGTACTGTTGGGAATGTTTTCATCCACTCTGGGTGATTTTGAGTCTTAATTTGGCTTAATTTTGTTATGTTAGGGATTAAAACATCCACTGAAACTGCAGTAAATTGCTTAGAAAATTACAGAACTTTAACTATTTAATTGCCAAATTCATAAATGATGTCACTGTTTTGGTGAAAAAACACACAGAATTATGTATTTTCAATATAAAAAGTAATTGTGGACTGGATTTTTTTTTACCTTTTAACACAGTCCTGGACATGTGAAACAACATTGCTTTTGATATATTGTTTTGATGAATGATTTTTTTTTTCTCCGTAATTTACTGTCTGTAGCTGTTTTTGCTCCATTGACTTCCATTATAGCCACATTTTTTATTATTACAAAACCATGACACCATATAATCATGCACTTTTTATTGTTGGTGTTTTTCCCTGTTGGGAAGGGATAAAATATGTCATTTTTACTGTTGATCATCAGTTGGCACCATCAACCCTTTAGATGTGCAAAAAAGCTTAGTTTAACATTGAGTATAACAACAAATTAAAGTGTGTGTATGTGTGTCTGTGAGTGTGTGAGAGTGACCTTTACGCAGTTACAGTACCTTGATGTGTCTGAGAAAATCCAAATATGAATTTCA
Organism: Danio kyathit; assembly: GCA_903798195.1. Classification (NCBI taxonomy): domain Eukaryota; kingdom Metazoa; phylum Chordata; class Actinopteri; order Cypriniformes; family Danionidae; genus Danio; species Danio kyathit. Next base: position 44,267,519 of record LR812524.1, read on the forward strand.
GCTCTCAGAACTCCATGGAGTAAATAAAAAAAGGCTGTGTATTTATGCACCATCAAATGTGGTTATAATGGAAGTCAAAGGGGAAAAAACAGCCACCAACAGTAAAGTAGGGAAAAAAAATAAAAAATCTAACAATGCATCACAGTCAATGATGTTACTAATCGTTCACATGCCCAAGATTGTGATAATTTTTTTTTTAAAATTCAGTCCCTTTATCTTTTTGAGTAGTATATAAAATGGCTAATTTTGCCAAATGGTAAGAAGGTTAATAAAAGCATGATCATGACATATTGTGCTGTTAACCTCCATGTGTTGCAATAGGCATCTATTAAAATACATGTACATTCATTCATTCATTTTATTTTCGCGTTAGTCCCTTTATTAATGAGGGGTTGCCACAGTTGAATGAACCGCCAACTTATCCAGCATATGCTTTAAGCAGCAGATGCCCTTCCAGCTGCAACCCATCACTTGAGAAACATCCATACACATTAATTTACACACATACACTAAAGACAATTTAGCTTACCCAATTCACCTATATCACATGTTTTTGGACTTGTGGGGGAAACCGGAGCACCCGGAGGAAACCCACGTGAACACAAGGGAGAACATGCAAACTCCACACAAAAATGCCAACTGACCTAGCCAAGGCTCAAACCAGTGACCTTCTTGCTGTGAGGCAATTGTGCCACCCACTGCGCCACCGTGACGCCCTATTAAAATACATTTGAGTTTAATTTTAGGTTAAAACACACAAAAACAAACACATTTTTACCTATTTCTTGAAAACTTGAAGCTGAATTTTAACAAACATGATATCTGCAGTTATGAATTCAGAACAATCTGAAGTTTGAAAATACATCTATAAAAATCTACCTTAAAATATTTAGTTGTCTTAAATTTCAGATTACAGCATTCAGTTTTATTAAATTGCAATTGTACAATTGTTAGCACAATTCAAATTCAGATTGTTTTGGCATATTTAAGCTCCATAAGGAACATGAGTTTTAATTTGTAATTTACTGATATTTGGCATTAAAGTATAATCAATCTTTTTTTTTTCCCCTATTTAATGTATTTTTGGCTATAGCCCCACAATTAACTATTTTTTAGGCCCAATCCCAATTCTATTTTTGTACCCCTACTCCTTCCCCTTCCCCTTGGCTTTTAAAAACAAGTGTGAAGGGGAAGGGCTTCAAAATTTACCCCTAAGAATTGGGACAGCGCTACAACACCTGCACACGTCATCATGATCTCTTGCTTCATATGAGATCCGACGATTGCGACTGTTATTTTTTGGTGTTTATCATCAGGAAATCACTGAAGGCATATATTATTTTATCATAACGATCTAATGTGGCAATAAGATCGTAACTATACTGCGCATTTACACAGTGGCCATATTCATCTATGTAAACAAACAAAAAACAACATTAACATTATAGCAAACACTGTAAAAAGCCCATTCCAGCCACTAGAGTTTTCGGACAGGATATTCGAGTGTCATGGAGTGTCAGAATGTAGGACTGCTGTACAGGAGTTATTATTAGGGATTATAGATCGCGAAATTTAGCGGTTTTTATTTTAGCGTTATGAATATGTTTATATTGTTAACATATGTTTGTTTGTTGTAAAAATTCGTAATAATGACAAAAAAATACTAATTTGTGGATTTCCTTACTTCCGGGTGAAGCGAAACTGCCTCTGTAGCAGGTGTATTCTGGGAAATGTTCTTACCCCTTGGTTTAGAGTGTGCTCCTGAAAAATCTTCGTTCTAAGGGGTGTATACCCTTTGTCCTTAGCCCTATGCCTTCAAGCTAAAGAGAATTGGGACACCACTACCCCTTCACATGAACGCGCAAAACAAGGGGTAGGGGTAAGGGAAGGGCTAAGGGATAGAATTGTGATTGGGCCTTAGTCTTAACTACACTGTAAAAAATGAGGAGTAGGGTTTACTTGAAAAAAGCTTGGAAATAATTTTCACTCAGAAAAGGTTAGTAAATCTTCAAAGCTTTCCCAAGTAAAAGACTAACCATAATTATTAGTACATTTAATTAGAAATGTTAAGTTAAGTTTACTTGGGAAATTCTAAGTAAATTTTACTGACTTTTTGTTTGTAAAATTTAATTAAGTTGTACGTTTAAATATATTACTATTTTTAGATTTATTTTTTATCCAATATTCCCAGTTATCTTTTTTAGTTATCCTGAGTAAACTTTACTTCAGAATGTTAAATAAAATTTCATCACCATATTTTATTTAACATTTTGAAGTAAAGTTTATTTAGGATAACTAAAAAAGATAACTGGGAATATTGGATAAAAATAAATATTATAATAGTAATATATTTAAATGTATATTTAAACTGTTTCTTAATTAAAACACTACCAGACATTTCCATTCAGTACTTTAATTTATTAAACTTCTCAATAAACAAATTTAAAAAGTCCTTTCAGAGAGAATGATGGGGTCATCTATGTTGGCATCTTCCTCTTCTGTAGTACAGTCTTTAAGCAGGTCTCTCGACATCCTGTCAAATACACAAATAAGTGCAAAGTGATTAAAATACTGTACACAGTTAGTTGCAATGTTATCCCTTGCTTTATGATATAATAGACTGTATTGATGTTAAGACCTGTGCTCTGTAGAATAAAGTGATTACAGTTTTTAAAAGTTAACCAAAAGTAAAAAATGTGGGGGATAAAAATACTAACATGTCTTTAACCCTTAAAGAACCTTACATATCCAAAGTAAAAACTAATTTAGACATTTTTAATGTACCTGGTAGTCTTCAATGAGCTCCTGAGATGATTCTCCCAGGTAGGAAAGCAGGCAGTGCATCACAGCATCTCACTTGTCTTCAAATTGCTGATTAAAACAAAAGTAAACTTCAGTGGTCATTAACCAGTAACAGTGTAAATCTCCATCTACATATAACTGCATATCTAATAAGTCAGGAAGCAGCTGGAAATTGGATGTGCAATATATACATTTACCTGGTTGAGTGAATGTAGTCCAGTTTTTGCAGAAAGGTTGGCTTCAGGGGGGTTGTGGTTATGCTTCTGTTTTCATTATTGATCTAAGATAAATGAAATAAAATGTAACACATTTATGATTTAGTAGTCAAATCAACAATTTTTGCCAACCACACACACATATCCATGTTGAATGCATTAGTATATCTATATAAATGTGTTATCCAACTTACCTTGCATGAGCTTGAATGGTGAGAGCAATCTGTTGAACATATTAGAAACGTTAATGTCAGAAAATTAAATGAACATATAATGATATTTCTGATTTAAAATTTGATCGGTCATTTATTTTAGACTCTTCAATTATCAGCTATAAATGTTTTACAAGTATAGAGGCTGCCTGAACATACTCAGTAACGTTACTAGAATATATATATCACTACAGTTTAATAAGGAGTATATTCGCATATGTTAATGTGGATGGATTAATAAATACATGTTTCTACGTCATGTTTTGGCCTCTCAGGGCTCAGGTAACTTATCATTCTGGGTTCAAATGAGTTCTGAGGCTCTCCAGTCTAAGAAAACTAGTATTTATAGTGCAGACAGCAGGGAGGGTAACTTTAATGTTCGGTTAATTATGTCCTTATTGCAATTTAACGATATGCTTGGACACTTGTATTCGTAAAAAATCATCTTTAAGTTCACTGTAGATTAAACTTCTCCATAGATTATATTTAGAATACAACACAGTTGTTTTAGACACAAATGTCATTTGCTAATATGCTAATGCTAATCGGATCTTTGGCAAACTCACTCAAATAACACTTCATAGATTCTCTTTAACCACCAAAACTGCAGACAGGAGCTCTATACCTTTCTGCAAACGAATCCAAATTGATCAATAAACAAATAATGTAACTTACCTTGTAAATATCACATCAGTCTGTGTGAGGAAGCTTCGGCTGCTCTCGTCTGCTCCACCCGCCCCAAGTTTGAATCAGAGCGCATGCGCATAGACTTACTGACTTAGTGAAGCAAGTTTTACTCGGTTATGTCTATTTTTGCATTATTACGAAAAACTAAGTAAAAATTACTTGGGTATATCCATTTGAATTTACTGTTGTATTTTACGCACAATAAATAAAAAAGAAGTATTAAGTAGCTTATTGAATTAAACGTGACATTTTGAAGTAAAAAGACAAAATATGATCTATTTGTAAAATGTACTTGGATTATACTATCTTTATTTACAAGCCCCAAAAATCATTTTTTACAGTGTAAAAGGGGCACTGGCATTTTGTTTTTTATTTTTTATACCATAAAGCAATCAAATGTATAAATGGCTATATGTAACCTGACATGACTGCAGTGCTAAATTGCAGAGCTTGTGCAAACATCCACATCACTATATTAAGATGCTTTCAACCCCTCCATTTTTGATGTGTTTACTCTGTTATTATAAGGAAAGTGTGCAGTACATATTTTCATATTCATTTAAATGACACTCTCAGTTTGGTAACAGTAAAATGCTGCCTGCATACATAATGGTGAAAATCAATAACTTGACTTTGCATTAACTGAATCATAAGTTAAAAACTGATCTCCTAACATTGCATAACAAATCTCGATAACATCATCACCATCTACTCAAATTGGTAGATAAACTTTACCACAAATTTACTTTGGAATCAATGTGTTCTAAAGTTTTAAGCTAGAGATTTATATGTGGGAGTGCTAAGATAATTGCTGTTCATGATGTCTACTTGATTCTAAAATGCCATTATTCAATAAAATCCCTATGGTAAACACATTATCACAAAAAAATATATTTTTTATTTATTTATTAGACAAAGAATAAACATATTCACCAAATAGACACAAGCTCAACAAGTGACCACAAGACAGCAACAAAAATCATTTGCAATCAAAGGTGCAAGACTTCAAAACTGGACATGGCTACAATCCATGCCCTAGTGTAACATCTGCATTATTTTCATCAGTGACTTGTGGACCACGGATATTGCAGGTGAAAATGCAGATTGTGAAATCCCAGCTTAAGCCACAGTATGTTGAAAAGAATCGGAGGACAAAAATGAAGGGCTGAAAGAAGTTTGGTAGACCTTGTATTGCATGACTCATCCTAGTTGTTTGCTCCAAGTTCTTTCCAGAAGCAAATTAAAAATAACATGGCTAAGCAAACAGTATGTTCGGATGATGTGTTCCTCTGGCATTCCAAATAAATTGATACATGTGGAAAAAATACTCTCCCTTATACCATGCGCTCTCAGTTGCTGTGTCTCCTCATGGCAGCAACAACTGCAGCCAAAATGTAAGACATACTTTTTAGGCATTAAATAATGGCGCAAATACTCATGACTTGAAGAACACAAACATTAGCAAATTGCATTGCGTGATTCAATAGATTCTCCTCCCATAAAATAGGGTCTGACTGGGAAACTTTTACAAATTATTATTCAGCAAGGTCAGGCAGATAATTGTCCAGGCTTTTCAGCACAAATGAGTAAATACTGACAGTAATGTTTTAACACTAGGTGTCAGGTTTGCGATGGAGAAATTTATTAGCAAATCTGGCCCTACAGTATGTGCTTATGTTAAGATTTTTTATTTTATCATTTTGAGGAGCTACCATCATGCTAAATAGTGGTATTTGTCGTTCTCAACTGAGCCTGATTTCTCTCAAGGTTTATTTACGTCACTTTTGTCAATTGGTTAAATTTGTTCCTCACCACTGTCGCCACTGGCTTGCTTGGTTGGGACTTGTGGAGCTGCGCATCAATGGATTTGCTCTTCAGTGTTTGGACTTTCAGCAGTGAAATTTAAACCACACTGAACTGAACTAAACTGAACTTCAACTCAAGCTGGACTGACACAGTTCCAATCTACTAGAACTTCTATGTTAAGCTGCTGTGACACAATCTACATTGTAAAAGCGCTATAGAAATAAACATGAATTGAACTGAGTTGAATTTGTGCTTTGTTTTTTTGAATAGCCATGCATGTTTTAGATATTTATTTTCCCTCTTCTTAAATGTTGCTTTACCTATGTATCCAATATTGATTATTCCTGTAATCCTTATTCAGTGGGGAAAAATAAAATAATATATCATCCATTTGTGATTGTGTATACGAGAGTGGATTTTCTGGGTGGATATGGAAAATGTTAATAGAAAGAAAATACATGTAATAGTCAATGCATGTAACAATTGTACCTTCCTTGTACAACTTGTATTATTTGAACATTTTTTATATTATTTAAAGAAAAGTGGTCAGTATCCAATCCAAATGTAATTTATTTTCTTCAAGATACTACTTTGCAAAAATGCTTTTCTTACTTTTTTTTTTTGTTCGGTTTCTTGTTTCCAAGTATCTAACAATTCCTAAACCATGAAGCATTTTCTAGACAAGCAAAACTATTGTCTTGTTTTCAGAAATAATATAGCAAAATTAACTGCGTTTTTCATTAAAACAAGCTAAATAATAGCCAATTGGGTAAGCAAAATAAAATCTCTTTTTTACGTCATTTGACAGACTATTTAGCTTGTTTTGAGGGGAAAAAAAAGCTCAGTTCATTTAAAAAATGCTCACTAATTTTAAGACTTTTAAGAAGTTGTTTTTTAAAAGCTTGAAACAAGATCGAAAAAATCTTTTTTTTTTGCAGTGTACTGCACCATAAAGAACGTTATTAATAATAAAAAAGCCAAGAAGACGTGTCTATTTTTCATGAATAAAAGATTTTTAATAAATGAATGAACACACTGGCATATGTATAGTTGAAACCAGAAGTTTTCATACACTCTAAAAAAGACATTACCATTTTTTTTTAAATGTCTGATGGTAAATTATACTAAACGTTTACTATTTTAGGTCTGTTAGGATTACCTAAATCATTTACATTTGCTAAATATCAGAATAATGAGAGATTTTTTTTTTTTTTTTTTTTTTTGAGAATGTTTTATTAATTTCTAGACAGTAAAAAGTTTACATACATGTCCTTGGTATTTTTTTTTTTTTTTTTTAGCTTTGTTTTAAAACTTTATAACTTGGTCAAATGTTTTGGCTATCCTTTCACAAGCTTCTCACAATAGTTTGAAGGAATTTTGGCCCATTCTTCCTGACATAATTGGTGTAACTGATTCAGATTTTTTGGCTGCCTTGCTCGCACAAGCTTTTTCAACTCTACCCACAAATTTTCTATAGGATTGAGTTCAGGGCTTTGTGGTGGCTACTCCAAAACATTCACTCTGTTGTCCCTAATACATATTTTAACTAATTTGGCAGTATGCTTAGGGTCATGGTCTGTTTGGAAGACCCATTTGTGGCCAAGTTTAATTTTCCTGGCTGATGTCTTGAGATGTTGCTTCAGTATTTCTACATAATGTTCTTTCTTCATGATGCCATATATGCTGTGAAGTGGACCAGTCCCTCCTGCAACAAAACAGCCCCACAACACATTGCTGCCGCCCCCATACTTCAAAGTTGGGATGGTGTTCCTAAGCTTGTAAGCTTTCCCCTTTGTCCTCCAAATGTAACACTGGTCATTATGGCCAAACAGTTCAATCTTAGTTCCATCAGACCACAGGACATGTCTCCAAAAAATGTGTCTTTTTCCCAGTGTAATTTTGCAAATTTTAATCTGGCTTTTTTGTTGATTCTGGCTTGTTGATTTTCCCATGTTGTCACACAAGGAAGCAGTGTGTTAGAGGTTTTCCTCAAATACTATTCTTCAGTTCTGCCTTCAATTAACTCAAATGTTGTCAATTAGGCAATCAGAAACTTCCAAAACCTTGACACCATCATCTGAGCTTTTTCAGAGGCATAATAATCTTATTGTATGTAAACTTGACTTTCAAGAAAAGTTCTCTCTCGTTATTCTGCTATTAAGCATAACATAAACAAATTTGTTAATCCTAACTTACCTAAAAGAGAAAAGTTTAGTCACATTAACATCTGACTTTTTTTAAATGGTTATGTGCCTTTTTATACAGTGTATGTAAACTTCTGATTTCAACTGTATATTGATGTATATTATTCTAAATTCTTATTACAATGTATATAAAAACAACAAAAAATCTGTAAATAAATATATAAAATGTCTATCAAAACATTCATAAAACTGATTCTACATAAATTACATGGAGTGTGTCACGATCAGTAACAATTTAATAATAAGCATATTTATACTGTAATGTGTTCCTTAAACTCAATGATTCATTTGCATACTCCTACTTTTGGAGAAGTATGCAAATTACATTTGTAAACATTGTGAATTGCTTTTTTATGTAAATAAATTACCCTTAAAAATATATATGTCTTCCTTTATCAGGGTTTTTGAGTGTATTTGTGAACACTTGACATGGGTTTGATTAGTTATTCAGTCACACCGGACAGATTGAAATATCAAAATGTCAAATCAAATAAATAAATGCAATAATCACTGCCATTTATTAGCATTTGTTAGTATTTGTTAATAATTTTGACAGGCAGAATGCTATTAGACTCAAGGCTTGATGATATCTCTTTAAAACTTTTTTTCAAGCAATTTGTGTAATTGTGCATCAAAATAATTTCTAACCCTCGTGGTTGAGTCAACATAGTTGAGCTGTCAGCAATAATTGAACATAATTGGTGGCATCTCTGAAACAATAATCAGTCATTTCAATAATCTGAACTCTTTCAGGTCATTTTTTTGTTCATTGTTTTTTTTTTTTTTATTGTGCATTTAGTTTCCTCCGTTTATTTTAGGGTTACCATTTTACAAAATGTTAAAATCTCTTGCTTTTAAATGGCTGTGAAGTTGGTCATGAAAAGCTGTATGTGCGAAAATGTTTCTTGTACCCTGTTAAGTAAAATAACAAATGAACAAATGTTTTTTTGAAATGTCATTCAGCCTGTAGCGTGAATATCAGTGAAAAAAATAAAACTGTAATCTCCTTTTTTATGCAAAAGTGCCTGGGGTGTCATCTTCAAATGATGTTACATTTGGGAACACAATAAATTACCAATTTAATCCTTTTAAAGTTATTTTTGTGGTGAGTGTAAGTCACATAAATTCAAGAAGAGTTCTTTGTATTTACTTGTCTGTTTATTTGTAGTATGTTCAGATGTTTCACTGAAATTATAAAGCCCACAGCATGTTGTTTACGCATTTATAGTTCCAACCATTCAAACATGCACTAAGATAGCACACTCTATGAGGCTTATGGCTTTGCCTTTTAATGTTGATTTTCTTTTATGACTCGAGTCAAGTTTTTCATTGAATCAAATGTTCATGCACTAATGCACACGCACAATGACAAACATCTCAATAGAAGACATTTGTAGAATGTGCCTTTAGTTCTGTTAGGTCATAAATGACTGCTCAGACCACTAAAAATCCCGGATGAGTGTTTCTGTACAGGGGGATTATCTAATAAGGGATGCATTTAGAACCACGCTAAGGGATCCCCAAAAGCAATTCTCTGGCAATTT
>LR812524.1:44281988-44621988 GCA_903798195.1 Danio kyathit
ACATTGGTATAAGATCCGGTCGCAGCTGATGCCCGAAACACGCTTTATAGTAAACATACTAACACCACAGTAAACAGTACCCGGTTCTCAACAGTGTTATTTAGACACCTCACTCCCGAACCTAACCCCTCAGTCTCCCGGATTTTGTGTGTGTGCATGAGTGCATTAAAGCAGTGCAGTTAAGCGCCAGCATATTGCTCTATTCTTAACTATGACACACATTCAGTATTAATCTATACAGTGGCTAAAGCTAAACTATTCTGAACCTTGACCGCTGCACGTGTGTAGGATCAGCTAACGGTGGCCATAGCAACGACAAACGGCAGTGGAATGCGAGCTCACAAATGCATTTAAATCCGTAAACAAAGCAGCACGCGTCACGTTTTCAATGTGGCATTAGTCGCGATATGAGAATATAAAGAGTTAACCAAATACAGTACAAGCGGTTACAAGTAACAAAACACAATTAAATACATAATTTGCAAACTAGAGAAAACAAGGAGGCAGCCATTTACTTACACTTGTGAAATGTGTCATGGGCCAGGTCTGGTTTCATTAATTATCTTTCATTTTGGAGCTTTTCTCCCTTCTCAGCTGTAGATCATTTCTATTTGCAATAATTGCTCTGGCACCTCTTGCGTGAAGTGTTATATGTTCTCAGGGCTTACCTGTATTCTGCTTTGCCCAACGATCACATCCCCAGCCGGGGGGTTGTAGCGCTCACCAGCTCTCCTCCTCTGTCCTCTGACAAGCTATCTCTGCGGGCTCACATCGCGCTCACTCTGAGCCTCCTTACCAGCCGAAGCCCAGCTTGCAGCAAACTGCTTTTGTTTGACTGTGTGCCTAATAACCTGTCCTTATTTTGCCCGCACCCCTGGTGTATTGTCTGTCCATTACAAAATGGAGGAAGAAACTAATCCATGAGCTGTGGACTGAAAGTTCCTGTCAAGCTCTGACAAAGTCTCATACATCAATAGTCTTTTCTGATCCTTCCTTTAACAAACGGCCGATGAATCCCCCATTGTAAGGGTGTGGATTGATATATATTATATTTACATTAATTCAGTCATTTTCTTTTCGGCTTAGTCCCTTTATTAATCAGCGGAATGTACCGCCAACTTATCCAGCATATGTTTTACGCAGCAGATGCCCTTCCAGCCACAACCCAACACTAGGAAACGCTCATACACTCTTGCATTCACACACATACACTACTGCCAATTTAGCTTATTCAATTTACCTATACCACATGTCTTTGGACTGTGGGGGAAACCGGAGCACCTGGAGGAAACCCAAGCGAACACTGGGAGAACATGCAAACTCCACACAGAAATGCCAACTAACCCAGTCGGGGCTCGAACCAGCGACTTTATTGCTGTGAGGCGATCGTGCTACCCACTGCGCCACCGTGATGCCATTATATTAACATATTATTTATATTTACACTTACCATGTACATGATAAGTATATGTAAACTCTACCAAGTCTGTTGTCTGTGCTTTCCAAACAAAATTTGAATCCATTAATGAGTGCTGTGTATGTCTTTCTGATTGTTATAGCATTATGCCAGTAGGTGGAGACAAGCGACCGTCTTTATAAGGGAGCCTTTTTAATCACCCACACAACTGATTTAATCTGAACTGGAATTACATTGAATTATTGAATTATTCACACAACCAATGTGTTCACAAATGCATGAAATTAAACAGCTCAACTCTTTTTTTTATTATTATTATTTTTTTTATCAAACTCAAACATGCTGCACGTAAAAAAAACACATCATACTACTACATGTTGTAGTAGTAGTGATTACTGTAGTAGTATCAGTAATAGTAGGAGATGTTGTTGTAGTAATATCAGTTGTAGTAGATGATGTAGTAGTAGTAGTAGTAGTAGTAGTAGTAGTAGACGTAGTAGTAGTAGTTGTTGTGGCTGTAGTAGCAGCTGCAATAGTAGTTATAATATTAGTAACTTTCTGTAGTAGTAGTAGTTGGTGTAGAACTTGTGATTTATTATTGTTGTTGTTGTCAGTTATTGCTGTTGTCCTTTCTCTTTACTGTCATCATTACCATCAAACATTACTAGCGTTGTTGCCACTCTTTACCACTGACTGGTCTCTTTCTATTTATTTATTTATATCTATGATACTTCATTTATTGACTGTTATTGTTCCTTATGTATGTACTCTGACCTGTCCACCATGTCACCTTTACATGCACACACACACACACATACATATACACACACACACATGCACACACACATACTGTATATACACTGCCAGTACCTGACTGTATTGTTGTTATTTTTGTTTTTCGTTGTTGTTTTTTATGTTTTATTTTCTTTGTATGATCCCAATTTGTGTACCTTTTTGCATATTCTAATAAAAAAAAAAAAAAAAAACAATATTGAATTGAGAAAATATCTATAAATTTGACAACACGCACATGCAAATTCTTACAATACATGCAGATACAGAAATGCAATACAAATAGTGCAGATTGCAATAGAAATGTGTAAAGGAATGCTAAAAATTGACGAAACCCTCTTCTTCATGTTCAGGGTTATTTATAAAGTAATATTTAATGTAAGATTAATTGTGCTATTTGTTAGATTAGTCGGGCTAAATATGGAAACAATAAGGAACATAAGATCAGGACATTAAAATAAACAATAACAACAACAACAACAAAAAACACTCACCTTCAGATCTCCTACATCAGTGGTCCTCAATCACCAGGCCGTGGACCGGTACCAGTCCATGGATCAATTGGTACTGGGCCGCACAAAAATCATTAATAATTTTCGTTTTATTTATTATCTGAGTCTGAACTATCTTTTATTTTGAAAAATTGCCATATTCTCTCACATCACTTGAGCATTTAACCCACAAGCAGCAAAATGAGTAAGAAACAGTCTTTGGAAAGTTTCTTTGCTATGGGGAAAAGGCCCAGTGAAGGACCCACGAACTGCCAAGGAATGGATTCGTAACCCATTTGTCAACAAATCAGGTGAATCCACTATCTCTCTGCAAGTAGATCAACTGCTAGAGATTGCAAATAATGGGCCATTCACATATCACGTCTTTTCTAGAGTTCGCGCAAGTTCATTATTTGTTATGTTCGTTATGAGGCGCTCGAGCCTTCCAGATGCAGTTGAACGCAAACTGTTGAAAGAATGCCGGGAGCCCACCATGATTTACATGACAAGAACTGACTGATCAGCTTCAGCTTGTATGAAATATACACATTTCAGTAGACTAAGGCCCAATCCCAATTCTATTTTATGCCTAATTCTATTCTATATGAATCTATGTAAACATACGAAAACAACATTAACATTATACCAGACACTGTAAAAAGTTCATTCCCAGCTACTAAACTTTTCTGACAGGGTATTCGAGTGTCATCAAGGGACAGATGTGAAAGTTTGTTGTGGGACTGCTAAAACATTACAGAAGTTGTTATTACGGATCATTCATTCATTTTCTTTTCAGCTTAGTCCCTTTATTAATCTGGGGTCGCCACAGCGGAATGAACTGCCAACTTATCCAGCATATGTTTTACGCAGCGGACGCCCTTCCAGCAGCATCCCCATCACTGGGAAACATCCATGCATTATTATTCATACACATACACTACGGACAATTTTAGCTTACCCAATTCACCTATACCACATGTCTTTGGACTTGTGGGGGAAACCGGAGCACCTAAAGGAAACCCACACGAACATGGGGAGAACATGCAAACTCCATACAGAAACGCCATATGACCCAGCCAGGGCTTGAACCAGTGACCTTCTTGCTGTGAGGTGGTTGTGCTACCCACTGGCCCACTGTGCTGCCCTATTCTGGATTATAGCAGGTTCTGGATTCTGGATTATATTATTTTAGCAGGTTTTTTAAGCATGGCGGTAAAATACGAACGCTGTTATGAATGTATTAAAACATATGTTTGTTTGCTGTAAAAATTCATAACAATGACAAAAAAATACTAATTTGTTTATTTCCTGACTTACGTGTGCAGCTATGCTGCCGTTATAGCTGGTGTATTCTGGGAATTTTTCTTACCCCTTGGTTTGTAATCCTAGAAAAATCTCAGTTTCAAGAGCTGTCTAGAACTGGGAGAAAGGGAAGGGTGTGTTGGAACATACGTGTGCGCTTGACGCAGAAGTATAAATCAGCATTTAGTGTTCACTGATTCATTCATTCATTTTCTTTTCGGCTATGTCCCTTTATTATCCAGCACGTTTTTTATGCAGCGGATGCCCTTCTAGCCACAACCCATCTTTGGGAAACATCCACACACACTCATACACATGGACAATTTAGCCTACCCAATTCACCTTTACCGCAGATCTTTGGACTGTGGGGGAAACCAGAGCACACCCACGTGACCCCAGCTGAGGCTCGAACCAGCGACCTTCTTGCTGTGAGGCGACAGCACTACCTACTGCGCCACTGCGTCACAGTGTTCACCGATCTATTGCTTAATTCTGAAATAAAATCTTTAAAGGTGCACTATGTAGGAATGACCGTTTCACCAAGGTAAGGCAGGGTTACAATATATAGTTGGGTAAACTGGCAGTTGGTGGAGTTACACAGACCAAAACAAAGACAGATATTCTGACTCAGAACCACACTTTTTCAAAGTAGAATAACTGACTTATGCATTGTTTTTTTTAGATAAATAATGATGCTAACTTACAATAGCATGTTTCCTAAAAAATACAAACATATTATGGTATTTTTATGCTTTAAAATAGTCAAAAACTTACATACAGCACCTGTAATTAAACCCCATGTTTAGTATGTGCTTATAAAATTCCGCAGCAGCAAAGTGAAAGCAATAATACGATCCGATGTCAATTCTAATTGTATGTATCTCCAGAATTGATTTCTGCTCATATGAAGCACATCAAGCGGAAAGGACAGCACGAGTAATAAAATGATGTTTATACGGCCGTGGCCCTGGACAACAAAATACCACTGGTTTGTGAGTCGGTGGTTCTTGATGGCATTGATCTCCCTGCGGATCCTTTTGTTCTCTCAGGTAATAAAGCTGCACATTGATTTATTGGCAGTTGACAGGTACCTTTTGCCTGCCTCCTGTGCACTGCAGTATCTAGCCTTCCAGAAACCTACGGTAAAGCCCAAGATAAAGTTGGTGTCAAGTTAGCAATGCATCTTCATCTGGAATCACAAGAACATAGCAATGTTTACATTGAAGAGATCAAGGAGGCAACACGGCCACTATTGATCAAGCGTTGGCGCATTGCCTCCGAGTGCTTAGCAAATAAAGCGCTAACCTACTAAGCTGATCCGTGCTCTTTCTTTAATCTCTGTCTGCGCTCAAGAGTTTTCCATCTTCATCAGTAGAGCCGCACGGTAAATATGATGCAATGCTCAGTCTTTCCTTTTGCAGAGCTCTTTCTGCACAATTACAGCAGAGTGATAAATCGTTTGTCAGGCTGTGAGAAAGACCGATCGCCTATGTAATGTTTTGCCATTTCTTATTGTCATATTTGTCATTACAACAACGTGTCAACTCATTTCAGTACAACTGACAAGCTCTCATTTTACAGGCTCTCGGCGCGGCGCGCAGGTGATTTGTGTATGCATTCTGGCAGTAACTGCTCCCTTGGTCATTTGTGTTCGCAGAGTAATTGCTACAGCGTGGGGTGTTTCACATGTGAAAATGTTGCAGGAGCTGCATTGCGGTTAGACGCTCGAGGAAGACATAAAAGTCGACTTCTTCGCTCTAAGAACTTTCTTTGCTCTGGGAGCTCAATATAATGGGTTCGCTTTTGGGATTTTAAAGGTGTCTCTGATATCATATTATATGTAATTTCTCTTCAAATCGCAGTTTTCTTCTGACCTTTGCATTCTACGGTCTGTGTAAATCGCTGGTGGATTTTCTACAGATGTGTAACATCCCTTGAATGAGAAAATCAAGAATCTCCTCTGTATAAGTATCAGCCCATCATCCATTTACCTCCATTTTCCAAGTTTCCTCACATGAACATTCTGTCTTCCTTCTTAACTTCTGTGTGTTTGTTCTGCAAAATAATATGTGCATTTTGAAAGAGGATGTAGCTAGGTGAATTAAGTAAGGCTCATTTTATTTATTGTGCTAATTCTAGGTATAAGGTGCAAACACAGATTATGAAGAGGCGATTGACACTTTGGTGGCATTAAAGGATCTGTCATTGTGTGTTGATTCTAAGTAATTAACATCCATGCTGTGTAAATGAATGCACTGTAATGCAAGGATAAGTGAGAAATAAATTAACTGCATGAAAACAATTAAATTCACTTTTTGACAAGCTTAAAGAGCTTTAAAATAATATTTACACAAAAATAAATTAACTTACATACTGAGATGCACAAAACATGTAAATCAAAACTGTATACTATGTATTCACAAAGGCACACTGGATTCCACAATCGTTGCCCCATTTTGGCATCACTGTTACATTCCAATAAAAGGCTCTTTTATAATCTGATATATTTTATGGTTCAGAACATTTCTGATGTAACAAAGTGTGGTTTAAAAAACTAAACTAATCAAATAAAATTTGGAGATGATGAAACATGCTTGGACAAATACAAACCCTGAATTCCAAATGCTTAAAATAAACAAAGTTTAGAGAAATACTGAACGTCAATGCAAAACAGCCCAAAACATTGCATATGTGTGGCTCCAAAAAGTTTGCAGTAATATATTCACAGTAACCCTTTATTTTCCAACATAGGCTCATTCTGAAAAAGTACCCCTATATACATTTCAAGAGTTCACACTTAGCTGATGATTGCTTATAAAGCTTGTTTGGCATGCTGTCCCGGGAGAGAGCCCTGAGCTCATAAGATCCTCGAGCCCGGGGGCTCCCTCCTGTTCGCAGGGCGCGAGGGGAGTTTGAGCTCAGGTAGATCTCGAGAACTCCCCTGCTGTAGTAGCTAATTAACAGATAGTGATTGCTCTTAAGAGATGACTACTTACTAGGTGCATGTCTATGGTGCCAATTTGGATTAGTCAATTAACTTAAGTTGCATGTTTTTGGACTGTGGGAGGAAACCGGGGAACCCGGGGGAAACCCACGCGAGCACAGGGAGAATGTGTAAACTCCACACAGAAAACAGCTGGCTTGGTAAGGACTACAACCAGTGGCGTTCTTGCTGTGAGGCAACAGTGCTAACCACTGGGCCACCGTGCCACCCATCTAGGAAATGAGGAGTAGGAGTGGAAGGGGGGATTCTTCAAAATGAAGATGGCTGTGATAAGGAACTTAGAGTATTTATAGTGGCTTAGGAATCGTCTGATTGGTGAATCATAAATTGAATAATGCAGGACCAGCTGCAAGCAATCATAAGCATGTGATCCTGTCGAAATTAGTTTATAAATAAACTTCACTTCTGGAGATTGCGAGTTATGTAGCCAGAAGTATGTATGGCTGCATTTTGATTTTTAAACGAACGCTACGGGGCGGTATGATGCCATTCTTTTTCGTGCTTACCAGCTGACCACTTACCTTTGTATGGACGGCTTTCCCGCTGCTACCAGTTTGTCCAGTAGCTCACCATTGTACGTCGGCGGACTTGAGAAGCAGAGAGGAGTTGACCACAATGATTAGTCCAGCTAAGTACGGTTTCAGAAAGCAGGTAAAACAAAAACAGAAGCCAAAAAATAAAATAACCAACTAAATAACAGGGTAAGAATGTGGAAAAATCTGAAAACTAGGTAAAAATCAGGCAAGGGCTTTTCTTTTTCTGGATTACTTTTTAAAACTGTCGGTTAGGTTTAGGAAAGTGGGTGGGTCAATCGGTGCTTTTGAAAACATTATTGGTTAGGATTAGGGAAGGAGGAAGTGTGGGTCAGTTAGTTAATCATTTAGTCAGTCGACTCTGGTGGATTTACATGAAAACAGCAGGCACGAATGGCACTCGTGAGAGAAATTTCAGATCTGAAAAAGCATACACAGCAGTCTCTGGTGGATTCGCTAAAACAAAAACTGCAAAAATAAAACGTAGCTCCAGGGACGTTTTTGTCGCTCTCCAGAAATGTATATAGCGGTACGTTTTCAGAAGGAGCCTGGGTTGTTATTTTCCTAGATGAAATCCCCATGGCTTTAAAAATGGCATTAATAACAATAAAAAAATCAATACATAAAAAGACAGAACATTTAAAACTCTCTCCATTCCCTTTAGTCACCCCCTCAACTTCTTAAGGGGAACAAAAATAATATAAAGGCCAACTTATGATTCAGAATAGTCATCACTATACAGTAGCAGACTTGCAAAATCAATATAGAAATATGGGAAAGTCATAATATGCCAGTGCACAGCTAATGTAATGTACCACATTCTGATTATGAATAAAAAAATACACTCTTACAATGAAATCTGGATAAAAGGAAAGAACTTGAATCTAACAAGCACATAATATACCCATGTTAATAATTCTGTTTCATTATTATTTTATCGAAGTCATATATCACGTTCATATCATTAAGTGCACTCAGTTGCAATTATAAACGTATTTGATTTTCCAATAAACTAAGCTGTCACATAGCGATAAAAAATCTGCTGATAAATAATGCAACTGTTACTCAATTACCACCATGATGTTTTAATAACAATGTATCTACAAAATCGACTGACATCACTGTATTCTTTCGAAGGAAAGTGCACTGTCACTGAAGCGTGAAAGAAAAGAAAAAAACATATATAAAAATTACAAACATACACTCCATATATTTTCCAAACCTCATCTTTGATCTCGGTGTACTATACAATACAAATCAGTCTGTTCTTTTGAGCAAGATCTTGTGTCTCTATCACTGAAAGTCTTTGGAGGCTTGACTCCGTTTTTACAATTCTTCTATTGCTGTCTGTTATGATGCTTTAGTTGTTAGCTGCAGAGTTTAGTGGTCTCGTAATCCAGAGAGTTGGGCAGACGGGCATTAAAAGATTGGAGCGAGGCATGAATGCGCACCACCTCATTAGCTGTCAGTTTGAGACGGTGGCGTAATAAGCAGGCGAACAGATCCAGAGGTTGTTGACCCGGCGGAGAGAGACGGTTGACCCGGTCTCGGATCTCCAGCAGCTGGAGCAAGGCCGAGTCCTGCGAGCCCTGCGTGTACGGATAGTCCAGCTGCAGGATCAAGTCCCGAATTGCTTCCGGGTCAAAATGCATACTGTAACCGAACACTTGAATGCTGTTAATCTTCATATACCCCAGGTTTCTAGTAGGGTCGGCCATTTCCAAAGGCTCCAGGTAAATGCTCTCATTACCCCCGGCTCCAGAAGTTTTAATGCGGCTTCTCAGATAAATATGGATGGTTTCAAAGAAAGTCTTCCACTTGTTCCCGAAAGTCAAAGTCCAGTTAAAGCATTCCAGCGGAAGATCCAGCTTAGTCGACTTCCAATCTGGAAAACCGTTCTCGTTTACAGGAATTAGCCAGCTTTCAGAGTGGCTGCCTCCAAAGGGATTGATAAAGAGGGTGAGAGCAGGTTCCAGAGTGCTGTTTTTTGTAAGGCAGATTTGAAGAGAGATGCCTAAAAGCATATGGACTAGGTTGGATTTGTATTTATTACTCTTTAGCGTAAGCAGCATCCTCTTCCTCCATGAAGGATCAAACCAGCTATTCAAGCGCATGTCATTGCTTATAAAGATAGCGTGGACTTCCAAACGCCGATCAGCTCTTTGGAGGAGATAGCGAAGCTCAAGGTCTTGAAGATCGGTCTCAAACCCCAAGTAGTTCTCGGTGGAATCTGCCACCATTGGTCGACAGGCTCCTTGACTTAGCATGTAGCCGATGTTGCAGCTGCCGCAGCGAGTGTGGTTGTCGCTGGCACACACGGCACAGGCGGCACCTTCGCCAACGAAGCAAGGTGTGGGAACCTGGCAGGTGCTGTGGTCGTATGCACAAATGCAGGTGTGGAGTTCTTCCGAGAAGGATCCCAGCTGGTTGTTTTCAGAGCAGTATAGCAAAGACTGAAAGTAGTTCAGCCAGTACGACTGTGGCCTGTATTTGAGGATAGATAAGATGAATATCAGTCTGTTAGTCTGCTTACTCGATGATGGCTGAGATTACATTGTTATGTACGGTGGCAGATGGCAAGATTAAAACTAGCACAAGCATAATTCTGCTCCTTAAAAAAGAAAAAATAACAACATTGTCAAATCTAAAATGACAAGTACAGGCATGTATTGTTCCTTTCTATAAATGTTCAAAGTATGGAAAAGCTGTCACTTGGCATCTCTCTCTAATATATTCTTTTTTTTTTGTAAACTTGTAGATGTTCTGATACCAAAGGAGGTTAAAAGTCTAAGCATTATGAAGATTGATTGAAACTGTTGTTTCTCAACCATAGATATTTACATTAGATGCCGTCTACGCTATTGTAGTCTATTTAATGGAATGCGTCAATAGACCCGCCATTTTAGTACAGGGTAGCGCTTCTTTGAATTGAATGTTGGACCAAGGTGCAATGGAGGACTGGCCATCCAGAACCCGAAATATATACACATATATCTACGATCGGGAGTTTGCCCGGTGGTCAGTATGCAAATATTTTTTTAAATGTTTTTAAACGAAAATTATAATTTGACATCACTTTTCTACATCGATGGATAAGTGATCTTTCAGGCATTTCTGACAAAGAGCATGTGATGTGCATGGAAATGTATTATCCTCCCTTCCTTGTAAATCTAATCCGTGTTCTGAAACACACCTCTTCTTCTATTTTCACTTCTCATTCTAACGGAAGGAGCGATTCGTTTGTGAATGAATCACCGTTATGAATGACTCCTTCACTTAGCCGACAATAATAAAGGTTTCTAGCACCGCAGCATTTTGTTGTCATATTTCATTTACATTGTTTGCTTATTTTATTCAACAAAACTAGCATAAGCCTAGTATTTAGTGTGAGTTGCTGCTACTTTGCCTTATGATCAGTGCAGTAAGAGACTGTATTATCATCAATACTTGTTTGGCACAAAAGTTTGTAACATACAAAAACGTAAAAAAAATGAAATCTTACTGATGAAATGTTCTGCCTTTGTGCTTTGTTTTCTTTGTTTGCTCGTTACTACACCCGTGCACAGCACTAAAGTCCAGCATCTTCACATTGGCTTTAGTCTTGACTAAGTGCGGCTGAATGACATTTGTCCTGGGAGCACTGTACAAATGTGGCGGCGCTATTGACACATGCTTAGGGTCCGTATGCAATATCTAGTGTATATACAGTTGAAGTCCATTATTAGCCCCCCTGTTTATTTTTTTCCCCATTTTCTGTTTAAAGAAGAGAAGATTTTTTCAACACATTTCTAAACATAATAGTTTTAATAACTCATCTCTAATAACTGATTTATTTTATCTTTGCCATGATGATAGTAAATAATATTTTACTAGATATTTTTCAAGACTCTTCTATACAGCTTAAAGTGATATTTAAAGGCTTAACTAGATTCATTAGAGTCACTAGGCAGATTAGGGTAATTAGGCAAGTTATTGTATAATGATGGTTTGTTCAGTAGACTATCGGAAAAAATAATAGCTTAAAGGGGCTAATAATTTTGTCCTTAAAATGGTGTTTAAAAAATTTAAAACTGCTTTTATTTTAGTCAAAATAAAACATATAAGACTTTAGCCAGAAAAAAAATATTATCAGACATACTGTGAAAATTTCCTTGCTCTGTTAAACATCATTTGGGAAATATTTAAAAAAGAGAAAAAAATCCAAAGGGGGGCTAATAATTCTGACTTCAACTGTAAATCTATAGTTCTCAACTAGTTGGTTGTGACCTAAATCAGGGTTGCAGGTATGTTTTGTAAGGCCAGGAAAAACAACATGCTACTTTATCTGATTAATGTGGATTTTTAATGTGTTAAAATAAACACTTTTCCACTGTGCATTATAAATTATGATTCTCTATTAATTGGAGTGTGCAGTGTATACATCATCATTATCTATTGCTGCATTTCGGTGTTAGATGTGATCTGTGATCATTTAATTAGTAAGCATTTTAAAAATTAAATTAGCATCTAATTAGGCACAATTACAACAGCACAACAATTAGGCTTAATAATAAAATAGTTCATTTAAATAATTAGGTCAGCTTTTTAAAAGAAGGAAGACACTTTAATGCAGATGCCAATATTGATTATATATAAACTGTATGCCAACATAATATCTAAACTAAACTAAATTATTATTATTATTATTTTAAACATGGCAAAAAATGTCACATACTGTAGCATCTCTGTGCACCATGTTTTATTTGAGAACAGCTGGTTCTCAGGTTGTGACCTAAAAATAGGTTACTGGTCTGATTTGACCATTAATAAAAGTCGGGGGGCAAATTTCTCAGAAATTCATTCATTTTCCTTCGACTTAGTCTCTATTTCAGAGGTCGCCACAGCAGAATGAACCGCCAGCTATTCTAGCATATGTTTTGCGCAGCGGACACCCTTCCAGCTGCAAACCAGTATTGGGAAACATCCATACACACTCATTGACAAACACATACACACACTCACAGATACACACACACACTCATACACTAATTTAGACTATTCAATTCACCCATAGCGCATATCTTTTGACTGGAGGAAACCGGAGCACATGGAGGAAACCCATGCGAACACGCGGAAAACATGCTAACTCCACACAGAAATGCCAACTGGCTCAGCCAAGACTTGAACCGGCATCCTTCTTGCTGTGAGGCGACAGTGCTAACCACTGAGCCACCGTGCCGCTATTCTCAGAAATTCTCAGATAAAAAAGCTAATAATTAATGCTATTTCATCCATCAAAACACACCATACACTCTCAATTGCCTGTGCATAATGTGATTACATTTACAAATGTATATATTTTTTTATACCTTTTTTAACAAGTTGTTTCTTTTTTACTGTGTACACCATACATTTAATTTGTTTATGCATTTCAGTGTTAATTATTATTAATTATTCATCTTTATTTTAATTAGCCATACGTATGATAATAAGCTATTATAGCATAATAGCAGAATAATTGGGCTTGTCAAAGAAGATGGAAAACACTTCTGAAAGAATGTTTCATTTTAAGCACATTTTTATTTACTTCTCTACAATAAACTGCAACTTTGGTTCAAAGAATCCAATGCAAAATCTAGATCCTGAAGCAAAAGCAGCTGAAAAGCACTCTATCAACACTAGTCTTATTGATTGCAGGTAAACACAAAGTTATCTCTCCGGAGACAAGAACACTAGTGCTCTCTTTCACTCTGGAGCAAACTGACAAACATTCCTCTCGGCAGCCAATGGAGTCTGAAATACAGGCTCAGGAACACAAGTAATAATGATGATAAATGCTATGTGGAAAGCTTTCCTCTCTTGATACAGTAAATGGGGACATTATTCCGTCTCGGAATTAAGTATCAGTGTATTTATCACCACAAAAATGAGAAGATAATGAGTCTGTTGTGCTCACCTTTCACGCGGCAAGTTGATATGGGGCTGCTTTTGGCACCTCTTGCTGAGGCTGAAGAGCTTGTAAACCACTCGCTGGGCTCGTCTGAAGAGACTTTTCATGCTGCTTTCCAGCTGCTCGTAACGCCGCTGAAACACACCATCCAGCGACCACAAATGTTGGATGGTGGAGGAGTTGAGAAAGAAATTCTGCGGCAGCCTCATCAGAAATGTTTTGAACTCATCTGTTGAAGAAAGAGTTTGTTTTTTCAGATATAGAAGAGTTGTCATGTAAACTTGACTGAACAACGGGCAAATCCCTGAACACGCCGCCTTTATGCTTCACTCTTTTTGACAACAACACTCTTTTTTTCTTGAGTTCCTTCAGAGCGTTTCATTTTTAGCTGATGGGGCAGAACTTTAAATGCCTTTGATGCCCCTAAAAGAAGGACACATTTACGATACCTGAGAAACTATGTATACCTGGCACTTCCTGATAGCTCTTATAACATAAAGTTTGAAAGTAATTGAACTCTGGGATATTTTGGGAAAGGTGTGGAAAAAAGATGACAGTGTGGAAGAAAAAAATCCATGCGTTTAATTTTGCTCAAGCATTAATGGTCACTGTGGGGTGACCTCGACGGGCTGTAATACAGTACCTAAACATTATGCTAAGTGCTCTCATTCATATGCTTGATGAAAGATGCTGGATGGGCAATAAAGCATTTTATGGGTGATTAATCCTGCTCGACGTACTGTAAGGCAATATGTTGAGCAGGATCTTTTTTTTTTCTGATCTCACACTAGCTCTGAAGGGCATGGATGTCAGGATTCACTGAAAGTTGTTCAAACGTATTCAGTCTGACCTTAAAATTAGTGTGAGATATGACAGACAAAATAAACTTCTTGTGGAATACAAGTTTACCATCTGAAATGTGCTGAGATTTAAATAGAAAAATGCTTTTTAGGCAAGACAAGATCATCGTTTTTAACCGAACTGGTCCAATGGTAATTTAGCGCAATTATGTTTTAAAGAGAGCTCAGGGTATCCTATGCACCCCGGATCACCCATTGTACTCTGTGTTTCAGCTGCTGCCATCAGGACGTCGTTTTACAGTTCTTATTTGCAGGACAAACTGAATTAGAAATTATTTTATAATGGTCGCCATTAGGTCATCAAATGAGTCCAGCGGGGAGGGAGATGCATCTAAAAGATTATGTATTGTATGTTGTGTGGTAATATTTTGGTAATGTGTACATGGAACTTCACCTGTGTTTTGGCACCTTGCTGCAATTTTAGTTTCCCTAAACAGGATAATAAAGTTGAGTCTGAGTCTACTTGCTGCATATAACGCAATTAAAGGTTCAAGAAACTCTGGGGTACTTTTTTTGTTGAGATTTTGACAGATTTGTGTGTGTTGAGTAGGGTTGGGTATCGTTTGGGGTTATTTTGATACTGGTGCTAAATCGATACTTTTAAAATGATACCGGTGCCTGAACCGATACTTTTGAGCCACAAACTTATGGTGGATGACTCTAGAAAAATCTTTAATTTGACAAAAAATTATTTAATCATTTTAATTGAACAATATAATTGGTTTAAAGCATACATCAATTAATATTTTATATAATTAAATTTAATTGCATTAATATATTTCTGGCGCAGTAGGTAGTGCTGTCACCTCACAGCAAGAAGGTCGCTGGTTCGAGCCTCGGCTGGGTCAGTTGGCGTTTCTGTGTGGAGTTTGCATGTTCGCGTAGGTTTCCTCCGGGTGCTCCGATTTCCCCCACAGTCCAAAGACATGCGGTACAGGTGAATTGGGTAGGCTAAACTGTCTGTAGTGTATGAGTGTGAATGAGTGTGTATGGATGTTCCCCAGAGATGGGTTGCAGCTGGAAGGGCATCCGCTGCATAAAACAAATGCTGGATAAGTTGGCGGTTCATTCCACTGTGGCGACCCCAGATTAATAAAAGGACTAAGCCGAAAATAAAATAAATGAATGAATAATATATTTCTTTTGATCATTTGTTTGTTAGCATGAATGCAAGATTTGCATTATGCAATCAACATTACATTAGCTTACTACTAACCTGTGGTCAGGTATCACCTTTCAAATCAGGTAACACCTTTTTTCCAGGCTTGGGACTACATTTACATGGACATCAGTAATTTAATGATTTGACTTAATCTGAATAAGACAGTAATATGATTAAGGTGTTTACATGAGTTGCTTTTTGAATGTTCCTTTCATGATCCCGTTTTACATGTTATAGCACATAGACTGATTAATGTCATTGCGTCACCAGCCTATTAACGTTTCCTCCAGAGTTTCATGTAGTTTAGGGTGTTTAATTTTTAATCTTTCAACTTTAACTGCAGTTCGGCACTTTCACTTTCATTCAGCAACATATTGTTCTGTATTGAGTTATTGAATGAGAATACAATGTAAGGACTGGTGAAAGAGTATTGTTTTAATGGAATTTGATGCTGCGCATCGAATGGAAAGAAAATACCTCCGCATTTTGTGACGTAGTTGGCTGTGGTCCTTTAAGGTAATAAAAAATTGCTGTTTACATGACACTCTTAATCAGAGTATTGCCTTAATTGTATTAAAATCGGAATATTGGTGTCCATGTAAACGTACTCAGTGAAAGTGCCAGATGATGTTGCAAGCTGTCAAAGACAGTGCATTGCTCTGCCCTTTAAGTTGATTCTATGAGCCCTCAAATGTTTCATTAAGTTCGATGTGTTTCCCCCCTTACGCGCAACTTTTGTAAAGCATCTGCTTCACGTTGCTGTGTCAGAATACTTGCTTGTAAAATATAGCCATACTTTAGAACGCTTAGTTTAAGCAAATTTGATGAACTCGAACATGCGTGTTGATGACTCTGAAGGGAGTCGCTTACCGGATGCGCTGTACTGTGCGCGTTGTCTACTTGCGTGCGTTTCCTAAGCAACAAGAACAAACGCCTAACATCTCAGATGGTGTCCGTATCCCTCTAAGTTGTTTAGAATTAAATGTTAAGAGATGGTGTGACACAACGCGCACCTATATGTGCCTTTGATGTACCCCTTGATGCTTTTTATGTCCTTGTCGCACCGAAATTCATGTGCTGATTCAGTTCGGTCCATACCGGTTACATAGGTGGCACCGAGTTTCGGTACCCAACCCTAGTGTTGAGCGTAATTTAAGACAACATTAGCACCTGTCAGCTTTAATTGTGGGGAAAACTGGATAATTTTGAGCTTTTGTCAGCTAATTTCATCTTCTAGGTTTAAAATTATTTTTGGGGTGGGATCAGATCGGTGATGTATTGCTATCTGCCTGTCCACTGATGACATGTCAGTTTCTCAATATTATTATTCATAGACTGAGTTTTCTTATCCTATGAGAAGACCCTGTTTCTTAATTATTCATGACTGCACATGCTTTTCGATGACAGACCACAGACCCGCCAAGCTGTGAGGCAGCACACGGCATGCAGTATTTAGCCCTTAATGAAGGCTTATATGTTTTTGTTTCCATGATTCATGGGGTTTGTTGCTTGCCGCGATGGTGTCAGGGGCGCTGATACAGCTAACCTGTTTGTGTGCACCAAGCATTTTTGTTGAGAGAGCTATATGAGAATTGGAGAATGGTGGACTTTGTCTTTTATCAGTTGAGTTTGTTACCATTCAGACACATCGCCATGCTGCCGTGTTCACACATGTTTAAAATCCTCCAGATTACCGGCAGGGCTAACGGTTGGAATAGATAGAGAAAGAGACCCGCTGTACAGCTATCCATGTTGTCTGCATTCAGACCCAGGGATTCAGTAGGAGAGAAATCCTTTTCATATATAGTGTTTATATAAATATGATTATCTTTATAATGATATAACAAATTGTGGTTATATACAGTATTATATGAAATTACGAACAGCCTATCGTATATACTGTATGTAACGGCATTAAATTCTTTACTGTTTATTTCCTTGCATTTTAACTTTGTAAACTATAAAATCATGTCTCCTCGCATTTTGTATCAGAGTTTTTTTTTTTATCTTGAGCTGTGAACCAACTGACAAAAGCCCTTCTTTCGTCCCCTGCTTTGTTGGTCACGCCTACTCCTCTCTCTGCTCTCAGAGCTCCACGTCCATCATGATACATTTTTTTAAAAAAACATTCTGAGGTAGACTTGAGCTGAAAGAGGGGGGTTTCCTGACCCTTCAACATCACACATGTGTTGTATTTAGAGTTAGGCTGTATGCAAGAGGAAAATTAGATGTTTAATAGCCACTTTTGTAATTCATTAAAAAAATGGTCCTTATAAAGATGTTTCCAGTGAATTCCACTATACTGTTGGTTTTATGGGATACTTATATATTTAATTCATTTTACTGTTCTAAATACTTACATTTTAATGTATTTTTATGTTGTGATGCAAACTATAATGCATGTTTATACTGGTTATAAATGTTCTTATAGGGCTTACAGTTTTTATTTTTTTATTTTTTTAAACAATGTTTTTTGTAGCCAGGTTCAACATTTCAAACACCACATATCTCATTTAATCATGATCAGCCTTAATTTTGCTCAGCTTAATAGAAAACCAAGCTTTTTCTCTCATGTAATTTTTCTAAGTCAAAGATACTGATCAGTTTTTGAAATGTGATTAGAAGGTGTAATGTAGTTACTTCTATTCAAACCATATACTTTTCAATTAATTAAAAAGTAATGGAGATTGGATCTGTTCCCTATATATTCAAATTTATATTTTCAAAAATACAATCTTACTTTCTCAACTAAAGAGCCAATCATTTAACATACTTGGTCTTGCATGTTCAAAATGTCAGAAGCTTTGCTATACAGTGCTCAGCATATATGAGTACACCCCATTTTGAAAATGAATATTTTATCCATTTCTTAGTGAATATAGGCAATGTATTTTGGTGCATTTAAACAAAAACATATTTATTAAACAGATACATTTATTAAAATAATATTTTAGTCACCAAACATATTTAGAAATTGAAAGAGAATACAATTAATTTCAAGCTAAATATTGCAAAAAACATTACAACAAAATTTCAACAAAATTTTTCTATTTGTTTTCCTTCTCTTGATTTTTCCTCTTTTTAAAATTTGTATTTAATATTTTTCTATAACATATAAATTTGGGTGTACTAGTTTTGGACCCTTATCGTATGTTATTTAGTTAGATAAGCTCCAGATTTGGCTTCAGTACTGACTAATCTAATGTATATGCACAAATATAATATTGTTAGATTTGTGAGGGGTGTACTTATATATGCTGAGCACTGTAGGAACAAACTTTCCAAGAAAGGGAAGTTATTTTCCCCCATTTTCAACAACAATTGACCAAACAAAATTAAACAGAATAATTATCTAAACTACTATAATGTGAATTAGATTTAAGCTTTCATCATTGTGCACTCATATTAATATGAATGGGAGAAAATTAATGCAAAGTATGGCAAATGATGTCCCTCATTCTGAATAAAAGAGCCAATCATCACCTAGTACAGTCATCAATCTCCAACAGAAAATGGCAGTGTAAGGCAATTTGAGCATAATAAACAACCTTTATAGGACAGCTCATGTCAGATTGTGTTGCTGATTTTAAATATTTTATTTTTGAGATTTTGAGATTTTAGTATTCAAGTAGACACTACTTGACCTTGGAGGTTTTGCAAATATGGCTGAAGAGTGAAAAAAAAAAAAAAGAAACATTTCCTTGTCCTAGACAGTGTAGTGGTACTTGAAAGATCTCTCCAGGAGGACAAATGAACCTGAAATAGTGTGAAACGTGACTGAATTCAATCTCCTACCTGAATCTTCAAACTCTTTGTAAGTAAGAGCCCAGGATTCAGAGATTCGCAAAAGGCTTTCCTCCATGGCCTGAATATCCATGTAGGGGCAGTTGCACTCTGGAAACTTAGGGTCACACTTGCACCAGCAGTCATTCCCTTGGCAGACAAAAGTTCCCTCTCCATTGCAGGCAATGTAACTGAGAGCTGCTTGGACGAATGTGTCTCTGAGATAATCTGGCAAAATGACCTGCAAGCCTTCAGTTACAGAGAAAAGAGAGAATACTGGGTTACCTGAATAAAGTTGTTTGATAACAAAAAACTGCCACCAAGTGCACATATTTTCTATTCAACAAATGAGAATGCAGTACATGCCAATCAAATAACAAGAATTTTTTCAAGTACATTTTTGTTTCAAGTGAACAAACATACTGTGAAAGTCAAAACTGAGTTATTAGCTCTGTATTACAATGTATACTTTGCTTTTATTACAAAAATACATAAGTTTTAATAGTCATAAATTACAATTTATTCCAAATATTAAACAGCACAATGCAGTTTTTGCAGGTGTTATAAAGGTAGCTTTAAAACATTTAAGACCAAGTAAAGAAAGTGTAATGAATAATTTGAAAGGAACACATTGTTAATATGTTCTCAAAGTTAACATTTATAAGGGAATAGATGTTGAATTTTATTACCAACCAAGTTCAATACTCATTTCTTTTAAATTCATTAAAAAGCTTAAGGTTTGTATAGAAAATCCTACACTGTACCTTGATAACAAAAAGACTTATTTCAGTAATTTTCACGTAAAGAAATACATACAGTTGAAGTCAAAATTATTAGCCCCCCTTTATTTTTTTTATTTTTTAAATATTTCCCAAATGATGTTTAACAGAGCAAGGAAATTTTTACAGTATGTCTGATAATATTTTTTCTTCTGGAAAAAAAGTCTTATTTGCTTTATTTTGGCTAGAATGAAAGCAGTTTTTTTATTTTTTAAAAACCATTTTAAGGTCAATATTATTAGCCCCTTTAAGCTATTTTTTTTCTCGATAGTCTACAGAAAAAAACCATCCTTATACAATAACTTGCCTAATTCCCTAACCTGCCTAGTTAACCTAATTAACCTAGTTAAGCCTTTAAATGTCACTTTAAACTGTATAGAAGTTTCTTGAAAAACATCTTGTAAAATATTATTTACTGTCATCTTGACAAAGATAAAATAAATCAGTTATTAGAGATGAGTTATTAAAACTATTATGTTTAGAAATGTGTTGAAAAAATCTGCTCTCCGTTAAACAGAAATTGGGCAAAAAAATAAACAGGGGGGCTAATAATTCAGGGCGGCTAATAATTCTGACTTCAACTGTATACTGTAAAGTAAGGTTCTATAGATTTGATTGCATTTAGTCTAATAGAACAAGACTTCAGTGACTTCATTTTGAATGTCAAGTACTGTAAATGTCTTGATTTTAGTCATGTTTAGATTTTTGTATTGGAAAAAAAAAAAATCTTTTTGAAGATTTTGAAGAGCATGCAGTAGTAAACTCCATGACTTTATGGACTTTAAGACATTCTGCTATGATTTAAGACCCCTTTGAGGCATCAGATTGTGGAAGAGAGAATTGCAACTTTTTAAGACCTGCAGAAACCCTGATTAAGCAGCTTTCAACACTGATGATAACACCATTCTACAACACTATTTTAAACTTAAAACTGAAACCTTTTTTATGGCATGTTGGCAGTTCTTGTACAAAACAACACACTTGAAAATTCTGAAAATGGGGCTTAAAGAACAAAAAGACAGTGTATGCACAGTTTGCAAACTCTTAATAATACAGCTTTTTAATGCTTTTTGTGGATCAGTATGAACAGAGATATTTTTGTCACGTTAATGTACTTTTAATCACCAATTCATCATTCTGGAATAAAACCAACTTCACAGTCTCTCATAATTGCCCTAATTATGTGATTCCAATTATACAAATGTCCTTCTTTAACTCACAAATACAACTTGTAAACTGCTCAGAGAAGAATGTCACATGTTGTCATCTCAGAACTGTGATAATTACAAGATGGAAGCATCATGTGATAGGAGTAATTGAAAATGTTGCTTTCCAATCACACAAATAACTCACATTTTAAAATACACCCACCTCAAACTTACTTTTTAGTGTTGAATTAATTACATTTAAAATCTGCATTTAGCTCCATCATCTATAATTTATTTTTCTCCACTAGTCAGTAGTGGAAAAAGTACCATTACTTGCCCAAACACATAGCGCGAGTAAAAGTACCTGTTGTAAATATTAGTTGAAGTATGAGTAAAAAGTAGCCTTTTTAAAAGTATTCAAGAGTAGTAAGCTGATGCGTTTACATGCAATTTGTGCATGTGTGTGTAAACGTAATACTCTGTAGTGCATTTAGTGATTATTTAAGACCATTTGGCGATTTCAGTCTTTATACAGTAAGCATTCGCCATCTTCTCATCATTGATAAGCTGTCTAAATAGTCTTTGCGTGTGAAGATTTTACTAAAGTGCTAAGTCCATAACCATAGACAAGAAAAAATAAAGTAGTGACTACAGGTTGAAGGAAAATAGTGGAGTAAAAGTACCAATACAGTACTAAAAATGTACTCAAGGGTAAGTAAAAGTACTTAATAAATTAAAGAATTAAAGAAAAAAACTACTCGATTACAGTAATTATTATAGTATTATAGTATTTAAGTATTTGTAATTTGTTTTTAAAGGAATACTGCAGTTTTGGTGGTGGTGGAGGTTTGGTGGTTTACTGGTGGTGGATGAGGAGATACCCCCCAATGTGTAAAGGGCTTTGAGTGTCTAGAAAAATTGCTATATAAATGTAAGGAATTATTATAGTTTTAGTTAACTCCTAAAAAGCGAAGTTTTTGAACACGAAATAAATTCATTATTTAAGTATATTGCAGTATTATTGCAATACAACTGAAGTACTACAATACAACCAACTGCAGTACAAGTACTGCAATAGTACTGAAGTAATCCTACTATTATAATGCAGTACAACTACTGCAATAGTACTGAAGTGATTCTACTATTATAATGCAGTACAACTACTGCAATAGTACTGAAGTGATCCTACTATTATAATGCAGTACAACTACTGCAATGATACTGAAGTGATTCTACTATTATAATGCAGTACAACTACTGCAATAGTACTGAAGTGATCCAACTATTATAATGCAGTACAACTACTGCAATGATACTGAAGTACTACAACTACTATAATGCAGTACTGCTACTGCAATACAACTGAAGTTCTACTACAGAACAACTGCCATATCACTATTGCAATACAACTGAAGTACTTCTACAATACAACTGCAGTACAACTACTACTTTTCCTGCTCGGTGGACAATGGTTTTCAAATTAGGTTTCAGTACTTCAGTTGTATTGCTGAAGTACTACCACGATACATTGTATTGCACTTTTCAGAAGTATAACTAACTACAGAAATACATCTACAATACTGCAATACATAATAAAACTAAAGTGCACTTTTAGTACTTATGTACCTAAGTGCAATAGATTATATAACATATCATTATATTGTCCCTCTTAGTTTATTTAATGTTACTTCAGTTGTACTGCAGATTTTACTGCTGTTGAATTTTATTGCATTGTTGTTGAACTGTGTTTATACTTCATTATACTGCAATTTTGCAGTTACATTAAAATTTGCCACAGTTATCCTAGTATATCGGCTACTGCTGTTGTACTGTTTAGTTCCCTGCAGTTATCTTTTATTATTCGTTTTTGCAAATAAACTCTTAAAATTCAAATTAGAAAATTACTTGAATCAAAAAACATCCCTGAAAAAAGTACAACATATTCTTGAAAGATGTTGAAGAACAAACCCCTTGGAACACAAGTGCAGTAAAGACAGAGTTTACTTGTATTTACTCCAGTTTACTCCAACGTATACTGCTGTTGAACTTTATTGTACTGTATTCGAGCTGTGTTTACTGTATACGTCATTCTATTGCAATTTTGCAATTGTACTTAATTTTACTGCAGTTATACTTTTATACTGCTGTTGTACTGCAGTTATACTGCAGTTTTACTTCAGTTTACTGCAGTTATTTTTTGTAAGGGCACTGTCACTAGTATAGTAAGTTGTCATCTTTTGGCACAACATTCATGTGCCTATGATGCCTGAAAGGAATACTGTGCATTTTTGAAAATAGGCTCAATTTACAATTCCCCTGTTAAACAGTTGAGTTTTGTCTTTTATGAATCCACTCAGGTAATCTTTGGGCCTGGATGTAGCACTTTCAGGTTAGCTTAGCATAGATCATTGAATTATATTAGACCATTAGCATCTTGCTCAAAAATTATCAAAATGTTTTGATATGTTTCATATTTAAAGCATCGGCATCAAAATTAATATGTTCTGAACCATCTCTCATAAATGACTCCATGGTTGCAAGGCATGATCCCTGTGTAAGCAAGTGGTCATGTTTGTGTTATTGACTTACACGATTATTAGGTGCTGTGTAATGTCCGTACCATGGCTGCAGTGACATTGACAGCAAAGTACCTTAACTATTACATCAAAATAAGGGAATAGTTCCTAGCCATATCAATCTAGAAAATAGCAACTTTTCATTTTCTGTCAGTCTTGGTACACCGTTTAACTATAGAAGAGTCAACTTAAAATATAGCTTAAAAGGTTCAAATAAATGTGTTTTTTTTAAGCGAGATGCTAATGGTCTAATCCAGTTCAATGATCTATGCTAAGCTAAGCTAAAAGTGCTCCTGCAAGACTTGGTGATCGGCTGAATGAATAAAAAAAAATGGCAAAATTCTTTTTTTTATTTACTCTAGAGTACAATTTTGAGCCTTTTTTGAAAAAAGTGAAGTGTTCCTTTAAAATTCTCTTTACAAAAAGAGCTGTCATGTTTTTGAAAAAAAGAAAAAAAAAACCTTTGTGTTATCCGTCCGTCACAGTATCACAACCTGACATAGTAGATTCGAACATCATTTTATACCTTGCAAATGGACTTTGTTCTCAGGGCTCTGAACCAGCACAGAACTGACAGAATCCAGGTTGTCATAATTACTGCAGCCGAGAGGACCAGTCCTGGTTTCAGTTACCTGGGAAACACAATTCAGACAACAGCATGATCAGTTTCACCACTGTACCATTATATTTTACATGAAAATAGTGTGTAATAAACCCATTCCCTGTTTTCCTTATTAAAAGAGATAATAAGCAGCCAGGCTCTGAGCAGATGCATTATAAGAACTTCCTGTGCCTAGTGACTCAGTTTGTCCCAGACATGGTGATAATGCGCATGCAGTGGTGGTCCTTTCACAGATAATCACTTACTGTTCTTCTCATCTCACTGAGAGAGCTGCCGCACAATGTTTTCCCCCCGCTCTGTTATGAAATGTGTTTAATTGATTAGCTTCCTTATTCAGAGATTCTTTCACACCCACAAAGAAAACAGAAGCTCATTTCGCTATACAATGCAGAACGTTATCTAACCTTAGCGGAAGGTACTTAATGATGGTCCGACTCTGTGTGGCCATATTGACTAAGGCATCTCGACTGACCTTTACTGCAAGCTAGCTTCACTATTATCCGCATTTGCAATAAGAGATCACACTCGATTTTTTTCCTTCTCTTTTCCAGTCATCCTTCTCTCCTCATGACACGGAGAAGCAGGCATAATTGATTCACACTTTTCTCTCTTATGGTGCCAGTGAACCTTCATCAATTCAGTGATCTCTTTCGATTCGGCCTGTCAGATGATATCTTTTCCAGGCTGGCAGTTAGATAAGGTAAGACAAGGTTGTCTTCTGCCACTCCATCACAAATTCACTGAAGAGTCCAACGTTAGTAACAGGGAAGTCTGCCGAATGTGGAATTGCACTGTAAGAATGTTCACCTTTATGGTGAGGGTTATTTGTACAGGATTTTGACCTTTAGGTATTATATTCTATACATATACAGTGACATTCAGTAGTTTGTGTTGCGATTTATCTTAAATAAACAAGGAAATTATTTTTATGTTTATGCAAAAGAAGATTATATTGCAAACAGAATCTGTTCGTTTGAACCTTTATTTAATTAAATAATTCTGCAAAAAAATTGCATTATTTAAAAATAATAATAATAAAATGTTTGCTGAGCTTCAAAAAAAATTGCTCAACAAACTCAGCAGCTCAGCAAACATTTTATTTTAGTATAATTATTTTTAAATCATAGTTGAAAATATTTGTGCTCATAATATTTTGTGGAAATCATAATGCAATTTTTTTTTGAAGCTCAGCAAACATTTTATTTTATTATTATTATTTTTAAATCATAGTTGAAAAGATTTGTGCTCCATAATATTTTGTGGAAATCATAATGCAATTTTTTTTGAAGCTCAGCAAACATTTTATTTTATTATTATTATTATTTTTAAATCATAGTTGAAAAGACTTGTGCTCCATATTATTTAACATTTTTTTGCAGGATTATTCCACAAAATATTATGGAGCACAAGTTTTTTCAACTATGATTTAAAAATAATAATAAAATAAAATGTTTCAAATTAACATAGCACTTTATTTGTGAAGGATTGTGTTTATAGTTTTAACTGTATTGCATAATTTATAGTGTATTTTCGATCAGATATTGTAAATGCACCCTAGTGAGCATAACACCAACCAAGTAAACAAATACATAAATCAAACAATCCTAAACATTTGAATAGTTGTATTTAATTAAGTCTTCATTTTACCTGGTGGTAATTTCTTTAATTACAGGCATTAATTTACAAGCAAACTTTCCAGTTTTTGGAAGACTTTACAAGATGATAAGAATTTAAAAATGACTGAATAGGGTAAAGATCTATCTCACACTGAAAGTTTTGCAGTGAGTTGTGTGGACAGAGCACTGATCTCACTTTAGTGGCTAAAGCAAGTTTCATATATTTGGGTCAAGTGGGAAACAATGGGCTCTATTATACACTCTGCGCAATAAGGTGCGCAAGATGTGCATGGCGCGATTTGTTGCTATTTTCAGACCAGCACAGCTCTAATTTTAACTTTTTGCGATACGTTGTTTAAATAGCACATCCATTTGTGTCACTTTGTGGACTCATGGGTGTTCGGGTCTAAAAAGGAGGTGTGTTAAAGTGTATTGTTGGCGCATTGATATTTTGATGAACTGAAACAGACCGTGCTAGTGACCAACTAAAAGCTGTCCAAACGCTTACACATTGCTTAATACACACAGGATGTACAGCAATACACAAATATCTTTAGATATGAAAAATAATAATAAAGGATTAAAATGTTAGAAAAATTATTATTTTCTACATAAATATAAAAACCACTGCTTCCATAACTTTGTCATGTCGGGAGGCTTTTTTCATGACAAATTGCATTTGTCATAATGTTATTAATATTAGTATTAGTATTTATTATAAGCATATTTATATTTGTTTTAATAAAAAAAATTGATTTATCCACTTTTCAGGTTTTGGAGACGTACTGTATGCGTCACTATTTGAAGCATAAGAATAGGACGTGTGTTTGGATATAACTCAGTTTTTTGACCACACTTTGTTATTATTGTTCATTTATTCGTTTGCTGGAAATTAGAACTGAATTTAGAAATAGCTTTGAAACAAATCTTTGTGCTTAAGAAAGTAAATTAAATATGTAGGCTAATGGATGACTTCAGTGGAGTGTGTACAACACCGTTTCCTTATCCAAAAAGTGAAGGAGTAAAGAGTAAAAGTAAAGTAAAGAGAAAGTAAAGAGGCCGAATGGAGAAGTCTCATTCTTTATCCTTGCGCTGCAGATCGCCTGTTAATCTGTTTTCTCACTAGTGAAGCATTCAGTTTTTCCACTTACAAAGTCCAGCATGTAAATAGCCATTGTGCCATGGTGCGACGCAATTGACTCTTGAAGGCAATGGGAGGTGAGACTCTGATTGGTTTAATGCACATTATGCTCAAAACACACCTATAACTCATTAAGAGAATAAGCACAACCCTGTTAAACCATGCGTTATTTTTCTGTCCTTAAAATAGCAAAAGTGAATTTGGACATGTCCTTAATGCTTTTGCCCTTTAGACTTTGTGCCTAGATCATTAAAACAGAGCTAACTATGTCCATTGTAAATATTAAAGACTGAATGCAAATTGTGTAAACATGTAACCCTAAAGGACAGGTCAGGGTTTAGAGATGTTTCCTACAGCAGGTCTAAAAAACTATACTATGGCAGAGTAAATACCTTTTTTTATCAGATCCTCCTTTGGCAGCATAAAATCATCTATCGTCAAATCAGTCAGCATTTTTCATGCAAGACATTGAGCCCAGTCAAACAGCAAAACAAGAAAATCTGTTCTGAAAATCAGGCTGGAAGCACTGAAATAATGAAATGGCAGCCCATAGCCCTGCTCTAAACCTGATTAAAAATCTCTATAAAATCATTAGAGACAATGGTATGACTAAGAAGTGACTAAACTAAGAATAGGGATGTCCTGTGGAAGACTACTGGTATCTTGTGAGAGACTAGTGATGTCCTGTGAGACTAGTGATATCCTGTATGAGACTAGAGAGTCTAGTAATGCCCTGTGAGAGACTAGTGATGTCTTGTGGTTGCAGATGTGCAGAAGTATTTGAAAATAAGTACTTGTACACTTTATACAAATTTTTACAGCAGTAATTAACAAACTTTGGTTGTAATCTTTCTTTGTGCTACAATCACGAGTGTTCTCTAATTTAGTTTAATTCACTTGTGAAATATGCTTAATGATATATTATATATATAAACTCTACCGTTCTGACTCATCCCCAGTGAATTTAAAACATATGGCTTGAGTGCTTGGCTCGAACAAAAGCTTGAACAGCAATAAATACCAAGCTTAGCTCAGCAGCAATTGATTTTTCTTTTATAAAACGACCATACATGATGCAATCAAATGATATATCTACATGCTTTATTATTTAATGCACCATATGATGTGCCATATGGTAAATGAATACTGATTGATGAACAAGTGAAGCGTGATATTAGATTTCCTTTACAGATAACAGCTGTTATTCAAAGCAAATACTTTGTATGTCACAAAATACCTTGTAATGGCAAATTATAGGCCACCTGGACTTTCGTGATCCTCTGCTGTTCTGGCTTAATGTGAAACATCAACAGTCTGCTGTTGATTCTGACACTGCATAGCAAAAAGCTATGCAACAGTAACAAATCTCAATTACAGCCTTAAAATATATATTCCGCCAAGAGATATCAGTTCTCAAATTTTGATCATAGGAGGCTTCTTTTTTCCCCCCCTTTCAATTTCACAGATGGACAAATACCACAGATTCAGCATTTAATTTTGAAAGCACTTCTAGATTAGACTACGCATTCAAAATTTCAATAGAGGGTCTTACAAAGTCAAAATGTTGACCCATGGTAAAAGCTGTGATCTTAAACTTCAATCATGAATGTTTCAGGACTAGAGAACACCACCTGACTGGATGGCCAAATTCAAACAACACATTCTCAAGCTCGATTCACCAGATTTTGATACATGGTCAGGAGCCATTGGTGTATTAAAAATAAATAAATAAATAAATAAATACATTTGGGATTAAGGTAATTATGGGCATCTTTTGTCAGCGCTAATAGCCTAGTGGTTAAATGCGCCAGCATACAGTATAGCACTGTGGTGCTCGTGGTGACCTGAGTTTGATTCCCACCTCGAGGCCCTTTGCCGACCCTTCCCCTCTCTCTGCTCCCAATGCTTTCCTGTCTGTAATCTTCACTATCCTATCCCAATAAAAGGTGAAAAATCCCTAAAAATAATTATAATTTTTTTTTTTTATTATCTTTGTACTTGTTATTTTGTATTTAATATTTTTTAGAAGATAGATACTGTACATAATCGTATATATGTATGTGTTTGTCCCTTCCTGAATTTCTTTAGTTTGTTTATAGAATGCAGTTTAGAGATTTACATATTGAATTAATTATTTGTATGTTTATGATGCAGAGTGAAGCATTAAAAAATGAATAAAAAAAAAAATCTAATTTAGCTGCAGTGTATACTGTACATGGTTATTCCCAGGGCTTGACATTGACACCCGCCAACCCGCCAAATGCAGGTAGATTTCAGCTGTGGCGGGTTAGACAGCCATTCGCACTAGGATTGGGTCGATAGACGATGCCATCAAGTTGGCTTTATTCTCATTTCAATAATATACAGTGCAGTATACAGTGAAACAAAACAATGTTCCTCCAGGACCAAGGTGCTACATCAAACAACATAAATTGACAACATGACACAGGACTGTGCACTACTATAAAAAAATCTAGAGAATGAAATAAAATAAAATAAAATAAAAAAAGTAAATAAATGATGGCTGATAGACATCCCGATGGTGAACCGGCATTGCGGTCCTCCGCCTCGCCCCCGTCGCAGCAGCAACCAGCTCGCAAAAAATACACACAGCCTCGTTTACACTAATATGTCAACATTTTTACCACCTAAGTTTGTCGACGCCATTATAACAACACAGATCACTCTGCCCATTCATGGTGGTACAGGTGGCAATTTGTGTGTAACTTATCTTTATTTATTTATGATTTGGTTATGGGTAAAACAAAGACCATGCGGGTCAGGTAGTTGAAACCGTAGGCTACAAATAATTATTCGTAATTAATTATTAATAAATAATTAATTCACTGCCGCCTACAACAATGATGCCATCGTCCATCGCGATGTTTCACATTAGACATCGTACAATGTTCAATTGGTCGACATCACCCAACCCCAACTCGCACTAGCCACTTGGGCTGGTTGAAGATATTTTTTAAATTGTAGTTTGCTTAAAAAGCAGAGTTCAACAATAAGGATGGCCCAATAGCCTGGAGCCAGTGTGAGAGAAGACGAAAATAACTGTGAATACCGAATGAGAGGATGATCATTCGCACGGTGAGACACCGGCTATCGTCACTCATCACCTGTGCGCGCAACACTAAAGCTCTCGTCAGTGGGTGAGGATCGCCTGTGTCTCACTGTATGCGTGATCATCCTCTTCAACATCCTCAGTGTTTAAAAGTTTCAAAAAGAAATGGTTCCTTACGCAAAACATCCATGCCTGGAAATGTAACTGGTGTGATCTGGTCTATTTGAAATAGACTGGACAAAAAGCGATGCTCATACACCCAATCCTGCTGCTCTCAAGAGCTTGAGATTTTTTAAAAATGTCTATTTTGTAAGAAGTAGCGGTTGCTTTCGCTTTAACCATTCTTTAAACAGATTATTAACAGGTCTAACGTTAACTGTGTGCACATGATCATCCTTTCATTATCTCACACATTATGTTTTTCACCTTCTTGTGCTTTCAGTTATTTTTGTTAATATGGTTTTTATTATTGTTAATATAATTATCATCTTTTACAATAACATTGCTTTAATAGGAAATTAACTCTCCATTTATGTATAGTTAACTGAACTTTAGCCTCGACAGACTACTGTGCAGAATTCTTTTTTAAATGTCAGTTTTATTATTATTTTTTTTTTAGA
Organism: Danio kyathit; assembly: GCA_903798195.1. Lineage (NCBI taxonomy): Eukaryota > Metazoa > Chordata > Actinopteri > Cypriniformes > Danionidae > Danio > Danio kyathit. The sequence continues at coordinate 44,312,834 of LR812524.1, forward strand.
AAAGTTTTGTTGACTATAACAATAATAATATTACAAATATTTGCATTCATTTGTTCTAACTGCAGTTGGGTTACTTAAGCTTTAAGTTGTATGTTTTTTTTTTTTTTGTTTTTTTTACTTGACTATGATTCATTTTATTGTTTACTGATACTTCTATGTTGTCGAGTGTGACCTGTTGCTGTTAACCGTCAACTATTGCTGTAAACCTATCCGGGGACATCAATGACATTCCATATGTATTCCAAATGTATGTATTCTATATGTATTCCATTTAAAAATTGTATGTACAGTACGTATACAGCTATATTTAGCTTGTTTTGACACATGATTTAAAAATTTGGGCTAAGAATTATTTATTTATTTATTTATTTTTGGTGTGGCTATGGAAAAATTTGGTAAATCCTTAGTGTTGAGCCCTGAAAAGTCATATGAAATAAAAACTAATTGCATTGTGACACTATGAAACCACACCCAAGTTGCTCATGCTCATTGAGCAAGCTCATACACAACACACAACAAGTGAAATGAATGAGTAGGCATGTGAAAAAAAACTAATTCTAAATAAAGTACTGTAGTTTTAGTATGCCAAAGTCAAATTTTATGCATATAAAATATATTTTCCCAACAGCAAAACTGTGGCTAGTGAAAATAGCTAGTGGCTAGCAATGTTGGAAAACTATGTGATCAAAAAAGTTACTGTCAAGCCTTGGTTATTCCCAAATTGTTAGCTTTAGGATTAGGGGTTGGTTAAAGTGCTCAAATATCAATAAACATTATTTAAATTTAATTATTTTGGCTATTTCAATTGAATATCATTCTACAGTATAACATGTTCTAACGACAGTACTGTACAATATACTGATGATAAATTTCTTATCCTCCAAGGGTTCACACTCAGGTTAATGGAAGGTGAAAAATGACACTAGTCGGGTACTCGGTGCATTAAAAAAGTGATGCCAAGGGGTCCTAACCGACTGTCCATTTGTGACAAGTTGGTAGTGAGAATGTGTTGGTTTGGTCCAGAAAAATGAATCATAATATTGTCATGGCAGGCTCAATAACCTGGACAAAATGGGGCATGACAGCCAAGACATGCTTTTTCATGAAAAATATTGGTCATAACAGAACACAACAGTCAATTCTCTGCAAAAGAGTTGGTGTTGTTCACCCTGCGGTTACAATTCTAACGCAGCATGTGTTTCAGAAGGTATCATGGTTGTAAATTCATTTCTGGCTTGGCTTAGAGCTGATCTGGTATGAAAAAATTGTCAAATCATGAGCAAATTGATCCCCGACGATTGCAGAATGGCTCGGGTTTTCACGCATTAGACAAACAACCTGAGGAAAACCACAAAGGTGGGATAAAGCCTGACTTTGTAAAGAGCGTCGCTCCTGTGTTTTCTGCTCACAGTCCCAGGCAGCACACCGACACACTAATAGGCTTTTCTTCTGAAAGGAAATCGCAAAACTTCCCCTCCGTGGTGCCCAGTGGGGGGAGCTAGAAACCTCATTCTGTACTCCAGTGCTGTTTAATCTCGGATTCATATGGAGGAACGAACGCCTCAGTCTGTCCCGTGAAATGTAGACATGGGTCAACGCCCTGTGGAAATGATGCGTGTGTCAGGAGCCCCTGCTGCTTCTGCGATTCATTCTCTTGCGCTGCTGGAGCTGCACCGTCCTGCCTGGCAGGCTGCTTCCGTCAGTAACAGCGCTCTTTTGCTTTTCTCACCAGAAACAGACAAACACAGCCTTGACACCTGAGATCTGCCCTCCCAACTGTAATAAAACCGCCTAAGCACTGCCACAGTTGTGTGCCAAGGGAAAGCGCTGTTGTATATAATGGGATGGGGAGGGATCATCAAAGTGTGGTCTGGAATATATGTGTCAAACTGTGCATTGCTGTGACAGAGTAAATGTCTGTTTTGGGGATTTGGACAGCTTTGTGTGACCAAATCTAATGGCTGTCAGCAAAAGTGTAACGGCTACTGCAAATAGTGCATTGACTGAACCCTTAATTGTGACAAATGTGAGGCAGTAGGTCTTCTAAAGAAAAGAAATCTAAATCTGGCTAATATTAAACTACAGTATTTTGATCAAGTATTTAAAACATGATACAATTTAGTATAATCTGGGTAGACTAAATTGTCCATAGTGTATGAGTGTGTATGGATGTTTCTCAGAGATGGGTTGCAGCTGGAAGGGCATCCACTGCGTTAAACATGTGCTGGATAAGTTGGCGGTTCATTCTGCTGTGGCGACCCTGGATTAATAAAGTGAATGAAATGAATGAATTTAGTATTTTAAAAAAATATTTTATTAAGTACAGGTCAGGAAAAAGTGTTTTATTTGTATATAAATATATATATATATATATATATATATATATATATATGTGAATGCCTGTAGACAATTATTTCATCTATATTTTGCAGGTAACATTTCATTTGATTTTAATAGGCTTTAAAACGCATGTCATTCGCCAGTTAGGAAACTTTATAGTACTTTATAATACTAGAATTTTGATGAAACTGTATTATATCTAGCATGTTTTCAGTTGTGTAGTTAGCAACTTGTCAAAATGTGCAATATTTCATGCATGCAAGGATTGCTGGTCTCACTCTCTCACGCGCTTTGTCCTAAAGAGACTACTGTATGCTTAGAGGTTGGCCAGGGCATGCAGGAATTACACTTATTACTAAGCCAAACTTACATGCTATTTCTGACAGAATATTTAAAGTAGTATACGTAATAAACAATATAAAATAAAAAATAAACCAAAAAGTTGTACTAAATGCAATAGATTACAAAATATGATGCACTATTTTTAACATCTTTGATATTCCCCAGGCAACACGGTGGCGCAGTAGGTAGTGCTGACGCCTCACAGCAAGAAGGTCGATGGTTCGAGCCTCGGCTGTGTCAGTTGGCGTTTCTGTGTAGAGTTTGAATGTTCTCCCCGCGTTCGCGTGGGTTTCCTCCGGGTGCTCCGGTTTCCCCCACAAGCGGTATAGGTGAATTGGGTAGGCTAAATTGTCCGTAGTGTATAAGTGTGAATAAGTGTGTATGGATGTTTCCCTGAGATGGGTTGCAGCTGGAAGGGCATCCACTGCGTAAAACATATGCTGGATAAGTTGGCGGTTCATTCCGCTGTGGCGACCCCAGATTAAGCCGAAAATAAAATAAATGAATGATATTCCCATATTATTACTATAATTGTATGGGATAAACAACCCAAATGTAATTTAATTACATAACTTAATTACTCAGCATACCAGGCCATTTCTAAATATTCCATCCCTGAACAAGATGTACTGTACAACCAGAGCAACATTTTCCTTTCTCACAATGCAGAACCCGTCATTTACAGTGGTGAATGGTTATCTCTAGATACCCACTCAAAACATCTGACACTTTTCATAGCAGGATCGTGGCAACAGGGATAGTGGGGGAAAAAAAAACATGCACTTTGTTATACTCAACATTATTATTCTTGAGGAGTTGAAAGACGGACGCTGAGGGCTCTGACTTGACTAATGACATACCTTGATGGCAGTGGAGGCAATCTGGATGTGATGCAGTTTTCGCAGAGTACTCTCTCTGTCTATGAAATAGGAGGCAGCCAGCTGGTGCAGGGCCTCCAGAGTCACTGCTGTGCTGTTACTGGTGTAGTCGCTCGCCTCTGCTTTCTTACTCAACTTTCTCTTGTCCACAAATATAGTCAAAGCCTCCTCTCCTAGAGGAAATGAAAGAGACCATGCTCGCTGATACAGAAACAGTACACATCGATCTATTCTGTGCACATTCAGAATGTATCAACAATTCTGATGCAGGTTTCTGATTAACTACATAACAATTTGAACAGTCCTTCATTATTTCTCATTTTGTGGAGATTCAACTTTTCAACATTCAACATTATTAGCCCCCCTGTTTATTTTTTTCCCCAATTTCTGTTTAACGCAAAGAAGATTTTTTCAACACATTTCTCAACATAATAGTTTTTATAACTCATTTCTAATAACTGATTTATTTTATCTTTGCCTTGATGACAGTGAATAATATTTTACTAGACATTTTTTCAAGACACTTCTATACAGCTTAAAGTGACATTTAAAAGCTTAACTAGGTTAATTAAGTTAACTAGGTTTGGGTAATTAGGCAAATTGTTGTATAACGATAGTTTGTTCTGTAGACTTTTGCTTAAAGGGGCTAATAATTTTGACCTTAAAATGGTGTTTAAAAAATTTTAAAACTGCTTTTATTCAAGCCAAAATAAAACAAATAAGACTTTCTCCAGAAGAAAAAATACTATCAGACATACTGTGAAAATTTCATTGCTCTGTTAAATATAATTTGGGAAATGTTTAAAAAAGAAAAACAAAATCAAAGGGGGGCTAATAATTATGACTTCAACTGTATACCCTTTACAGTTTTCAAATCTGGGTTTGTCTTATCAATACTATCAAAAATGACAGAACATTTTATGAATTAATGTGCTAAAATGTGTGTCTGCATTTTTCGAGCCTAGGGGGTTAATTACACTGGTTTCAAATCCCAAAATGAATCTTTTACTCAGACTATTTTTTTTTTTGTAGCTGTCTAATGTATCAAGTATCAGTTATTTGAGCACTTTTCAGGAAAGAACTCCTTTGTTGAATCTATATGCGAGTTTCCAGTCTGATTGTAATCCAATAAAAACGGCCTGTACTTTGAATTAATAATAAGAAACATCTTTCTTTTGGGATGACCCAATAGAATGAAAAAAATAAATTACACTTACAGCAGGGAAAATAACTATTGAATTTTCCTGGGAATAATATTTCTAAAGAAGCTGTTGACATGGAATTGAACCAGGTTTTGGTAAAAACACAAACAATACAAATATAAAAATAAAACAAAACAAAAAAATCTGAAAAGTTATTTATGTGTAATAACAATGGTACTAAACTATTCAAATGTAATTAAACCTTTATATAAAAGGGTTTTTTGGTCATGGCAGCTTAAAGATGCCTCTCATATGGGGAAAGAAGTCAAATGAATTGCTCAGGTGAGACAGACTTCAAAATAGTGTAAAAAATTATTTGGGTCTGGTCTGTCAAATCTGATCTTTATTTTGTATTTTCTATTGGATTCGAGTCAGGTGATTGGCTGGGACATTCTACACCTTGATTTTTTTTTCCTGAAAGCATTTGAGAGTTTCCTTGACTGTGTTTAGGCGCATTGTCTTGCTGAAATGTCCACTCTGGTTTCATCTGGTAATGTCGATGTTGGACTGAAGCAGCTAATATTCATTTACACTAGGGCAGAGGGTCGCTGAAGAACTAGTAAGAGATTTGAGCTGCTGTCTGGGCTTTCACTGCCTTTCTACACCTTCCTATCTTCATGTGTTCAATACTTTTTTCCCTGTGTCATTTTATTTTCTTACACATAACTTCATTAATTAGATTTGTTTTCTTTGCATATATTGATTTATTTGGTTGTTACCAACATCTGGTGAAAATTTCAAGTCAACAGCGCCTTTATAAATATGTTTTCTGAGAAAAATGGTAGCGTGTTCAATACTTATTTTCCCTGCTGTATGAATTAGTTATTTGTGTGAATCAAAAAGCAGATCACAATAAGTAAAAAACAATTTCCAAAATGATTTTTTTGAGGATATTTTCAAGTATGAACATTCTGTCATCATGTACTCGCCTTCATGTTATTCCAAACCCGTAAGTCTTTTGTTCATTTTTTTTTTTTATTAACACAGAAGAAGACATTTTTAATCAAATCCAATTCAGTCCTTTAATTTGATGTCTGTTTACTCTGGCGTCTTAAAACATTTGTAAAGAGATCAAAAAATAAGTCCATATGAATCGAGCAGTTTAATCTAACTCTTCCAAAAAAGGCATGATTGCTTTATGCAATAAACAGATTAAATTTAGGCTTTCATCCACATATAAACATTGATCAGTGAACATGAACAGAAGCTCAAACGTAGCTGCTTGACTCACACAAACAAACAATGGTTCTTGCAGAAGCTCAAACACGCTAGTGTGACATGCAAGAATGGCCCTTTGAAAAACGACACTGTTTACTGATCAAAGTTCTTATTTGAATTGAAAAAAAAAGTATAATGTAAAACAATAACTAAATCTGTCTTTTATATAAAGCAATTGTGTCTCTTCAGAATACCTACTGTAGACTAAACTGCTCAATTCATGTGGATTTTGCATGTTAGTTTATGGTGTTTTTGAAGTGTCTAATTTTAAGTGAATAGGTTATCAGTGGAAAAAGAAATCTCTTAGATTGCATTAGACATTAGATGTTATGAGGAATACTTAATAGGTTTGGAACAACATTAAAGTGAGAAAATGTTTTGGGGTAAACTAGTTATCTAACAAATAGTTCTAAAACGCTAGCTACCAGTTTGAAAAAGCCTGAATAAGCAATGCAGCCCTGCTTCATTTTCAGCCAAGAAAATACTGTTTCAAAGTGTCACCTATGGGCAGAGTAAAAGTGCATTTACATTCAGCATGTCTACTGTTTTATGTAATTATGTTTTCTGTAGCATCACAAACAGACTCAGGTTTTTACTTAATATTTTGAAATTACATAGTCTAATTTAAAAGTGTGGTCCAGAGTGTATTCTTAAGGCTTGGTTGTGTTTATAAGATGCAAAGCAATGTGTGCTCATGCTTCATTTGTAAAAAATCACTTTATTTTTTCATATATCTTTCGGATGAGACGTTAAACCGAGGTCCTGACACTTTGTGGTCATTAAAAATCCCATGGCACTTCTGGTAAAGAGTAGGGGTGTAACCCCGGTGTCCTGGCCAAAGTCCCTCAATTGGCACTTACCCATCATGGCCTCCTAATAACCCCCATCTACTGAATTGGCTGTATGTCTCTCCACTCAACCAATAGCTGGTGTGTGGTTAGCGCACTGGCGCCGTTGTCCTGTGGCTGCCGTCGCATCATCCAAGTGGATGCTACACACTGGTGGTGGTGTGGAGAGACTCCCCTCATGATTGTAAAGCGCTTTGGGTGTATGGCCATACACAATAAATGCGCTATATAAATACACATTACATTACATTACATTACATATCTTACTTTGATTATATACAGCTACTCAGCTAACATGAAACATCTTTCATATCTCCTAGTTCCTCCGAAAGCTCACAGTCAAGAGGCTCTGATTGATCAGCTAGCATAATGTGCTGTTATTCGCGGATTGGCTCCACGCCACAAGGAAAAGCATCACGCCCCTACAAGTGCGCGCTTTTGCGCTGTGTAAACAATCAGAGTAGCTGTTAGCCATATTAGTTTGAGCCTATATAAGACAGAGGGTGAAGAGGACACAGCTGAACCTCACGCCTGCTCTCTAAAATAAAATCTGACAAGTGTCTTTCACCTATATTCAGAATAAGCATGTGTAAGTAATATGAAACGTTCACATATCTTTTGTGAGTTTGTTATTTGAGATGTAATAACAGGTGCATAGAGAGACACTGCAGTACTGCTGAAGATTGTGGCTGTTTACAGGGGTGTTACGGATAAATATGAATTTGTAGCTAAATTGTTAACAGTGCCAAACAGCCTTTCCCGTTGTTTACATCCTTGTTTACGTCCTTGGTACTACATACCGTTAAAGCTAGAAACTGTGCATGTAATAGATCAGTTTTAACAAATAATAGGTTGTGTGTCACAATCCACAGCTTCTGCTATTATGGTTGGAGCTGCTCCTTCTTTGAGGAGTTTTTAGCTGAATTCAACACTGAACTGGGAGAGATTCTGGAAGCTCTCCTTTGTCAAATGCTACCTATATACAGTTGAAGTCAGAATTATGAGCCCCCCTGAATTATTAGCCTCCCCTGTTTATTTTTTTCCCCATTTTCTTTTTAACGGAGAGAAGATTTTTTCAACACATTTCTAAACATAATATTTTTAATTACTCATTTATAATAAGTGATTTATTTTATCTTATCTGATGACAGTAATTAATATTTTACTAGATATTTTTCAAGACACTTCTATACAGCTTAAAGTGACATTTAAATCTTAACTGGGTTAATTAGGTTAACTAGGCAAGTTAGGGTAATTAGGCAAGTTATTGTATAACAATGGTTTGTTCTGTAGACTAATAATTTTGACCTTAAAATGGTTTTAAAAAAATTAAAAACTGATTTTATTCTAGCCAAAATAAAACAAATAAGACTTTCTCCAGAAGAAAAACATATTATCAGACATACTGGAAAAATTTCTTTGCTCTGTTAAACATAATTTGGGAAATATTTAAAAAGAAAAAATAATTCAAAGGGGGGCTAATAATTATGACTTCAACTGTATATATATATATATATATATATATATATATATATATATATATATATATATATATATATATATATATATATATATATATATATATATATATATATAGTTCTCTGGAACATAATTAAAATTAAATTGTAAGCACTTCTCTCTTTGTGTCGTGTCCTAAGAAAGCCCAAATACAGAAATAGAAAGAAGCTCTGTGGAAATAGCAGCGTTTGGAAGGCATTTTAGCTTTCTCTGCTATAACATTACAGCGCCTATGGCCACACCCCTTCACTGCACAGGGTGTGTGTGTGTGGTGAATGTGCGGAACCTGAAGAGTTTATCATCTCACTAACCCAGATGTATTTTTTTTGTAGTCCCCAAACTTTGTTCGCTGTAGGCTTTGCTAAACTAACTCTGTAAAAGCCATTGTCTTCCTTTCCATTAAACTTTGAGCATATTACATTCAAAGATGTTTATGTTCACACATCTACATCACACGTAAACTCAAGTTTAAAATATGACCACCACTTTAAATTACAAACTGCTCATGCTAATCTTGGTTTTGGTGATGATCTACTTTTAAAGATTACAGATACAGTAGTTTGGTCCGTGATATAGCAAATTAATGTTTTGTACTTACAGTTGAAGTAAGAATTATTAGCCCTCCTGTGAGTTTTTAGTGTCTTTTTCAAATATTTGCAACCCAGGCTCATTCTGAAAATTTAGTCCTGTGGACGTTTCTGGAGACCACGAAATACGTCCTGGGAGTTTTTGTTTTCGCGAGTCCGCGAGAGGCCACTGCGTGCGCTTTTTCATATCTCAAATGTCTCTCGCGAGTGCCGTTTGCGCCCGCGCTGTTCTCGCGTAAACCCACCAGAGGCCGCTGTCGACCGACGATCTGTCTGTCTGACTGACTGAATGACTGAATGATTGACTGGGCGACCGGCCAATCGACTGACCCACCCTCCTCCTTCCCTAAACCTAACCAATTTTACCGATTGACCCGCCCACCCACATACTTCCCTAAACCCAACCAACGGTTTACAAAAGCCGTCCAGAAAAAGAAAAGCCATCATCTGATTTTTACCACATTTTCTGATTTTACCACATTCTCACCCTGTTGTTCACTCGTTCATTTTATTTTTTGGATTCTGTTTTTGTCTTACCTGATTTCTGCAACCGCTCTTCCCTGGACTCAAACCTGGTCGTCGTCGTCGTGATCAACTCCTCTCTGCGTCTCAAGTCCGCCGACGTACACAACAAGCTAACTGGACAAACTGGTTGCGGCGGGAAAGCCCTCCACACGGAGGTAAGCGGTCAGCTGGTCAGCGGCAAAAGGAACGGCGTCATACCACCCCATAGCGTTCGCTTTAAAAAAACGCAGCCATACGTACCTCCAGCTACATAATTTGCGGTCTCCAGAAACGTCCACGGGACTACGTTTTCAGAATAAGCCTGTGTTGAATATTTGCCAAATGATGTTTAACAGAGCAAGGAACGTTTCACAGTAATTCTTATAATTGTTATATCTTGTTTTATTTCGGCTATATAAGATGATAGAAATTAGTTATCAAAACTATTCTGTTTAGAAATAGGTTTAAAAAAATCGTCTTTCCGTTAAACAGAAATTGGGGAAAAAATTTAGAGAAGGGGCTTATAATTCTGACTTCAAATGTATGTATATTGTTCTTGTTAAAATAAATAAATAAATAAATAAATACAAAAAAATGACATTTGTAATGGAATCAATTAACTTAACAACACCACAACTTTATAAAACAGATTTAGAAATCGGTGCCAATATGCAGCTCTTTATAGGAGTGCAGATTAGTGCAGTTTTAAATTGTATGCCTCCACTGTACATGCTCTGAAACTATGTGTGGCAGTTTGTATTCCAGTCAAATCTCTGCAGCAAAGCCATGACACGCATCTCCATTTTCATGCTCTAACCTTACACAATATTGCTTGTTTTCCAGAGCAGTGAAGGCCACATCAGTTGTGTACAGCCAATACTGTTGCATTACGTGAAGCAACTTGTAAGCGTAGGCTGCTGTGAGTTGGAGAACTGAGCGAAATAATGTGTGCGGATTTCGGAAAGGTAACCCATTTTGGCCATGATGCCATCTGTTTGCACCTGCCTCCCCCTTTCCGAGCACACAGTGGAAGAAGTAATACATTATAAGTCAGTGGGAGGCAAAACATGTCACAAGTGATTTTCCTTGGCTTGATAGAGTGGAAATTGAGATGTAAATATGCATGAGATATGTTTGTTTCTTTCAGAGGGGAAAAAAACAAACAAAAAAACTCAAGCTCGCTCACAGTAGGTATTATGACCTTTTTGCTAAACCACCATGAGGATTTGTCACAGAAAAAAAACATATTTCTACCTCCTAGTGTTGCTGACAGTAGAAAATGGGTCCCATATTTCTTGATCAGGTTGTCAGTAATTAGTTGGGCTGTGGGCCTGCGTCCCAGGAGTCGAATGTTCCTTATAAACTCCGGGGTGAGAGGCAAGGGGGAGTTCAGGAAATCCCGCCGCTCCACAGCCAAGTTATTCACTTTCCATCGGCCAAATTCCCTGCGTGAGGAAAACAGAGACAGTAAACAGGCCTGTCCCTAATGATCTGTTTTCATTAACATTTCTCAAATGTTTTGGACATGATAGAAGGAGGCCTGCAGGGCAACCGACGCTCCTGCCAAGCTGCATCTCTAGCCTCAGGTTCTCAGAGCATGTTTCATTTGGGGGATGAATACCACGCGTAGGGCGCCGTCTCCGAATGTGCAGCTGACAGGTGCTATGCTCAATAAACACTTCATGACAGAAATCTGCCCTGACAGAAAGACTCACAGAAGTCTGCCCTGTGGTGACAACCAGTACCTTTCATAAAAGTGTGAAGAAGAAAAAAAAAGTTAAATGAAAAAGAAGAAGAAAAAAAATACCACCACAAAGCTCTGAAATCCTTCGAGGCAAAAGACAGACAAACAATGCCCCAGGTTTTGGTGACTCATCCCTTTTTTTTTTTTCATTTTAGCCGCTCCTGCTTCCTCCACAACACCATATGATAAAAATTTAACTCAATATGATATACTGTACGTGGGAAATATTATGTTGTCTAATCTAGGGGGGGGGGGGGGGGGGGGGGGGGGGGTGATTATTATTATGATATTAGATGTCATTGAAAAATTCATTTTGGCATGAAATTGAAGTTGTGATAGCCTTTACTTGCCTACTTTTGACAAGTATTAAAGTAAATCAACTTCTCAATCAATCAAAATTTGGATCATGATTCATTTTCTTCATTTTCAATTTGTCAGTTGACTGGGTCGTTGTTGTTTGCTATTGATCTCATTTTACAAACAGGTTGTGCTGCATTTTTTGTATTTTGTTTCTACCTCTAGGTTTCTGACACAACTCCACATGACGTATATTTCACTCAATTATAATCATTAATGATAATTATGATAAACAAAACACTCCTAAAGCTGTAGGAAAGATATTTATAAGAGGAATCAATCAGACACAAATTGAAGTTGGCATGAAATGGAAGCTGCGATAATCTTTATTCTGATTTGTGACATATATACCCGAGTTAAATGGTTTCATTATATTGTTATAAAGTAAATTACGTTATTAGGTGTTATTAGTCAGTTACCAGTGTTGGGCATTAGTGTCGCTACAACTACAACTTGACTACGTTTCTCAGTAGCGTGGTGGTAGTATCACTATGTTATAAATCAAACAGCTTTTCTGTAGCGAAGCTATTTTGGTCACACTTTATTTTGATGGTCCGTTAGTTGAATTTAAGATACATTGCAACTAATTCTCAGTAGATTATAAGTAGGTTGTTAGGTTAGGGTTAGGGTTAGGGTTAGTGTAAGTTGACGTGTACTTGCAAAGTTTCTTATAGTCAGTTAAATGTCTGTTGAAGAATTGTTAAATGTCAGTATCAACAGATATTAAACTGAGAGTCTACTAATACTCAAATGGACCATCAAAATAAAGTGTTACCGCTATTTTTTAAGTCAAGTAGCGCAGTAGCGTTCACACAAGCTGCATTTACCGATTGCGGATCAATAAGTGATGGCACTAACATTCCTGGAGCAGTGAGGCTGGTGTCTAGCCGATGAAAGTAAATCCATATGATGGCGAGAATGATGATTTCTTCTTCTACCTGTTTTATACTGTAGTGGTCAACAAAAACGTTTTGGTGAGTTACTGCCACCTCTCTCTCTGGTTTGTGACTTTGCCAATCAATTAGGCTAACACGAGAAATTTGCTTGATAGAACGATGACTGAGGGAGAGGAGTATGAAGAGTATAATGCTAATATTTCCATTTACTATAAATTACTATAGTATTTTAAACGTGAAACACCTGGTTTTATTGGATTTATTTTTGTTTTTGCTGTTATATACTATAATTTGTTTCTGTTTGGTACAGCATATTATCTGCAGTAAATAACTGAACTGAACAATTACGGATCAAATGATTCATTGACAGTTTTATTGATCACAAAGATATGATTGACTTGGATTTAAGTTGCTTCGATTTAAAAATTAAAATTGCAAAAATAGCTTGGATGTAGCTAAGCTACTTTTGCCAAGTAGTTTTTAGCTTAGCTTGCTACATTTCCCAGAGGGTAGCTTTTAGTGTAGTTAAGCTACATTTTAAGTAAAGTAGCAAATAGCTTAGCTCACTACATTTTTCAAGTTGCTTGCCCAGCACTGTAAATTACGTACTAGATGTTCCATTAGTAAAGAATGGACAGTCAATTGTTTAAGGCTAAGAGGATGCGACCATTGTGACAAAATGCACACAAGTCCAACTGACATCCAGTTTAATGCACTTGTGTGCTATTGAAGTTGCATATTAAAACAAAAATATGTGACATAAGAAACAAACTGTTATGTTCATGCAGCTGAAATATAATAAACAATGAAGAAATGCATAAAATATTATTTATATTGTAAATGTTAGTCACTTGTTTGGTCATTTTAATTGAAGTGTTCAAAGATGGAAGCAAATAACAACAAGTAAAGTAAACATTACATACATACAGTATATCTCTAACATCAATGGTTTTGGTGAACTGTAGATATTTAAATGTTGCAAGGATGTCAAAGTGGATTCATGTGAAAAGGTAACAGTTAAAAATAAGATTCGGATTATAACATTTACTAAAAATAATTTTACAACATTTACTGTACTTACACATTTAACATTTTAAGCTGTACCTGTTATCAATAGTTAACGCACTATGACACCAATGTTCTGAATCAGAATCAGATCGAGCTTTATTGCTAAGGATGTTTACAAACAAGGAATTTGTCTTTGTGATAGGAACTCCCCTTACAGTAGTACAAACACAGTGCAGACAATAAAAGACAGATAAAAGACAATAAAAAGAATGAATAACATCAGTAATAAAAAAAACAGAGGGAAAGAAATGATCATAGATAAAAGTGTGCATTATTATCAGAATGAACAGGTTTGATGAGTTGATTTACAGATTACAGATGATTTACAGTACTGATGCATGTTAAAATCTGCACTTAGCTATGCACTCGCACAATTGTGTCTGCAGGAATAGCTAATATATTATTGTTAGAATTTATTCATTCATTCATTCATTCATTCATTTTTTTTGGCTTAGTCCCTTTATTAATCAAAGGTCGCCACAGTGGAATGAACCGTCTGTTAGTATGTTTTTCTTGTTTTCATTCTATATTCATTTAACAAACTTTAATTTGTTGACCGATCTGTTATGGGTCAGTGTGGTTGTTCCTAGTAATTGTGATCGGCTGATGCAAACCAAGCTTGTTCTGGACACCTAAATTAAAGGCATAAAAACCCCAAAATGTAAATTCTATCATTTACTTACACTTTACTTTTTCTTTCTTCTATTGAAAACAATAGAAGCTATTTTGAAGAAACCTGTAACTATTGACTTCCATAGTATTTGATTTTTCTACTATGGAAATCAATGATTACTGGTTTTCAGCTTTCTTCACAAGGAGCTCTATTTTAATGATCTAGGTGCAAAGTCTAAAGCGCATGGCCCAAAACCATTAAGGGTGCGTCCAAATCCACTTTTGATATTTTAAGGACAGAAAAATACTGTTTTCGCCCCGGCGCATGGCCTAACAGTGTTGTGCTGATTCTCATAATGAATTATGGGTGCTTTGAGCATAATGTGCATTAAACCAACTAGAGTGTCATCTCCCATTCCCTTTAAGATTCAGTTGTGTCGCGACATGGCACATTTGCTATTTACATGGCAGACTTAAGTCTGTAGTGTAAGTGGAAAAACTGAATGCTTCACTAGTGAGAAAACAGTTAAACACACCATCTGCAGTGCAAGAATAAAGAACAAGCCTCCTCCATTCGGTCTCTTTACTTTACTTTTACTCTTTACTTTACTCCTTTACTTTCGTGGATAAAGATACTGTGGAAACTCACTCCACTAATGACATCCATTAGCCTACATATTTCATTTTGTTTGTTAAGCGCAATAACTTGTTTCAAAACTATTTCTAAAATCAGTTCTAATTTCCAAATGAATGAATAAACTATATTAACGAAGTTATATCTAAGTTAAGTTATAACGGAGTTATATCCAAACACAGGTCCTATTCTTATGCTCCATATGGTGATGGTCCAAAACCTGACAGGTGGACAAATCTAAACTTGTTTTAATTAAAGCAAATATAAATATGCATATAATAAATAATACTACTACTAATAATAGTAACATTACACAAATGCAATTTGTCATGAATAAACTAAAAAAAGCACCCTACGGTGAAGAAGGCATGGAAGTAGTGTTTTTTGTAGAAAATAATATTTTTTGTAACACTTGAATCCTTTATTTTTTATTTTTTTTCATATGTAAAGATATTTGTGTATTGCTGCGCATCCTGTGTATATTAAGCAATGTGTGAGCGTTTGGACCCACACATACACATAACTAACGTGCTCTGCTATGGACTTTAGACCAGCGTTTAGTTGGTCAATGGCACAGTCTATTTTAGTTCCTAAAAATAGCAATGTGCCAACAATGCGCCTTAACACACATCCTTTATAGACCACCACACCCATGAGCCCACAAAGTGACGCAAATGGATTTGCTATTTGCCCTGGAAATAGCAACAAATCGCACCAAACATAACTTGAGCCGTATTGTGCTGGGTGTATGATTTGGAATACCTGAGTAAATAGAGTAAATTTCACTTTAGAGTAAACTCTCCCTTTACATAAATTGTGACATCTTGTGTGTGAAATCAGGTTTCAACTCATGCTGTGTATGTTGTAGTGAAACATTAATGCACAGGCATACATCATAGCACAGAGTGACACAAGTTGTTGTTATGTGCGCTAACATACTGGAACCCAGGATGGAAACACAGACTAATGAATCTTCCCCAAAGCAAAACACTAAAAGCATTAATGCCATTTATTAAATGATGAGCAGCTGATGAAGCTATTAACAAAAAAAAAAAAAAAATTAATCAGCCCTGCCAGAAACTATTTGCCTTCCCAACCGACAGGTCAAGACTAATGCTCTTCGTCGTCTCACCAGCAGCAACTCACAAAGCATACAAAAATAACACATTTAATTCATGCAGTTACAGGCAATTAAGTATTCAAGCCTTTTCTCTGTATAATTCTTTCAACCCCCGGTCCTTATTTTTAAGCTCTGCGTTACATAATTATGCATATGCTAAAACAGACACATGCCTCGAAGAAAGGCATTGGCACAATCTCACATTCAGTGCACCTCAAAACACCCTCCAATCACTGTGCGCCTCTCTTCTATTTAAGCCTATCTTCTCAGTTAGCCGAGAAATAGTGAGTAACCTCATGCACAGGTGATGGATGGAGCCGGGGTGGCCTTCTGAAAGGGGATCTATCACATTAAATCAGGAGTAATGACAGAGGCCTCTCGACCCAGATGTTTGATTGATTCATTCCAGCAAACGCCCTTAATTCCATCTGCTGTTTTGCAATTCATTAGGGAGCAAAAGTGATAGAATTATGTCAAAATTATGTCACAAAACACACACATTATTAATGTATGGCCGAAGCTGTTGTTGGATTTATGTCAGGATATAATTTCAGCTAATTTCATAAGCTTACGCCCTCAGCTGCTGTAAAACATGATAATATTGCGCTTGGCGTGGCATTTGGGATTGTGTCTGTTCGCTTGAATTTAGATGATCGCTTTCAATTTCACATGCCACCACGATAACTACTTTTTTAAACTGGACGGTTCTTTGGGAACTGAGCTTTCAGGAGTTCAAAGGTGCTCCGCAAAGAGGAAAGTAAAGACGGAAAATCCTCCCTGTCATTCTCTTTCCCGTCACTGCTGAGCACGATAAGCTTGGATTGTCTTATCAGGTAAGGCTTTGTGTGAGAGCAGTTTAAAGGCTTCTCTAGGAAGCGCTCTATGGGACTTCTGCTGCGCTATATGAAATGCTCATTACGATCATCAGTCTTTGCAACACTGAATGTGCACTGAAACTTCCTCTGTGCTTTCTGTGGGAGAACAAAAAGTACTCGAGGCTTATGTCGTAAGCTTTTATCTCTGCCTTTAAGATAATTATTAAAAAGATGATCTGAATACCATTCAGGAAGAAGAGAAACTTTAAATAAGGGCAGCTGTCATCATGAAAAGGAAATAGCATTTTATGAAGTG
This sequence comes from Danio kyathit, assembly GCA_903798195.1. NCBI lineage: Eukaryota > Metazoa > Chordata > Actinopteri > Cypriniformes > Danionidae > Danio > Danio kyathit. Next base: position 44,329,833 of record LR812524.1, read on the forward strand.
ACCTTTTACTAGCAATTTCAAGATGATTTCCCTACTTACATTATTAAGATTGTGTGTGTGAGAGAGAGAGAATTACTTTAGTGTGTGTGTGTGCACATCAGCATCTTTGGAAACTATCCTGTGGCAGTGCTTCAGTAAAGCAGGTGGTAAATTTGGACCCCATCTTTGAATGTTATGACATGGCATTTTCCCAATATTCTGCAAAGTGAAATCCTCCAAATGTACAAAAAAGGGCTATTTCCAACAAAGAACTCATTAAAATTCTTTCAAATTCAATCAAGAAGAACGTGGGAAATTGAAGGAGGGATGAGATGGTGCACTTTCATTACCCGGACGGCGGTGTTACACACCACTGTAAGTAGGAGAAGCACTTCTGGTAATTCATCTTCTACCTGTCATTGCGGATTATTTGAATTGAGCAACGCAACAAAGCTGCGCTCGAAGGAGAAAAAGCTCTGGCCGATATAATATTGCCACTTTTAATCTCTCTAGGTCTGCTACATGCATATGTTGTTATCGGAAAGAACATGCTGATTGTCTGAGTAAAAAGGCTCCAGGCTCTGCAACATATTACCGTGAATCTGCATTAGCATTAAAAAGATGCAATCTGATCTAAGGATGTCACAAATGTAATATGAGACTTTTATAGAGCTATGCTGCATTTATCATCTTTTCCTTGCATTGACAAGTTGCTCTCTTAAAAGAACAAGGTATTGATGTGCATTCCAAACCCTAGATTAGCTTATGAATTACTTTGTAAACCTATAAAAGATCTCTGTGAAAGCAGTTTTAATCAAACAAACACTTTTATTGTTGGCTGCATGCTTGTGTAAAGCGTGGCTAATTAGCTTAATTAATACACTTGATTTTAACTAAGATCTGAAGAGTCGTGTGCACGTTTTCCTTTATTTACAATATTTGAATTCCTAAGCAATATATTAATCTCATGTTGCCTGACAGAGTTATCATCATACAAACGGTTATGAAACATGAAGGCTTCATATAGGATAACACCTGGTGCATGTAACACGACTAGGATAATTATCAACAAGCTGATCTTTTTTTTTATGCAGACGAGGAACAAACTCTTCTTGACATCACAAGACATTAAATAACTAAACATGAAAACAACATCAACCACAAATGTGCAAATGAAAGTGGCAAACTGTCAAACAATGCATTTGTAATTATTCATGGTCCAGTGCATGCTGGGAAGGAGGTGAATGGGAGTGAAATGCAGAATAATCGTTATGCTTGCACCACAGGAAAGAATATGCAGTACATATGTACGAACATTTAATAATATACGTACATATAATATAATATTAATAATAATAAATGTAATATAATATAATATAATATAATATAATATAATATAATATAATATAATATAATATAATATAATATAATGTAATATAATATTATTGTGTTTATACAACAGTTCGATGGCATAATCGTGTATATAAAAAAGAAAATCAAACAAGAGTCTAAAAACTCTTTTGTACTTTCTTCCGCCATTAATTCACATCTGCAGCTGACGTAAGAACAGCAGAAACCATTGCTACTTCACCAACGTCACTTTAGAGCTACTGTAGTATTTGAATAATTTTCTAGTGTAATATCTAAAGTGATGACAAAATAGGTGATTTTGCTGACATTTTAAGATATTAAGTCTGAACAGCATGAAATGCCATCAATCTACAGAGATTTCCGAGTATTTCTCTGTTGCAATTAATTATAAATATTTATAAAATAGGCACTATCCTTATAAATAAACTGCATAATTGCTATCTAAACAACTACATTCTCGACTAAAAAAGCCTCAAAAGTACATTATGTTGTCCAACAGCAGCAATATTTGTCCAACTGTAAAGTGTCCGCTGCTTGTTGCTGTATGTGGGCGGAGTAAAACACAAGGGTGAAGGGTTAAGAAGCTGGACGAGTGCTGTAATTTGCAGAATATCGCACGGCTATCAGCCAATCAGATTCAAGCACCAGACAGAACTGTTGTATAAAATATAATATAATATAATATAATATAATATAATATAATATAATATAATATAATATAATATAATATAATATAATGGCGACGCAGTGGCGCAGTAGGTAGTGCTGTCGCCTCACAGCTAGAAGGTTGTTGGTTCAAGCCTTGGCTGGGTCAGTTGTCGTTTCTGTGTGGAGTTTGCATGTTCTCCCTGCGTTCGCGTGGGTTTGCTCCGGGTGCTCCGGTTTCCCCACAATTGGGTAGGCTAAATTGTCCGTAGAGATCCCAGAGATGGGTTGGGGCTGGAAGGGCATCCGCTGCGTAAAAACGTGCTGGATAAGTTGGCGGTCGATTCCGCTGTGGCGACCCTGGATTAATAAAGGGACTAAGCTGAAAAGAAAATTAATATAATACAATATAATATAATATAATATAATGTAATATAATATAATATAATATAATATAATATAATATAATATAATATAGGCAACCCAGTGGCGCAGTAGGTAGTGCTGTTGCCTCACAGCAAGAACGTCGCTGGGTCGCAGGTTCGAACCTCGGCTGGGCTGGGTCAGTTGGCGTTTCTGTGTGGAGTTTGCATGTTCTCCCTGGGTTCGCGTGGGTTTCCTCCGGGTGCTCCGGTTTCCCCCACAGTCCAAAGACATGCAGTACAGGTGAATTGGGTAAGCTAAATTGTCCATAGTGTATGAGTGTGAATGTGTGTGTGGAAGTTCCCAGAGATGGGTTGCGGCTGGAAGGGCATCCGCTGCGTAAAATCGTGCTGGATAAGTTGGCGGTTCATTCCGCTGTGGCGACCCCGCAAGGGACAAAGCCGACAAGAAAATGAATGAATGAATGAATAATATAATATAATATAATATAATATAATATAATATAATATAATATAATATAATATAATATAATATAATATAATATAATATAGGACAGTAGTTCCCAACCTTTTTTTGACTGATACCTCTTTTCCCCTGGAAAATATTGTAAAACCCCCCTCCACATTTAATGACATTATCGTTTATATAAGTTTGCAGTAGGTATGACAACAAAATGTTGTTTTCGAACAAACGGTGTGTTTATTACTATACCTAGATATGTTTCTGCACAAATAATAGCCTAATGTAAAATATAAAAGCAAAACATCAGTAGGCCATTTGTATTGGGTACACCTTGCGGTATTGGGTATGAGTTGTCTGAAAATGTCTTGCCTCATGCATTCGTTAGCAAAAACTTTAGTGCAGATAATGCACTGTGGCTGGGTCAGGAACTTTTTGCTTCGATAAAATGGAATAAAACCATAGTTCTGGTAACCATCTTGGTATTTCCTTTCGTGTTTCAAGTATTGCTAGCGCTGCGACCTGAAATGTTTGGAGCTTCCTCACCTGAGTCCAGCATGCTTGGGTCATTACTATTAGCTGCTGAAGGCGAAGTATATGCCATAGTACATGAGTTTGTGTGTGAATGAGGGAGTGAGTGTTCACCAGTACTGGATTGTGGCTGGAAGGGCATCCGCTGTGTAAAACATATGCTAAAATAGTTGGCAGTTCATTCCGCTGTGGCAACCCCTGATAAATAAGGGACTAAGCTGAAGGAAAATGAGATAATATAATATAATATAATATAATATAATATAATATAATATAATATAATATAATATAATATAATATAATATAATATAATAATATTAAACTCAAATATTAGTATATTCAGTTTGTCTATATATTAAGACATGATGTAATGTTTTCCTTAAATGCTGGCATACATGTGAAAGTTGCACCTTTTCAATTAGTATTTTGATATAACACACTTATTTAATCAAGGAGTGGTTGTAATCTTCCCCTAACACAGGCTTGCTGCCGACAGTAGCCATCTCAAGGGAACAGGTGATAATGCCGAGTAATAAGAATTAAGAGCCCACTAATCAGTTGGCCACATGATAAGACTATTAATCTTGCAGAGGGTGCGCTGCATGAGCCTCTGATGTACCAGGTTTAGCCAACAGACTTTTAAAGAAAAAACCTCCAATGTTTTGATGAAGGGCCAATCAGGGCAACCGTGAAGTAGCTCCCACAAATTAAAGGGATGTCAACTGTGGCTTCTGAGAACAGATGAATATTCGATAACTGTCTGTGCAATGATGGAAATGATGTATGAGAAATCACCAATAATTTAAGAGCTGGAATGTCTGCTCACCTTCTAATGGATCAGAAGTGCAATTCCACAGATTTTATGTAATGCTACTTCTGTTAAGTTCACTGTAGCAAATTCAAGGCTTTAAAAAAAAATACATCATTAGGTCACTTGGATCATTTAGAATTTTAAACAGTTTTGAAACTCACCAAGGATGTTTATTTTAAAAAATAATAATAAATAAATAAATAAATAAATTAGCATTTTGAAATGGTATTAAAAATAAATAGGTGTTTTCCATTTGAATATTTTTGTAAGAATCACTTTTTTCTTGGAATGGCAAAGCAAAGTTTTCAGATTTCGTTACTTCAGTCCAGTTTTACATGATCCTTCAGAACTTATTAATTAAATAATAATTTAATTAAAATGATTTGGTGCTATTGTTTCAGGATTTTTGATTAATAGAAAGTTCAAATGAACAGTATTTGGTTGTTTGTTTATTGTACCACAATAAAAATATTGATTGTTACTTTTAAATAATTAGATGCATCCTCACTGAAATGCCAAAACAAAAATTAATAAAATCTTTCTGACCTCAAACAGTGTTTTCACTGACAGATTTATGCATATTCATGTGTTCATCTGTTGGCTGATCAGTAATTCAGCATTACAGCAACAGACAATACACAGAACATCAGATATTTCAAGATTCAATCATAGAACATGGCAAAACAAGTTGCAGTCTGATGATATACGTTTTACCATATGCAGATATGACAGGTCTAGTTACTGAAATTACTTAAAGAATAAACAATAAAACTTAAAAGGGCTGGGCGATATTAATTGAAAAGTAATCAAAATTGACATTCAGAGCCTTCAATCAAAAATCTCTCACTTGTAATATGTGAGCATATTTACTTTACAAAACTTGTCAGTTAACCCTGAGGGCAAAAAATAAATAAATAAATAAAATAGTCGTTCATTAATCATAATTTAGTTTAAAATGTCCAATTAATTGAGATTTGGATTTTAGGCCAAATCGCCCAGCCCTAGAATAGCCCCACTTCCAATTTATTTGAATTGAATTGCCTACATTACACAGGACACTGAATTTCAATTTAAACTGAACTCCAGGAAACTAGGGATGCACTGAATTATCAGGTGAAAATGGGATTTTCGTTTTTCGACCAAAATAGGAAATCGTCAGAAAATATGTACTTATGTAGTGTACTTGTGGGGCGATGCGGTGGCGCAGTAGGTAGCGCTGTCGCCTCACAGCAAGAAGGTCGCTGGTTCGAGCCTCGGCTGGGTCAGTTGGCGTTTCTGTGTGGACTTTGCATGTTCTCCCCGTGTTCGTGTGGGTTTCCTCTGGGTGCTCCAGTTTCCCCCACAAGTCCAAAGACATTGAATTGGGTAAGCTAAATTGTCCGTAGTGTATGTGTGAATGGTTGTTTCCCAGTGATGGGTTGCAGCTGGAAGGGCATCCGCTGCGTAAAACATATACTGGATAAGTTGGCGGTTCATTTCACTGTGGCGACCTCAGATTAATAAAGGGACTAAGCCGACAAGAAATTGAATGAATTAATGAATGAATGAATGAATGAATAGTGTTCTTGTTCCTGCTGTTTGCGATAGCGCTAGTGTGCTGTCATGGCAACACCAGTAAACCAATGCCTCTAAAACAATACAAACTTGAACATCTATAATCTGAGTTGAGAATATTGAGAAAAACGACTTCAAAGCAAAGCATATTACTAATCGAAAATTGAGTTTTTATATATTTACAGTAGACAACTTATAAAATATATTCATGCAACATGGTCTTTTTGACTTAATTATTTATGTCATAAAAGAAAAATAGCACTTTAAATTAATGGTCCATTTGTTAAAGTTAGTTATCGTATTTACTAACATTAACTAAGTATCAATAATTTTGTAAAGCATTCATTAATCATAGTCATTAATTAATGCATTATAAAAATGTAAAGTTGAGCTTGTTAACATTAGATAATGCACCATGAGTTAACATGAACTACTGTAATGTTATTTAACTTAAATAAAAGTAACTAACATTAAAGGTGCAGTATGTAAGTTTGACACCCAGTGGTTGAACTAGGTATTGCAGTCCTGAATCATAATAAAGGTACGCCGGGTTGCCAGTTTGAGGGATTTTAAACTGTGTTCTAAATAAAAGCAACGACACGCGATTGAGGGAATATTCTCCATATTAAAAGGAGTTTTGGTTCTAACCAACACCTCGAATTGATTTATTAGAAGCGGCTTCTATTTCTCACAGCTGAACAACAGAAACCTATGACAGATCACCTCAGGTAAGCCTCGTGTGCTTTATTCAGTGCTAAATGCTAACAATGCGAGTTTGAATGCATTTTACATGACGTGTATTACCATATACTGAAAGCAGAAAGTTCACTTCACCTTTAATGATGTTAAAGAGGGTTAACATGTATTAAATAGATTCTAAACCTTACCGTTTTGTGAGTGAGTGCATATTCTGTGCATCTGAAAGGCTGTATTTAAATTTCTGCAGTGTTTTGTGGTGCAAACAGCCAAATGGCTCATCACTCATAACAATCTCGTCACAGCGTGTTGTTAGGACACGCGATGTAACCTGCTCACGTTCCTAATATTTATGTCATTTGCTAATTAACGTCATGTGGAACTGAATCTGTCTCATTTTGACATCTGATACTTTCCACTACACTGTAGCATTTCGCTCATGGACGCATGCTTTCAGAGTCTTTCTGAATGAATGAATGAATGAAATATGCTGTTTTCCAACAAGGCAACCCGGGGTGCTGAATTATAATTGGTTAAACAGGCATGTGCATGTGAAAATTACCTAAACAAAGACATCGTTCCGGCACGGAAAAAAACATTTTCAAAGCAGAATATCTGACTTCAGCATTGTTTGTCAGTTAAACAAGTATGTTCACTTGGGATGTTTCTTAAATATCTGCACACATATTATTGTATTTTTATGCTTTAGAAGAGTCAAAAACTTACATACAGCACCTTTAACAAAGATGAATAAATACTGTAGTAAATGTATTACTAATAGTTTGTTTATGTTAGTAAATACATTAACTAATTGGCCATTAATTTAAAGTGTTACTGAAAAATCTATAATTTTAACCCATTCAATGCATTTTTCAGGCGGCACGGTGCCTCAGTGGTTAGCACTGTCACCCTACAGCAAGAAAGGTCGCTGGCATTTCTGCTTGGAGTTTGCATGTTCTCTCCGTGTTCGTGTGAATTTCCTCTGGGTGCTCCGGTTTCCCTCACAGTCCAAAAACATGCACTCTAGGTGAATTGGGTAAGCTAAATTGGCCGTATAGTGTACGTGTGTAAATGCGAGATTGTATGGGTGTTTCCCAGTGTTGGCTTGCAGCTGGAAGGGCATCCGCTGCGTAAAACATATGCTAGATAAGTTGGCGGTTCATTCCGCTGTGGTGACCCCTGATAATTAAAGGGACTAACCGAAGGACCATGAATGAATGAATTCATTCATTGTTGTCATGGGTCACAAATGGGTCACAAATGTATTTATTCCGTTGTTTTTTTTATTATACCTCAGTATAATCTGAGTTATTAAGTTTAATTAAAAAAAGAAAATAAAACAATTTGATTATTTAAAAAAATAATAACTTACCATTACAAATAATTTGTTTTGTTATTTTTTTTTTAATCTACATTTTTTGGTTTGGCCCAGATTGTTAATTCTGACACATGCCTAAAAAAATAATTACAGTTTTAATTGAACTGACCACACCTAAGAAGAAATACTGGAATTTTCAACATCCCATCAAAAAAAAAAAGAGGAATTAAATTGAATGACAGATTAGGGATTTACCTGATTTAATGTTCAAATTTAATGAAAAACAACATACTATTTTGGGTAACAAAGTTCAACATAAATTGTCTATTCAGGTAATGTTCAAAGTTTCAAAAATAATATAGTACAACAGTCTCCATCAATGACTACCAGAACAAGCATAAAACCTATCATACAGTCCTCAGTTCAAGTGCAACTAACCTGTAAATCTTGTATCTTGTGGAAAATCCTTGACGGTTCCTCTCCACAAATTCAGTGTACTCCTGTGAGTGGTGAAATGGGCCCTTGTCAGAGAGAAGCCAGTCCAAGGGTCCTGCAGGGCCTTCTTCAGCTAAACTGGCAGAGCTTGTCAGCCAGCAGCGGAGGCTGAAAGTCAGCAGCAGCAGCTCCCATGGAGCCATGGGGGGAGCAGCACACGGCTTCAGCAGCACAGGCTCTGGTGCAGGACCACACTCCACCACCCAGCACTGAAGATCAGCATGGCTTCGGCCACGCAAACACTCACCTAAACACACACACACACACACACACACACACACACACACACACACACACACACAAACACACACACACACACACACACACACACACACACACACGCAGCAGACAGATTCACACAGAAAGGACAAAGATGCATTAGTAAACACTTAGTCACCTTCAGTTCCACTCACTGAATAACTGTTCTTTTCAGTGAAAGGTGCACACACAGACAGAGAGAGGCAATTAACAGGAAATTCAGTTTCTTTGAGGCCACGTAAACTATTTAGGACTCTGAAGAGATGTTGCAACATAGGGAGGGGGAAAAAGTACAACGATTCTCTGTGAGAATAATCCACTAATTGTCTGTAAGTGAGAAGTGCACAGTATTCACATAAAATGTTCTCTCAATGGTAATGGAGGTTTTATTACTTCAGAGGAACAAAGTATCACCAAATTAACATAAAACAAATGTAAGTGAAATAATAAGAACATCCTTTGCTCATGCTTCCAATTTTAGCATCTGCACGGATGAAATGAGAGAAATTCTCCCTGCTCCTATTAGACCAAATTATTTGTAACTCTCCATGAGGTTTTCTCAAACCGCATAAAAAGCCAACAGCACCAGACAGTTTAAATGCAGCCACTGTAATTCAGTCCCATGATAAACAGCTACATGAGCACATTTTCAACATCTTTTTCAGGAGTTAGTTCTCAGCGTCGGTTTCTTTGAGGCCACGTAAACTATTTAGGACTCTGAAGAGATGTTGTCAACATAGAGAGGGGGAAAAAGGTACGACGATTCTCTGTGAGAATAATCTACTAATTGTCTGTAAGTGAGAAGTGCAATGTATTCACATAACATGTTCTCTGAATGGTAGTGGGGGTTTTAGTACTTCAAATTAACATAAAACAAATGTAAGTGAAATAATAAGAACATCCTTTGCTCATGCTTCCAATTTTAGCATCTGCACGGATGAAATAAAAATAATTCAGTCCCATGATAAACAGCTGCATGAGCGCATTTGCAACATCTTTTTCAGTAGTTAGTTCTCAGCGTCGGTTTCTTTGAGGCCACCTAAACTATTTAGGACTCTGAAGAGATGTTGTCAACATAGAGAGAGGGGAAAAAGTATGATGATTCTCTGTGAGAATAATCCACTAATTATCTGTAAGTGAGAAGTGCACAGTATTCACATAAAATGTTCTCTGAATGGTAATGGAGGTTTTAGTACTTCAGAGGAACAAAGTATCACCAAATTAACATAAAAAATGTAAGTGAAATAATAAGAACATCCTTTGCACATGCTTCCAATTTTAGCATCTCACTGCTAGGATAAAATGGGAGAAATTCTACCTGCTCCTATTAGACCAAATTATTTGTAACTCTCCACGAGCTTTTCGCAAACCACATAAAAACAGCACCAGACAGTTTAAATGCAGCCACTGTAATTCAGTCCCATGGTAAACAGCTGCCATGAGCACATTTTCAACATCTCTTTCAGTAGTTAGTTCTCAGCGTCTCCTGCAGTCCCACCCCTTGTTCTAACCCTGCTATTATTTCCATATTTCCACCAAGTGCTGTCAATCATTCCTCACAGCCATGACCGAAGCAGATGTTGGAAAAGAGTCTCATTACTGTATTCTGATGACAGTCTGTCAAGTCATGTGTGCCATGTGACCAAATGTGTGGGCGACTTACAAAAACCATCATACTTATGTGGAACAGTGTGAGACCAGATGCAAATACGGAGGTAACGTGCAATATAAATGCACCACACTGACTTGTGCATCAGTGCTAAGTATAAGCTCTAATTACAGCGTTGCCTATATCAAAACAAAAGCGCTTCTGTGTGTACACTTTGATAGGTTTATTGCATAGTGGATTGCGATAGGATAGAAACGAAACAGCTATTGGTCAGCAAAACAGTTCATTAAATACTTTTAAGCTTCACATTTCTAATCATAATCATGAATTGGCCTTTATTCCTATGGGAGTGCTTTCTTGGGTGATTCATCTCCACTTTCATCTCCTGTAGAACTATATAATATACGTAACACGCTGATAAGCACATCCATAACGTAGTGAATACAGCCGAGATCTGGGCTACAATGCATTCTGCTGTGATTACAGCAGATTTAAAAGCACGGCGTTTGCTGCATGACATCTAATTCTTCAACGCAGACATCCGTACTTCTCTATGCATATTGATGAGGAAGCCTCGGTGGAACACAGTAACCACTCAGTAGGGATTCTACAATGCGCTGCACTTCAGCACCACAGTGCACCACAAAAAAAAGGGCCTTTCAAATGCCGCAATCTCCATGTTTCCATCAGCAATTCTTTTGACTTGCTATTTTTCTGCCTTGAGTAACAAGCGCTTTGCTTTTGTGTAAAATCACTGTTTACATTTCTCCCACGAGCAAAGCATTGTTATACGCATTCCAGTTTTATGCTCTGGGATAGTAGCTCTGGTTGGCAGGTGGCGATGTTAAAAAAAGGGACGATTAAAAAGCTTGTAATGTAAGTCACAAGGGCAGAACGAAGCTTTGAGATAAATGATGCTTCTGGCTCTTGCTCTCTTCTCAACATAGTTTACTGATTTCAAAAAAGCAAAATACACTCAATTCTGTCAGTCAGCTTGAAGTCGAGTACTTTATTCAAAAGGTTGTGATCTCTTTGCTTTGCCAGTCCTTTGAGCTAAATCCTGCAACCTTAAAGGTGCTGTATGTACGTTTTAGTCCCTTTAGTAATCTGGAGTCGCCACAGTGGAATGAACCGCCAACTTATCTAGCATATGTTTTACACAGCGGATGCCTTTCCAGCTGCAACCCATAACTGGGAAACATCCATACACACTTATTCACACACATACACTACGGACAATTTTAGCTTACCCAATTCACCTATACCATATGTCTTTGGACTTGTGGGGGAAACCGGAGCACCCGGAGGAAAAACCCACGCAAACACGAGGAGAACATGCAAACACCACACAGAAATGCCAATTGACCCAGCAGAGGCTCGAACCGCGTCGCCGTTTTTGACTTGTCTAAAGCATAAGAATACCACAATATGTTTGCAGATATTTAAGAAACATGCCAAGTGAACATACTTGTTTATCTGAAAAAAAAAATGCTGAAGTCAGATAATCTGCTTTGAAAATATGTTTTCCGTGCCAGAATGCTGTCTTTGTTTTGGTCATTTTAACCCGCCAAATGCCAGTTTAGCCAATTATATTTCTGCACCCCGGGTTGCCTTGGTGGAAAAGTGCATATTCTATTCATTCATTCAGAAAGGCTCTGAAAGCATGCGTCCGTGACCGAAATGCATCCTCCTGTGGACAGTAAAATCTAGGATTTTCTCCAGCTGTGGTGGCAGACCTTTTACACAGATCTACCAACTACCTATGGCGATATTTCTATGACAAATGTCGTGAGTGCAGTATTACAAGTCAAGATCACATTGATGTGATACGAGCACGCAAATCTCTTTGCTTGTGCGCCGATTTCCTCTGTTCGTGCACAAAACTTCTTGCAAGCCCCCTCAAATATATGCTTGCCAAGTGCAGATTTTCTTGTGCGCTCTAGAATAAACTCTGCTGAAGTGCGATTTAGTGCGTTAATGTAACAAGTATGTCTCCAACATTTATTAAATTTGCAAGGAATAATAATGAATGTCTCTAATAGACCTACACTCTCAGAAATAAAGGTACTGGAGCTGTCACTGGGGCAGTATCTTCTCAAAAGGTACATATTTGTACCAGAAGAGACCATATTCGTACCTCAATGTACCATATTGGTACATTTAAGGTGCATTTTGGGTACTAATATGTACCTTTGAAGTACCACTGTGGTCTCTTTAGGTACAAATATGTATCTTTTGAAAAGGTAGGGGAGAGCAGGGCACAAAGTAACACTTTTTGGTTTTGGTCAAATAATGAGCAAAGTAATAGGGTTAGACAAACCATATTTTTTTTGCCAACAACATACAAGCCTCTCCTACAAATGAGCACTGGAACTTTGGCAGATTTCACACAATTAATTTAAACTCAGTTTACTTTAAATAGTAGCTATATTTCCTCAGTAATTGGCTCATTTCTTTTTTATTCTACATAGCACAGCATGTTTATTTATTTTTTGTTTATTGGATAAACACATTTGAATCTATTATCCATTTATCCATTATTATACAATGCATTTATTTGCATTATTAGCAATAAATTTTTTTTTTTATTATTAAATCAATATTTTCTATTAACAAACATTTTTATTTCAAAAGTTCTCAACATTACACTCAAAATTCAAAAAAATATTTTGTTAGTTTAATTGGTGTCCAACAGTGTGTGGCTTAATTGTAACACCCTGTTACAACTAACCCGGCTGTGTCATGTTTTACTCAAAACTGGCTAGCAGTCACTGTGTGTTTTATACACCTTTTAAAATGGTTTCATCTTTTAGCCTAGAAGACGGTAATCACAACAACATAATATTTTTAATATAACATATATTTTTTATTAAAAAAATATTGACTGTAATAAAAAATACTTTTATGCTGCAAAAATGGTTTCTCCTGTGTTTCTCATCCAAATTTTGTCAAAAATTTTCAATAATTGGCAGCAAGACGTCTGCCGACACTGTGGTGAAAACCTCGGAAGCATGCCATGGTTAGCCCTGAGGAAATACCTTAAAACTCCGTGTTACATTTAACCCCGCGTTACTTTGTGTGCCGCGCTCCCCTACTGCCCCAGTGACAGCTCCTGTACCTTTATTCCTGACAGTGTACAGAGCTGAGAGATAAAGTCATTGTTTGCAGAACCATAGACCTTTATCTATAAGGTATAATTATGGAAACTGTTCATCTTAACTGAAAGCTACGCTGTGTTTGCTGGCCTCACGCATCACGCACCTGTCAGTCAGTCAGTCAGTCAGTCAGCATGTCACCTTAAAGGGTTAAACAAATAACGCGCAGTACTACTACGATTACAGAAAAGTTTGTGCTGTTATAATTCACTTACCTTTTAATACGTTTTGGTGCGATTATAACCCGCTATTAAAAAAAAAACAATGACTGAATGTTTTGAATGAGAAGCTGTTAATGTAGCCGTGATGGGATGAATTTTGGTGTGGCGCACTGCCATTTAAGAATGAATGTAACGGAAACCATGCAGTAGCAGATTCCAAAATGAGACACATTTAGTTACACATGAGGTTATTAATTACCAAATGATATAAATATTACGAATGTAAACATTAGGTGAGCAGGTTGAGATTTGCAGTGATAAGCAATTTGGCTGTTTGCACCAGACAAAACATGACAGAAATTTAAATACAGCCATTCAGAAGCACACATCTGTGAGAAATTTCAGCCTTTTCTAATATATCAATTTCAGATGTTGGTTAGCACAAAAACTCCTTTTAATATGGAAAATATTCTTCTATCAGGTGCTGTTGCTTTTATTTAGAACATGGTTTAAATCACTCACTCCTGTCCTCAATCTGGCAACCTGCGATTGCGTTTGTTTTGATCCAGGAGTGCAATACCTAGTTCAACCCCTAGGTGTCAAACTTAAATGCTGCACCTTTAAGTCAACGGTGCAGATTTTTAGCTGTGTGCTATCTTCATACACCAAACACGTAAACATGTATTTATTGAGGGCACTGCTCATTTCAAAGCAATCTACAGCGATAATCACATTATCTCCCCCACCCAGTCCGGTAACGGGATTTTGGTTATTATTTGCAGAAATAATATCAGGTATGTGTCATTCCCTGTTTACAGGGACATCATTGGACAGTATCTGTAGTTACAAAAACAATACACTTCATCAGATGCTGTTAAACCGATCCACTCTGAAAGAGGAGCCGAGGTATACTTTTATATCACAAATAAAACGTCTAGCCTGAGAGGGAAACGCATTTTCTTTTTTTATCATCAGCCATGGATGCGTAAAAAATACCAATGGTGCCACTTAAATATAATTGAACACCAAGCCAGCTTGAAATATCCTCAGGCTGGTTTAAAATGTCATAAAAATGACAATTCTTCTGGTTCCAACAAACCCGTATGTTGATTAAACCACGCTTTCTGTAAAGATTTTCTAAAACAATATGTGCCAGGAAAGAGTCTGCACAAATAAAACTGACTTGACTTGACAACTGTGATGTGTGGAGGGACTGAAACAAAATGGATGTATAAAATGTGTGGGATGGGCAGAGAAATAAATGCCGGTGGAGAAAGTGTAAACACATAAATGAGGATAATTAAGAAATGAAATAAGTATCTGCATGAGCCAAATTAAGCAAAGGTCTGGTGGGAGAGATCAAAACATTAGCTAGTTTTCTGGGAAAACAAGCATAAAATAATTATTCAGAGGTATGTTGGATTAAAATTTGTTACCACAGTGAAACTCATAAAAAAAGGTATAGGTCTTTAATAGAGAGCAAATTATGTATACAGTTTTGCACGATCATCCTAGCCTTGCTACATGACATGTAATTTTTCATTTAAACTAGATGTTGCTAGAGAATTTGTATCGTAACCTGCAGGGCCTGCAATAGCAATACAAACACTCGTATTGTAATTTGTCATGTAAATGGTGACTATGACAAGGTCCTGTGTATTCACCTAGAGGGACGAATCATTTTAAAACTACAGCCATGCTAGTAATAAGGGAGAAACAGACTAGACAAATAGCTGTCTGGATGACAAAAAGCCAATCTGTATAAAATGCCCATACCATTTTGCTCAAGCACATTGAGTTATTTTCATTAAGCAGCGGTGCAACTGTCATTTTAGATTATGCTTATAATGCGAGTGTGGACAGATTACATTTATTGCAAGAAATAAATAGTGAAATTTTAGTTCTTCTTTTAGATATAGTGAACTATTTATTTACTTTTTTGTTTGCAACAGGGATGCCCAAACGCTTTCTTATGAAGGGCTAAAATCCAAGCTTGATTGAGAGCTGTGGGCAGAAAGTAAATATAGCAAACTTTTGTATATTTTGTATTACATCAAAGCTGCCATAAGTGATTTCTTAATTTATTTCATAATATCTATAAATATATTGAAAAAATTACTTTAACCGTATTTACTAATGCACTCAAATTTTTTGAAAATGTATATTATTTAAAGGAACTTATTACAACAAAACCATGTAAAAAATTCAGAGTTCAATGCTGAGTACGCTAGTCATGCTGAATCTGCCTTTGCCTTGATAGCACACTCATGTCTCCTGCTTTGTCCCCTTTTTTTTTTTTAAATCTGATTTATTTACAACATTTAATTAAAACATTTAATTTCAGTTTGCTTATTTTGTAGCTCAACAATAAAACAAAAGGTTACATTAAAATAGAAATGGGAATCTCTGTTAAAGGCAATCCCAACCCTTCCCAATCATTTTCCCTCTGGCGGGCCAAATCAGAGGATACAAAGGGCCAACTTTGGCCCGCGGGCCCTAGTTTGGGGATCTTTGGTCTACAATGAAGATCAATATCTCATTGATGAATATGTTGCTGAAATGGGAATCTTTACATTGATATTACTACAGATCTAAAGAAAACAATGGTCAAACACACTTTTTCTTTTTTAGAAAATGCATTTTAACTAAGTTATTTAAGATAGATTGATACATTTTGGCCAATGATATCATGTTTATTTCCTGTTTGCTGTGGAGATGGTAATTAACTCCAGTGAAATAAATTCACCCGCTGAAATGTGAATTCGACTCCAAACTTTGCTTCAACCCCACAGTAAACAACTGCTTGTTTATGCATCACAGAGGACATTGTGAACCAAATTTTGTTTTCTCAAACCTCACCCAGTTCAACAAGAGAATACTTTGTCAAAAGGCTTGTCCTGAAGTGAGTGTGGCAATTCTAAGTCACAACTAAATTTAGATTGCATTTGATTTTAGTCATTTACACTTTCATCCAAAGTGATGAAATCATATGTGGAAGACATCAATCGATGTTACATACACCCTGTTCACATGGGGGATCGGTGTTGATGCCTCCCATTGACTTTGAATGGAGTGATGTCAAGCGTTGCTGAACTGAATTGTGGGTCAGTTGAGTCGCATTGGTTCCATAGCAGAAGCTGATTTGGTAACACTTTAGTTAGCTATAACTTTAACTTAATTAGCTGTTTATAAATAGCAAAGACTCTAGAATACACAAGACTTGTCACTCGTATTTTTTTTGAATGAGAAAAAAAGTAATGGTCAATATGTCGAATAAATCCTGCCTTGTACAGGAGCCAATCATCGATCGCTATATGGCAAATAAAGCCCGCCTTCTAGTACAGGAGCCAATCATCAATCGCTATATGGCAAATAAAGCCCGCCTTCTAGTACAGGAGCCAATCATCGATCGCTATATGGCAAATAAAGCCTGCCTTCTAGTACAGGAGCCAATCATCGATAGCTATAGACTAATGATACTGCGGGGGAGGGGCTTGGACCAGACGTGAGTTTCTGCAGATTTTGTGTGATTTGGAAGTTTTGAAATGAAACTAAAGGGACAGTTGTTGTTTAATTTTATTGGTGATTCCTAATATAAAATTCAATTGTAAGCTTGTCAAGCAATTTTGGAGAATTTGATGTTTCCCCATTCAAACAGAATGCCTGAGCATACTGCGCGAGAGGCGTTTCAAAGATGGCCATAGAGTGAAATGACTTGACGTGAAAGGGACTTTTTTAATAGTTAGTAAGGTAGAAATTTAGGTTTAGGTTTTGGGTAGGATTAGGGATGCAGAATAAGATCATACTTTAAAACTGCTGATGAACTGTTAATATCTTAATAATAAGCAGGTTATAAGTCAGTCGTTAATAGCATGAATTGTGACCTAAACTAAAGTGTTACCAAGCACCAGCCAATTAGATTACTTTATGCGAATACTAGTGCAGACAGTACAGTCACATTCATGCAATTCCAGAGAATAATGGTATGTCAAAATTGAAGATAAGCTTATTATCATATTTGGTAAAAATCACTACTTTATGATCAATGTTTATGTACAACTTCTACTTCTGTACCTTTGTGTGATGCGGTCCAAGCTGGATGCAGAGTGTCTACGGGGTCTTAAAAAGTCTTAAATTCACTGAATTATTGACTTGTAGGTCTTAAATAATTTTTAACCGGTTTTACCATGTCTATGTAAAGCTACTCAATAAGGCAAAAAATTCATTGAATCACCAACAATCTATCTCAATAAAACATGTAGCAAAGCTATATGTGTAACTAATATTCATTCATTCATTTTCTTTTCGGCTTAGTCCCTTTATTAATCTGGGGTCACCACAGCAGAATGAATCGCCAACTTATCCAGCACACGTTTTACACAGCGGATGCCCTTCAAGCTGCAACCTATCTCTGGGAAACATCCATACACACTCATACACTACGGACAATTTAGCCAACCCAATTTACCTGTACCATATGTCTTTGGGGGAAACCGGAACACCCGGAGGAAACTCACACTAACGCAGGGAGAACATGCAAACTCCACACAGAAACGCCAACTGACCCAGCCAAGGCTGGAACCAGCGACCTTCTTGCTGTGAGGCAACAGCACTACCTACTGCGCCACTGCGTCATAACTAATATTATAATAGCTAATTTAATAACTAAGATAATTTAATAAAAATGTGTTTGAAAGTTCTCTATGTATTTATAGACCATATAGATGGAGTACGCTGACCTAGATAGACTGTTGCATGTGCATACATTTTATTATAGATTTTAAAGAGCTTATTTGTAGTGTTGAAAAAAATGACTATGTATACAACTAGGGGTTGTTTGCTTGTTTGACACATTGTGTATATGTGGCTAAGGAATACCTAATTATTATTATTAATATTATCAATATTTATTTATTTTTTGATTGAGCAAATAAAAAAAGTCACTAGACCAACTGAGCCATTAGGAAAAAAAAATAGCATGTAGACCTAAATTAGTCTAAATCAGGGGTCCAAACTCGGTCCTGGAGGGCCGGTGTCCTGCATAGTTTAGCTCAAACTTCCTTCAACACACTTGCCTGGAAGTTTTAGTATACCTAGAAAGATCTTGATGAGCTGGTTCAGGTGTGTTTAATTGGGGTTGGAACTAAAATATGCAGGACACTGGCCCTCCAGGACCAAGTTTGGGCACCTCTGGTGTAAATTATCATTCATAATGGTCAAAATGTCTTAAATTTGACTTGGTTAAACCTGTAGAAACCCTGTGGATATGATTGGCTGTCAGAACACTAACTAACATCAGAGCTTAGCATTAGTTGGCATTAGTTTAAGAAAATGGTAAAAACTTTGTTTTGTTAACAACACCATAAACACAACATCAATCACACATCTACACAGCTCAGAAAATGCACAATTGTAAGATTAAATCTTCACACCTTCTGAAAAAAATTGCTACATTTACATCAACTAACTACTACATTTACATAATAAGTCAGCACCGGAGCCTTGATTTATTTTTTGACCTTGCATTTTTAGTTGAGGCCTTTGTATGTTTCTTTTGTAGAATTTATAATTATGCAACAAATGCTGATGACTGATTTAAACCTTGACAATAAACCCAAAGCTTTGCTTTAAATAAAAAGATATTTTCCCTGAAAACAATGAACATTCAATTTCCAACTGCAAGCACATAATCGGCCCTTTTCAACATCTCTAGGCACCGAAATTTAACTTACAGAATAAGAACCAAGCTTAAAAACCGAGCTCAAAGTGAATTATTACTCAAGTAGTTTTGAAAGGTTGAGATGATGAGATTTGGAGCTCTCAAGCTTGAGTTCTGAATGGCATCCGAGTCAACCATGTTCAGAGGATAGACTCAAGTGTGCTCTTTGGACTCAGGGCATCTGTTCTGTTCTTTCATTTACAACCTGCGCACTAGCAATGCGTTTTGGCAGTCATTGCTGGAAGCATGCAAATGAAGCTATGTTCTGTGAGATATTTCTGCCTCTAAACCTGGGTCCGCGGGGTGGATGGAGGGTTGTCTAACTGTTTGTAAAAGTGTGCATCTTGAGTGAGAGTTGATTACAGGGTTGTATTACAGCTTCTACAGTAGGAATCCACTATTTGTAATTCTGGTTCTTTCAGGCTTGACTTCAAGTCATTCCTGAAACCTCCTTCAAAGTCTGCAACAGGAACCAATAAACCTCACATCCTCCTCTCTCCGCTGACTAATGAGCTTTTACTCTTAATTAGCTATGTTATTCACCAACCCATGACAATCATTGGTGCCTTTCATTGAGTGCCTGAGGGTAAAAAGGTTTCTTAGTGAAATAATGTGGCTGGAAGTCATAATTATTTATCCGTGTTTCGTTTGAGAACAAAAGGATGTGTACAAAGAGATTTGCAGTGTGTAATGTATCAAAGAGAATATCCCAGCAGATGCAGTAAAAGAAATATGAAATACAAGCTTATATCAGTGGATGGAAAGGAATGACAACCATTGTGTTGAGTGTTAAATGCAAATCAAATATTCCCTCTAATCTTGCTGTCACTTTGAGAAATGGACCTCTAGGAGCAGACAAGCCATGAAACTGTAATAATTGTCAGATTCTAAATGAAATACTGAGCATCACACAAAATAATATCAATTTGTAGCGAATGCAGAGGTATGTTTAGCATGCTGCAGATACACATACACCTGACCTTGTTTGTCCATGTGCAAAAAAAGAAAAAAAAATACAGGTCCATAAATGACAACCTTATAAATATGCTCGCTCAGAGCATTACTCAAAAAGACAACAAATGACCCAAAGTATAGTGGGAAAAGCAAACAAAGAGATAACAAAAACCAACAAATGTATTTTTTTTTGCTCACCAACACTCTGACAGCCACATTTAATATAACATGTCCCTGAGAGCATAATGTCTCTATGGACATGGCACACATTTTAATATGAGGGTTTGAAAACACTCAGTTCATGTCTCTAGGGTGCAATCATTGGTCTTTTTATATTAAAAAAAGACTAATTGTAATACAAATCTATATTACTAAAGCCTTTGATCTTCGAGGAAGCAATGAACAACAAGGTAGCTACTCTTTTGATCATGCGTACAATAATTTGTTCAGATGATCTTAGATTAAAAAGGCTGTAACTTACGGTTTTGATTAGTCACATGAATTAAATAGCTATTGCTATTCGGGTCAGGACATGTATGCAGAGAGTAAAGGTTTATAGAAAAATCAGTTAACCATGACTATTAAACAGAGGGGTGCATTCCATTAAAATGTCTGTTGGTGCGGATAAAACACAACAAAGAATTGATTACAGGTTAGAATTAGACCTCACAGTAATAGCGAGCTGAGCCAGTGGTAATGTACAAGATGCTGAATTAATTGCTGCTTTAATTATTGCCTTTTTGATCGTAAAGTTCTCACTTTTACATTTTTATTTGGCCACATATCAGTGAAAGGCTCAGCGCGATACT
This sequence comes from Danio kyathit, assembly GCA_903798195.1. Classification (NCBI taxonomy): domain Eukaryota; kingdom Metazoa; phylum Chordata; class Actinopteri; order Cypriniformes; family Danionidae; genus Danio; species Danio kyathit. The sequence continues at coordinate 44,350,741 of LR812524.1, forward strand.
GGGGGAAAAGCAGCAATTAATCTCAGAAAACAAACCATGGAGGATTTTTTTTTGTTTAATCCAGCCTGACAGACAAAGAGTCTCCTCTTCAAACAAAGGCCATTATGAAAAATGTTACATTACACATAAAAGTTAAAGCCACAAAGTACAACATTTATATAAATATATATTATTGAAATAATTTAAATGTTCCTGCATAAAAGTGCCATCTTCTGAGATTTCACACCATGTCCTAAGAATTAAGCTGCAAAATGTCCACACTGAAAGTGAAAATATGGTTCAGTAACAGACAATTTTAATAGAGTGTAACAGTGCCAGTTCTTTTATTCAGAAAGGCTAGATTTGAAAGTATTTTTTCTATTCATTTTTCTCCAAAGGGATTACAACCTATGAACCAAATCAACTAGCAAAATTAGACATTTGATTTGAAGCAAAGCAAAAGACAGTGTGCTTTAAAATTTAAAACACTAGAGAAATGTGAATAGAAATATTAAACTATTCTGTTAATGTTGTAGGTTGTATTAAATCCTTGGCTCCATCTATAAAAGCCCTAAACTAAACCACCGGCAACATTACAAATTTTGATTTGATTCAAATAATATTAAAATTAGGTAGGCAAGGACAAGCAGGAGGCAGATCCAAATACAGTATCAAATACATAAATAAATACAATTATTAAACAGAAACAAACAAAGCAACCAGAAACATAAGAGCTTAAATATTCAAAGACTAATTAATAAGGGGTGGAGATAATTCTTAATCAAAACTAACAAGATGATGATAGGATGGTCACAATAAATAAGGTAACAAACAACTAAATATAAAGAGAAATGAACACAGAAACCCAAACAGAAATAAACATACACCAGAGGTGGATGCACTGTAAGAGTACAAGACGCTGCTTTTACATTAAAAAATGATGGAGAAAACTATTTGAGATTTCAAAAAGAACACTGATCAAAATGACGAACACTTGCAGATTACTTACAGTTATTAGAGGTAACCTAGTAGCATCTGGCAGTAAAATCCTGAAAATCTCTATTTAACTGCATAACTTGCCTGTTTTCACTGACTTTGCAAGATGGTGAGTCATTCTAAAGTGACTGAAACCCTCTGACAGCAGTTTGTCCAAATGAAGGGCAAAGGAGTGACACTTTCAGCCACAGCAAAAGAAGTCGGTCATTTCAAATCCATGATTTTAAAATATTGCATCTGTCATTATCTCATTAAAGTCCGCCAAAGAGGCCATTCGTGGAAGACAAATGCACAAGAGGACAGGATGATCTGGGGAATCTCAGTGGGCAGTGGTTTCAACACAGCAGAAGGATTTGCTCTCCAGTTCAGCTCTGAACAGAGTAAGGACTAAGGACTACAATGCCTCTGTGTTTAAGAGAATTTGGACTGAAAGCCTACTCTGCAGTGACCAAACTTCTCATCAGCAAAAAGAATCAAAACTAGCCATGGCTGAGGAGCATGTTCTGTGGACTGAAAACTGATCCAAAGTTCACTATAGTGAAGAAAGCAAGTTTAATTTGGGCTCAGTTGAACTTGAAAAAAAAATACTTAAAGACACATCTTTTTGAACAAGCTTTTAAAGCACACATGAAATCAAAAACCAACTAACCATATTGATTTTGTTAGTTTGTGTTGCTAGTGTTTGGTAAACAATTCATCTGTGCATGTCATTAAGAAAAAAACTAATAGTTTGCCCTTGTAATCAAAAATTGAAAACTGAAAATGCACTATGACAACAAAAAGAAATGGTGTGGAGGAGGTGTCTGTTAGCTTGTAACTCTTCTGAAACCCTTTTCCTGATCTTTCTGAATGGAATGCCAACTTTACTACATCCAATCAGCTCGCAGTAGAAAAAAACAAGCCACTCCTACTGTTTGCTCATTTAATATTCTGTTTCTCTAGAAATTATGTCACAATATGGAAAAAAAATGGCCACAGCTTTTGGTTAATGCACACATTAACAGTATTGTGAGCTAGTTTTACCTTTAGTGTTATTTGTAGTTGGATTTGAACCTGTTTTGATATACATTTTCTTGTACTGTAAATCACTTTGTGACTTGTCTGTGAAAGGTGTTATATAAATACATTTTAATTACTTTACTTACTTTGAATTAGTTTGTCACTAGTATACATTTAGAGAGCATAGAAAGACTTGATTGCTCAACTCATTCACTGTGCTTTATGGTAGCACCATGTAGATCTAAATATCTCTTTTGGTTCATTGCTCTTTGATTGGTGGGATTTTCCTAATTGCAACACACAGATGTTAAAAACAGAGATGAGGATCCATGTGCACTTTATTTAAAGAGAAATCAAGGCAATGGTCAAAAACAGGGCCAAACTGTGGCATAAAAATAATCAAAAAAGTGTAGTTCAAATACAAGCAGTTGGTCAGGCTAGGCGGCAAAGTAATAAAACAAAACAGACGAGGATCAAAAACAGCAAGACAAACAAGAAAACGGTTTGTAATCTTCACTGGGTAAAAACAAGACTCTGCCAAGTGTGTGTGAATGTGAGCAGTGTATATAGTTTGTGTAATCAGTCTTTGAGCTGTGTGTGTGTGTAATGATCTGAGAACTAGAACAGGTGTGTGTGAGTGCATGACGGGAAATGTAGTTCAAAAAGTGACAAAATTGCAAAATTGGAGTGTGGTACCAGCGATCTGCAAGTCTGGATCGCTAGTGATCGTGAAACTAATATCATCATGGGTTATGAAGATCTGCATGAATGCCAAAATCTGATAAGTGTTTTAAAATTAAGTTGAATTAATGCAAACAGATGGACTCAATAAAAGCATTAACAATCAATTAATGTGACGTCAGAGCTCAACAAGTCCATTTTTAAAAGGATTTTAGTAATTGTTAACAATTACCAGGGGCGTCGCTAGACCTTATGTACTGGGGACCCCAGTAACTGCTTTGAGTTAAAGTTTACTTTATATGAAATGTATTAATTAGGAGTGATAATCCCAGAATAAAGATGTTATTCTCTATGTACAACCAAATCAACGCTTGCGAAAGCAATGCAGTTTAATCAAAATCAATCAATAATTGAAAACTGACGCATGTGCACAGAAAACATACTATTGACGCTGGCATGCTGCTCTTGCTCTTGGTGTGAATCCCGGTTGTGAAGCACGGCAAAAAAATACTCACTGTTTATACATAGTAAAACCAGCATACCAGCCTTTAATGCAGTGATGATGATCTTATTTTGACTAAACATGGCTGTAAGATAGATTTTGTGTGTGTGTGTGCGTGCGTGTGTGCGCGTGTGTGTGTGTGTGAAGAAGAAAGGAGAGATGATGAGTCAGGGAGGTTAGACTTAATTACATTAACTCCCAGCCACCTGAGTCAGGTCTCAGACATAAGATATTTCTTTATATATATATATATAGTTTTTAGAATTAGTGGTCTTTAGAATCGTCATATGAAATTAATGTTCATGCAAAAGATTTCTTAGAAGATCTTAGCATATCACTCTAGTTGTGTCATTACATTGGATTGATTTCTGTTACTTATTTTGAATAATATTTCTATAATAATACTTTTATACTACTACTACTAATATATATTTTTGTTGTTGTTGGGGAGTCCATGCCCCAGTAGAGCTTTACGTATAGCAACACCCCTGACAATTATCCTTTGGAGATTCCCCCCTTAACAACTGACTGTTGGACTTTATTCACGTTGCAGCATTTACTTGAAGCTAACCACTGATAAAGCCACATTTCCGATTCTTTATAATGTCACTGTTGGTTAAGATACAATGTGACATTGAGACTTAAAAAAACACATAGTTTTGTAAAAATCAAATACATTTTATGTGTCAAGGAATTGACAATGACACCTGAAACCTTTTAGCGGCATCGCTTTCATGTATATGTCTTATTGCTTGTCATTTCACACACGCATCAAGGTTTTTGTTTGCCTAGTTGAAAGGTGTCATGTCACATCTTTACCTTCTTTTCAACCGCATACTCCCAAGGGTCTCTTTGTTTTCATGCTCTAATCAAGGAGCCAATGTTCATGCGCCTGTCTTTTCACACGTTTGTCTCACAGAAACCTCAGCATCAGGATGGATTCGGTGATCCGGCTCATTATCATAAAATAATGGGCTACGGCTCACCATCATAAAGCTTCGCTCCTGCTTGGGCCTGTCTGCTTGCAGCTTGTTCAGCCAATCAGTCGTCGCTGTGAAATTTCTGATGTGCTGGAATTGCTGCAGAAGGGCCTTCACGCATGACTCATTTATTAATTTGAGGACTTGTTAGGGAGCCACTTTACCTGCAGACAGCCATTTGAAGAAAAAAAGGCCCCATTGAGGCATATTCACAGGACTAGGAAAGGTGTTTTGCCGACTCTCTCGGGCTCTCATCCATAGCTTTATCGCACATCAATATAGGATGAATAAGCTATTGAGCTAGGACCCTACTGGATGCTGATGTTTGCGCGTATTTGTGTAATTGTCTGTGTGTGCCTACGCTAAAAGGTCTTTTTTGTCTTTTATGTGTCCGCCAAAAGCTCTAAATGGTGTTTTTGGAAAATGGCGAAAACTGTGCAGCAGATAGCGATGATGAGAGACAGCTGGGTAACAAAGGCACACACACACACACAGTTAGACCCTTCACAAGGGGAAATGTGGATGCAGCATTCAGATTGTCAGTGTTGGGGTGCCAAAGACATCCTGTGCAGGGCTAACAGCAGTCACACAGAGAGTAAGCTTCCACAGTTACTTACACCTTAGGTTTGTGTGGCACTATGAATCCAAATAAGAAATGCAATTTCCAAGGTCTACTGTCTGACTAGGCATGGGCCGGTATAAGATTCTATTGATATGATAACCTTGGATGAAAATATCACAGTTTCACAGCATTGTGATTACTGCTCTAAAATATGTTCTTTTTAAATGTCTGGGCAAAAAACAAAAACTTCTTCTGATATGGCTCCGTTCGAAATTGCGTACTTCCATACTATACTGTATAGTATGCTAAAAACAGTATGCGAGCTATGTCCGAATTCATAGTATTTGAAAACAGTATGCTGGAAGTACCCGTATGACCTACTTCTTCCAGCGAGATTCTGAAGTGCACATCCGATGGACGCTACGCTATCCCATGATGCATTGGAAGAGAATTTATGAATGGGAGTGAAGCGGGTGTGTCACGTGATCATGATAAATGGCAGATGTAGTACATCCGAGCTCCATTCATACCACTCACATGCATACTGTATAGACATACTTTTCTATCGGTCGAGTAGTACATTCAAATTCAAATGCAGTACCTACTGAGTAGTAGGCCATTTCGGATGCAGTCAAAGTATTTTATTTTGAGAAACATTTAGTTTGAATTTAAACATTTATTATTTTGGAACAGTAAACACTTCAGGTTAAATAATTCAAATTAATCATTGACTTCTGCTGTCTTTTTATTATTTTCAAAAACACAGATTTCTCTATAATTTAAAATGGCAGCTTTGGATATCTTTTCTGCTAGATACAGTATTCATTCATTCATTTTCTTGTCGGCTTAGTCCCTTTATTAATCCGGGGTCGCCACAGCGAAATGAACCGCCAACTTATCCAGCACGATTTTACGCAGCGGATGCCCTTCCAGCCGCAACCCATCTCTGGGAACATCCACACACTCATTCACACACATACGCTACGGACAATTTAGCATACCCAATTCACCTGTACCGCATGTCTTTGGACTGTGGGGAAAACCGGAGCACCCGGAGGAAACCCACGCAAATGAAGGGAGAACATGCAAACTCCACACAGAAACGCCAACTGACCCAGCCCAGCCGAGGTTCGAACCTGCGACCCAGCGACGTTCTTGCTGTGAGATTCTATACCAGCTGAAGTATCGTGATACCAAGTAGTATTGCGATACTGTAATTCATAACCCAAATCAATGAAATAAAGAAAATTGTCAGAAATAAGCTACTATGTTTTATATTTTATAATAGGCCTACTTGAATTGAATTCATAATTTCCTTAACACTAAAACAAGTATTTGCACATCACTTCACCTAAAATGCATTAGTTATTTTTGTTTATTTTGTAGATAACTGACCAACAAAAAATACATCAAAATAAAGATACAAATTATACCAAATGAATTTTGTTACAAAAAGATCAAATTAGGCGATATGAAGTGGTCAAAAATCATTTTAATGTTTGCTGTTGCTCTTTTGGGCTTTTCATCTTTTTATTTTTTTTTTAACCTTAGGTAAGAATCCAAAGTAATTGTCCAAAGTCAAAATTTCACTTTGTGAGTCGTCTTTTTTAAGAGATTGCTGCGGTTGTTGTAGCTACTAAATCATATTGTCAGGAACTGAAATGAACTGATTCGGATGTGCGTTCGACTTGAAGAGTCAGAAAACGTGCAATAGGCTACCATAAAAGGCCTGAATTCTTCACAGTTTTGCAACCTTAAAGTGCTCCACTGAATAAAATGGTCTATTGTTGCACAAGCGTGTGCAACATTATGTATTTAATAAATAGACCGTTAATGACGATACTACCAGTTACAAACTACAGGGGCACCGCCAGTATTTTGGAGCCATAGTATGACGATAGTACCATAGTACCGGTAATCTGTGCAACCCTAGCAGGAATGGTATAACAGAAAATTTTGGCGGTTTTAAAACCTTGACTTTTCCAAACCGCAGTATACCCTGAAAACGGTTATCGTCCCATGCCTATGTCTGACCCGAGAAAAAAAAAACCACAAATAATGCAATTCCCTTTGGTGCCACTAGTGGCACTGCAATTAAGTAAATAAACATGCTAACGTTACTACTAATAACTCAAATAATCTAATATTTTTTTTTATCTTTTAGAATTGTATTCATAAATATACAATGTCTAAAATGAACAACCTGTTATCATTTTCTGTGAAACATTAGTTATATTGAAGTTTGTATTCCACAGAGTAAAGAAAGCCTTTGGAAGTACACAAGATTAAGTAGATATTAACTATTTGTTTATTTTTAATTGATTGATTGATTGGTCGGTTGGTCGATCTATCGATTGATTGATTGATTGATTAATTGATTGATGAACTATGCATTTAAGAGCAGTGGCAGTGCATGTTTCCTATGCTGACTCTATCAGAAAGACCCATTACAGCATGTCTGTTGTGGATAAAGAAGAGTAATGTAACATTGTTGTATTAAAATCATTTGCTTTTTCTGTGCTCGCCCCTTTGGCCAGAGATAGATGAGTACTGGCATAGTAGTTCAAACTATATTGTACACTACAAAACAGTATTTCCATCTCAGTGATGTCATACATAGAAATGATTTTGTTTCTCTATGGTTCTGGCTATTTCTATAATTACATGTCATTTAGTTTTGAAGTAATTTCAAGTAAGCTAGAAGCTATTTTGATAACAGATGGTAGGGATGATATAGTGACACCAATTAAAGCAATGTATTTGCAGCTGATTGACTAGGCAGCAAAGTTTTATGTCTTTTTTCTGTAAACCTACAGTTGTGTAGACTATAGTACCTGTAATATTAGAATCCCACATTGTGATTACTGCGAAAAAGATCATGGGTATTTAATTCATCACTAGCAATTACAGATTCAGGGCTCATTGTTAAAAAGATAAATTATTAGTATTAGTATAACCATCAAAATCTGTAACTTGCATCAGGTCAAATGCAATCAATCAATATAATGCAATATATTCACGAATATATGGTTTAATGAATGAATGAATGAATAAATGATAATTAATTAATTAATTAATTCATTAGTTTACCTTTTAAAACCAGATTAATTCACAGAAAAAAACAACATGCTATTTTAAAACCTGTTTTCACAACATATATATATATATATATATATATATATATATATATATATATATATATATATATATATATATATATAGTATATTGCTATTATATTGTTTATTTATATCATTTTATGCTCTTACATTTACAAAAAATAAGTGCTTAAAACATAAATAAGCTATCTTAATTAGTTTTGCCACTAAAACATATTCCCTTGTTTTAAGAGGACATGCTCAAACGAATTCTGAGTAGGAGCATTCTTTTTAACAATGCAGAAATATCAACGTGTGTGTCTGTGTGTGTGTGCGTGTGTGTATCAAGCACCACATGGCATGCATAAATACATGAACGGTCTTGAGGGATCACAGCAGTAACTCGCGTAAGGATCTCTGTCTTGATGAGCTGCTGTATGCACATCCTTCATAACAACGATATGAGAGGTTGCATTTGTTCAAAGTTGTCCCGCTGCCGCAATTTGCAACGATCATCTTAGCAGACAGTCAATAGCTATACTGACAACAATTTTAAACACGGTCGGATTGAAAATCCAACTCACCATAATGCTCCTCAGTGTTGAAACTTCATCCGTTCACGTCCCATTCCGCGCTGAATCAGTTTTTATTATTATTATTTGTTACATCACCGTAAAAACCCACGGAAGTAACGAAAACTGTTTGGCGTACAGACAAAATGGACGAAAGGTCGTTTGGGCAGCACCTAAATATTTAAACTGGTGCTACTTCACTATAGTCCAACTTCGGTGACAAATCTCCCCCATCGTACAGCGAAGGTAAGGTCATCCCTGTGGAGCTCTGAATTATTCCTTGAAGACAAAATAACCGCATTTAGTCAAATAATGTCGATTATAAATCCACTAGACAGTTAGAAACAGATCGCGCTATTCAGTTAACGCGCGCGCCTCAATTTAACAATCCGCCAACGGACTGCGACACTCAAGCTTCTCAGTCTCTGTTGGAAGTGCCTGTGGATATTCCTCTATAAAGTCAGTCCCATCACACAGCTCTGCTTGACCCTCCTACTCTGCATCTCTTTCCGTGTGTGTGTGTGTGTGTGTGTGTGTGTGAGAGAGAGAGAGAGAGAGAGAGAGTGTGTGAGAGAGAGAGAGACAGAGAGAGAGAGAAATTTCAATGGATAGACTCTGGCAGACGCGAGCGCGCGCCCTCTCTCACACAAGTCACATGTTTAAAACACAAGTAGCCCTCTGTAATGGCTTTTCGGAGGATATGCATAAAACTCAGGACGAGGTTGGAATGATAAGCAGGCTATGTTACAAAATCTAGAGGTCCCTGTAAGTCTTACCTATTTTTTTTTCGTATATTTTTCGAGAAAGTTTCAAATACTTTGCTCCGACTAATGCAAAAGTTGTGCTCATGTGCACTGGATCGACAGGTTATAACCCCATATTATCTGTTGGTGGAATTCAACCTCTTTACATTTTATGAATTATTAATAGCATAAAAAAATATTAAAGTTACTGGTATATAGGCTAAATACAATAAGGCATCATTTGTAAACATCAGTTATCCTAATTAAAAGCTATGAAAATTTGTTCAGCTTAATGTAATTCTGCAGCAGTTAATGTTAATTCCAACATATGCATTATTTTTTTACAGTCACAAATGTTAGAAACACTGTATTGCTGGTTAAAAATTACTACAGGATAATCAGAATTATTAGCCACCTGTTTATTTTTCCCCAATTTCTATTTAACGAAGAGAAGAATTTTTTTTCAACACATTTCTAAACATAATAGTTTTAATAACTCATTTCTAATAATTGATTTATTTTATATTTGCCATGATGACAGTAGTGTCTAATATTTTACTAGACATTTTTAAGACACTTCTATATAGCTTAAAGTGACATTTAAAGGTTTAACTAGGTTAATTAGGGTAACTACAGGTTAGGGTAATTAGGCAAGTTATTGTATAATGACGGTTTGTTCTGTAGACTATCGAGAAAAAATATATAAAGGGGCTAATAATTTTGACCTTAAAATTTTTTTTGTTTATTTTTTTATTTAAATAATTTTATTCTAGCCAAAATAAAACAAATAAAACTTTCTCCAGAAGAAAAAAATATCAGACACATACTGCGGAAATTTCCTTGCTCTGTTAAACATCATTTGGGAAATATTTAAAAAAGAAAATAAAAATTAAAAGGGAGCTAGTAATTCTGACTTCAGCTGTATGTATATTTTGATGTTAAATGGTGTAGTTTACTGGTAAGAAGTAACATCTGTGATTGGCACTTCCATAGTAATAATGTGACATCATATAGATATTATGAGATGACATTTTGGTGAGTGTTTATTTGATTGTTATTAGTCATAAGATCATATAAAGTAATATAATAGCCAGTTTGAGCTGTTCTACACATTTACTAAAACATTGTTCAATAGTGCAATATATATTTTAAAAATTAATCAATTAGAATAACTGTTGCTACTCATTTCAAAAGAACAGGGCAGTTTTGTGCACACAAATTTTATAATTAAATATAGTAACTATTTAGCTAAACATCAACAATTACTCGTTGTATATGGCAAGTATACTGTGATTACTAAATTAAATATTTATCCATTTGTATTTAAATGCATTTCTTCCTAATTTACTGTTAAATTATTTTACTGTAACATTTTATTAAATAGACTGACTATAAAAAATCCATCATCATTATTTTACATGGTAAAGCTCATTTAGTTCGATTTTTTCTTTAGCATTTACATCGCATTGCTTTAACATTACTGAAATGTGAGCAGCATGTGTGGGTTCTGAAGTGTCCATCTCTGGCCCTGAGACCCTGTATATCTGTGAGGTAGGAGTGATTCAGACCACAGTGGCAGATAATAAAAATCATACCTCTTATTTCAGTGCGTTGCATCAATGTCCACATTTTACTATCAGAATAAATCAGATAAAGACAAGAGACATTTAACCAGCTGGAGTTCACTACAGAGAGTCTTTGATCTCCAGCTGATAGAATCATTATAGATCAGACCAGAATACATTATTTTTCATGGGAGTAAAAGAATTGGTTAAAACCAGTTCTGGCTCTCTAACAACGGGTGAATGCACCACAAATCCATTACAGAGGTTGGCAAACTGAAATGTTTGTCTTCTGGCAATCTGCTGGAACACGCAATAGTCCTGTGTGTGTGTTATATCAGGGAACTGATTGTGATGGATTAGATGGGCATTGTCCAGAGTGGACATTCTGTGAACGCAACACTGCACTGGAACTGTCCGTGGTGCTGAACTGCTACAGAGCCATTGAGTTGCACACTGTATTGTGTGTTGGGGTATCAGACTAGATAGTTAACCAAAAGTAATACTGCTATTTTCCCAGTCATTGATTATGCATGTACCGTACATAAAGACGTGTGGATTTCAAGGATTAGAGTCATAGCTCTTGGGAAGGCATGTAACAGATGGCAAGTAGTATGTCTGCCAATTCATCACTTGCAGGCCAAACTCTTAGCGGTGTTTCTTACATTTTCAAGTGTAATCAAGTGCAAATGCTTTCTCAAAAATGTTTGAACTAAAGTACCAAATATGATCTGTCCTAATATGCAAATTAATGTAAGTAGCGTCATGAGGGGTTGAAATATGTCGGCTTGGCTGAGTCTAGAAATGCACTTATGTTTGTTGGCAGATTAAAAACAAATTTAAAATAAGGTGACATTATTTTAATGATCTCTAGTTTAGAGTTGTTTATGTTGGATATAAGTAACTTTGCAATCACATGTCATTAGAGAATTAGACTGTCTGTTTAATATCTTCAATCTTCTAACACATTTGATGTTCCTGTGACAGTCATTTTACTGACTAAATGACTTTGCAGTACATGTTACCTAATTACAATAACCCAACTCTAATTTAACAGTCTACTAATACTGTCTACTAGGACTGTGCAATTTGGGGAAAATATCTAATTTGCGATTTCAATTTGAATTGAGATTTAATTTTGCAGTCAAGCTTTAGCTCAATAATCTGTATCGTAGCTTCTTACTGCAAAAAGGCAGTGAGTGTTAGTTAAAAAAGGAACTCAAAAGGTATTAACTTACTCAAACATTTTTTCAAATTTATTTTTAAATATTTAGAAATTAAACACTCATTTTTCTCTAGAGCAAGCAGTAAACACAAAGAAAATGACCTTACTTTTCTGTAAACAAGTTGAATTCAAATTATGGAGATAGTGTAGCTATCATAAAAAAAAATATATAAATTATAAAAACAGAACACTCAGCAAACTAACATGGCTGAAACAACTCTGAAATTGTACTTTGCTGTTGCTTGCTACCACATTGAGTGTCACTGGCAATACTTTTAGTTGACTTTTTAGCAAGACAATCCTCATATAGCCGCCTGTGGTACTTTTTTAGGTTCTGGTTGTTGTATTTCCTCGTGCTGTAGCAACAATTCTACGTCAGTTCTTACAAAGACCGGTTTTTGTTTAGTGTCTGTGACTTTGAAACCAAAATATTCCCATATTACTGATGTTCTGTTTTTCTTTGATATAAATTAGTCTATTAATGCTTCTGAAGCGGCAAATGCCATCATCCCACTCGTCCGCGCATTCCTGTTTGTTTTTTTTTTGTTTTTTTTATTGTGGGCGTTCCGCATAGTTCCATTGCACAATTCTGATTGGGCAGAACGAAAGTGTGCTCACTAAATTGGCTAGTAAGTCTATCACACACAGACATCGGTCACGCATTCATTCTGGGCGGGGGAAATTAAGTAATACATATATATTTTATATCGTAGCCTCTTGCGATTAGCTAATCGTAAAGTTTCAAATCGCGATTGCGATTCGATTTTGATTAATCGCACAGCCCTACTGTCTACTAACACTCTAATGAGAGTAAGTTGGTACTGTACTTGAAAAGTTATTTATATAATCAAAAGGATGTCTAAACAGGTTGTTTTTGTTGAGAAAATCTAAATAATTTAGGCCTGCTTTATAATCAAACTATCCTAACAGTGCATATTTAATTACCTCAACTGTCAAAATTAATCCAAAGATTTGCCTATATATATATATATATATATATATATATATATATATATATATATATATATATATATATATATATACAGTTGAAGTCAGAATTATTAGCCCCCCTTTGATTTTTTTTTTTCTTTTTTTAAATATTTCCCAAATTATGTTTAACAGAGCAAGGAAATTTTCACAGTATGTCTAATAATATATTTTTTTCTGGAGAAAGTCTTATTAGTTTTATTTCGGCTAGAATAAAAGCAGTTTTGAATGTTTTTTTTTTAAACATTTTAAGGTCTTTAAAATTATTTGCCCCTTTAAGCTATATTTTTTTTTCCGATTGTCTGCAGAACAAACCATCATTATACAATAACTTGCCTAATTACCCTCACCTGCCTAAAATATCCCTAATATGCCTGAAAAATATCTAGTCAAATATTATTTGCTGTCATCATGGCAAAAAATAAAATAAATCAGTTATTAGAAATCAGTTATTAAAACTATTATGTTTAGAAATGTTTGAAAAAAAATATGCCTTCGTTTTATATATACATCTCGAAAATATTACATATTACAGTATGACTGGCTCAACTTCACGATAAGGTCAGAGAAACTTAGTTCACTTTACAGTGTGCTGATTGCAAGCCGTAAACACAAAAGACAGCCGTGGCATCGCATCTTAAAAGCAAATTATTTGAGGCTCTCTCATTGAACCCATTGGATTTCTTTGCTTAATCAAATCATCTGTTTTCTTGCCCACAGCACCATATTTTTACATGGTCTAAGGATCCTATCAGTTCTTAAGCTTTTAGTCCCTGCTGAGCACAGTTGGAGACTAAGATAATCTCTGACTGAGTTGGAAAACTTTCTCTGGCGATGAAGTCTAATGTGCTCAGATTTTGATGTAATTTGACCTTGGCCTTCCTCAATATCCTGTAGTGAATATAGAGGACAGTTGATTCAGATAACTCCATTCCATGAGCTAGTGAAATGAATTTAGCTCTGTCGGACTAAGCACTGTTTCACCCCAGGTCTGTTCCTTCCAGGATTTCACATTTCAGAATATCACCATCTGGAGCTGCTTTGTGCTTTACATTTATGCAGGTAGAGTTATTCTGAACCCTCTGAGCTGATGAGAAACACACAATATCTCCCACTGATTAACTCAAACTATTTATTTTATGTAGATGTGTGTACACTACTGAATATTGAAATGAAAAGCATTCTAGTCAATATGATATCACAAGGTGAATTACAGCACAATCCTATTTGCTCCTTTCACTGCAGAAGCTTTTATTATTTATTATTTATTTTTTTACCATTACAAGTCTCCCTACTTTTATGTACTCATGCTGTTTTTATTATTACCTCTAAGGGGATGTTACTATTGATTTTGGCATTGAGTTGCCCTTGCTGAGAAAAATCTGCAGACACTTTGGTTGTAAAGATCTTTTTTTTTGCCCCATTCTTTCACATAAAACCTCATCTCCTTGTACAGTGACTTACTGCTTTTCAGACCCCTGCGCATGACTGTAAAATGTCCCCATGGATGTGTGGTCAATATAGTAAAGATGTGATATAATGAAATTCATAAAGGTTTTGACGCAAGTAAAATCTCCAATATATTAACCTCATCGCTCAGTGATGTGTCATGTAATTCCAATGTACAGTGCACTCAATGGCCATTTTATGTGGTTGCCTTTCTAGAACCAGGTTGGACTCTGTATTTCTTTGTGATTTAACAAGACGCTGGAAACATTCCTCTAAGATTATTTGTCCATATGGACATGATAGCATCATGTAGTCGTGAATCCACCAATAAACATTCCTTTCCTCTGCACCCTCAAATGTGCTCAATTACATTTAGATCGGCTGACTGTGGAGGTCATTAGAGTATAGAGAGCTCAGTGACTACGTTTACATGGACATCAGTAATTTATTTATTTGCCTTAATCTGAATAAAACAATAATGATTAAGGTGTTTATATGAGTTACTTTTTAAATGTTCCTTTCATGATCCCGTTTTACATGTTATAGCACATAATTCACTTAATGTCGCCACACTATCCACGTTTCCTCCAGGGTTTCATGTAATTTAGGGTGTTTCATTTTTAATTTGTCGACTTTAACAGCAGTTTGGCACTTTCACTTTCATTCAGAAACATTTTATGTATGCCCCCATGACAAACAAGATATTGGATGCGAGTATGGAGTGTTGGAAGAGTGTTGCTTTAATGGAATTTGATACCTCATGCCGTATGTGAAAAAAACTTCCGCATTTTGCAATGCAGGTGGCTGTGGTCCTTCACTGACTGCAGAGAATAGTGTCAAACAGCCTTGTGTGTATAGACTATCCTGTCGCAAAATGCGTCGAAAATCCTACACGACGGTAATAGTTTGATTAAGGTCCCATTGACACTCTCTGCCAATGCATTGATGAAATGAACAGTTAGATGTGCCAAAACTTTCTTCAGTTAAACAAATAGAAAACTGAAGTCATTGCATTTGGGAACAGAGATGAGGTTCTCAAGGTGAATGCGTACCTTGGCTCTAAGGGTCAAACACCAAAAAATAAGGTCAAGATTTTTGATTCTGGAGTCAGATCTGAATTTCAATAGTCATGTCAAAGCAGTAACTAAATCAGCATACTATCATCTCAAAAACATTGCAAGAATTAGATGCTTTGTTTCTAGTGAGGACTTAGAGACCCTTGTTCATGCTTTTATCAGCAGCAGGGTGGATTACTGTAATGGACTCCTCACATTTGCAGCTTATTCAGAACGCTGCGGCCAGGATTCTGACCAGAACCAGAAAACCACAGCACATCACATCTGTCCTCAGGTCTTTTTCTGGCTCCCAGTTGCATTCAGAATATATTTTAAAATATTATTACTTGTCTATAAGTCACTAAATGGCCTAGGACCTCAATATAGTACAGATATGCTCACTAAATACAACCCTAACAGATCCCTCAGATCTTTAAGATCATATAAACTAGAAAATTCCAAGAGTTCAGGCAAAGCAAGGTGAATCCACCTTCAGCTATTACACCCCCACTGCTGGAATCAGCTTACAGAAATGATCAGATGTGCTCCAACATTAGGCACATTCAAATCAAGACTGAAAACACAGCTGTTTAGCCATGCCTTTACTGAATGAGCACTGTGCTACGTCCCACAGATCACACTATTATGTCTTTCTTTTCTTTTAATTTTTTATAACTTGTTTTAACATATTCTAATCTGTTTTTAATCACTTTTATTATTTGTTTTTATTTTCCTATACTTGTCTCTTCTATTCTTGTTTATGTAAAGCACTTTGAATTGTCACTGTGTATGATATGTGCTATGTAAATAAACTTGCCTTGCCAAGGTGTTAACATCTGTACTGCACTTCAATTATGCTACTAAAATCGGCATACTCCACATGTCTTAATTCGATTTCTGTTTAGTTCGATTATGACTGTATTCGGATTGAGGTCATCAAAAATCGCTGTTTACATGGTAGACTCTTAATCAGAGTATCGTATTAATCGTATTAAAATCAGATTATTGGTGTCCATGTAAACGTACTCAATGTCATGTTCAAGAAACCATTTTGAGATTTTTCTACTTGTAACATGCCATGTTATCCTGTTTAAGAATTGGTGTACACTCTGGTCATAAATAGCTAGACGTTTTCTGCAACACTATTCAGGTAGGTTGTGTGATTTAAACAATGCTCAGCTGGTACTTAGGCTCCATTGTGTGATATGACACTTTCAGCATGACTCGGCTTGACTCAGCTTGCTTTACTTTGGCTCTCGTTGCTATTCCACTGTAGTTTAGTACTGCTTCAAAGTGTGTGGGATTATAGGCATATTGTTATAGTTACACCGCTGTGACATTCCTGGCCACCTCATTTAGCTCTCGCTGCATCCGCTCCTTAGCTACCAATGAGAGGAATGCCTGCACCTCATCTACTGACCACAATGCTGTCTTAAAAAACTATTCTTTGGTAGCTGGTGTAGACTTTTTATTTATTTAAATATAGCAGGTGTCTAGTATATTGCAAATCCATACCCCATGTTGCAAAAGTATATTAGTATCAGTATGGCTGGAACCTCAACCAAGGTGGTTCTAAAAAAAAATAAAATAAAAAAAATAGCAGGCGCGCAAAGATGAAGTGTATTGAGACATGCCATGCAGTGGAAAAGCACCAAAAATGTACTAAGAGAATATACACCTCACCATTACAACAGCAGTGGTAGTCTGAACCATTAATACAAGTCAGAATGGATCCATGCTTTCATGAAGTTTACATCAAATGCTGACCACATCATGTGAATGTTGCAGAAGAAATTCAGACTTAAGCCACAGTCACACTAGATTTGAAGTATGCAACATTTTATTGGACAACGCTGCATAAAAGTGGCTAAATAAAACAAGATTACACAACACTGGTAAATTGAGTGATTGTTCCACACACACAAAAAAAAACAATTACTGCTGCTTGTTCAAACTACCTGTTTAAAATGAGCTGAAACGACGCAATTCGGCTGCATTTTCACTGCATAGTTCGAGTGACTAAATTCCAATGTTTTTTTCTCCCATGTGGCACAGATCGGATATGGCCCAGGTACATGTAAGCAGAAAGAAATCACATGGATTCCGATTTATTCAAATCAGATTCAGGCCTTGTTCACATGTGGAAATTTATCCGCTTTGAATCGGATCCGTGCCCTCGTGTCTGTAGTGCAGTGTTAGCAGGTGGATTGGATTTTCACCTGTCAATAGAAGTCGCGCATCATTAAAATCCGTAGCGAATGACGTCAACCCTGATGCTTTCATTTCAGAACAGACTTCAGTCCCAGTCCTTAAATCTCATACACGAGGACTAAAAATGCTTTTATGTTGTCATATAGCTCAATTATTTAAGCATGGTAATGAGAGAGAGAGAGAGAGAGAGTATGGAGTAGTATATTGTTAGTATGAATTGGTATGTTGTTACTATGTCCAATGTAAAGTCAATGGCAGTTTGTTAATTTTTATTTTACAATAGAAGTCTATGGGACAGTTGCTAGGGTGGCGTAAGTGGTTGCTAGGGTGTGGCTAGCAAGTTAAAAGGTCATCAGTGATTGGCAGATTGGTAGTCTGAGTTAAATGAGCGTAAACTTAATTCTGTATGACAGTCTGGCGGAAAGTTATGTTTTTCTCAAGCCACCATAAATATGATATATTGAATAATATGATATATTATTTATATTTGATTTAATTATAATATATATATTCAGATTATTATTAATATATATAAATATTATTTTATTTTTTTATTTTTTTATTTTTTTATTTATTTATTTATTTATTTTTTTTTATTTATTTATTTATTTTTTTTTTTTTACTACTACTATATTGTGTGCTGTTTTTTTTAATTATATATGCATGTTACTTTTTTATGTAAACTTTATAAATGCTTTGGCAATACATTTGTAAAATTTGTCATGCCAATAAAGCAACTATTGAATTGAATTGAATTGAATTGAGAGAGAGAGAGAGAGAGAGAGAGAGAGAGAGAGAGAGAGAGAGAGAGAGAGAGAGAGAGAGAGACAGTACAACATCCACCACGTAACCAATATAAACTAACATAAAACTGTTGCATACATCATGTGCATAAATCACGCCATGGACATGACATTAAGATCCCTACTGGTTTAAAAATAGCTAGATTAAAAGAAGATGGCCAATTATAACTTTTCTGTCATAAACTATAGTAAAACAACTTGTCAAAAAGATTTTGAAAAATGAAACCCTGCAAACAGATTAAATACAGGAATGGAGAAAAGAGCTCTCTTTTATTATCAGCTGTCAGTCAGCGCCCACTCTTTTTTCCTGGTCATTGCGTCTTTGCCATGTGCTGTGTAAATGCAGACAATAGGATACGAGTCACTTTTAAAAGATGATGTAAGCAGGTCATCAAAAAAATCGGATGCACTCACAAAATCAGAATTGACCATTAAGATCTGCAGTGTAAATGCAGCCTTCGTGTGATTTATTTGGCCAATTTTGTCTTCAATGCACTTACAGTTTTTCTCAGTCGCTTTGGTACATTTCTCGCAACACTATTTACATTTCCACAAGAGTTAATGCATTTCTCAAAACAATTAGTGCAAACTGCAAAACCTAGTTGATAACCTGCAAAAGCGTGTCACTTGCTCAAAATGGAAAGCTCATTCCTCAAAAGCAAGTATTGATGTCAATGAAAGTGTCAGTGTCATCAAGATGAAAAGTCCTGACACCATTGTTTATGAACAAGATGGTCAAATGGCTTTGTCATGTTTTCGTTTACTCTGTGCATTTTTTTCAATACAAAAAATCAGATTTTGGTGACACTTGCTGAAAATGCTCAAGACAGCACTATATACTATTTGCACAGCCATTTGAAAACTACAGTAAAGTCAGACATCACTGCATTTAGTGAGGTATCTGAGTACAAGACACTGAATATGTACAATTTTACTGCATTTATTCTTTGCAATTCTAATTTATTCACAGCATTTTGCAAAAGAATAAATCCACCCTTATTTACACCAAAGACAAACTTCCTTTGGGTAGAGCTGTGCACAACTGTAAACAATATTGCAGTACATATTGGAACTGAACCTACAACATGCATAGGTCTGTAAATCATTCATCAAATTGTTCAATTTAGAAGACATTTTCAGGAAAAAAAAAAAAGATTTCAAAAGTTTTATAAAATTTGCTTGACAGATTTTGACAACTACTGTAATTCAACATTTTTGCATGTAATGACTCATGTAATAAAATGCACACTATTAGTTTTATATGGAATGACTATTCAGCATTCACAATTTTAGTTAATTTGACTGACATGACATAAGCAAATGATAATGTTATAAAACAGCAGAGAGTTGTATGAAAGCAATTGATGCATGTCCAAAAGCATTTGCAATTAGTTGGAAGGAATGAGAAACTGCTACTATGATGTGCACAACTGACTAATTGTTTTGAGAAATGCATTAACTGTTGTGCAAATGTAAATAGTGTTGTGAGAAATGCACCAAATTGACTGAGAAAAACTGTAACTTAAGCTTTTTGTATTGAGACAACATGAAGGAATTGTGTTGGTCCAACTACCTGGTTAAGGAAATGTTGACAATAAAAGTAATCTTAGGTGTTTAAAGTAAATAGAAAGACTTGTTAGAGTTTAATCTTCACTTTAGTTTGAAGATTTAGAAGAGTTTCATGTAAAGTTTTGAGTTTTGAGATTACCACCTTGCAGAAGCAGCCATGCTTTGGGTGTTGGCAGCTTAATTAGCAAAAATGCAGTGTGTTGCTTTGCTCATTGAGCAATAACTGTTCCAAAATTAGTTCTGAGATCAGTCTCAATCAACTGTATATATAACTCATGAAATATGCTTAGAAATGTCTCTTTTAGTTCATTTAGGATAACTTTAAATAAAACTATGAGACTTTGAGACGTATCACACATAATAGACATACATGATATTATTACACCTTTGAGTTTATGTTAAATAAAAATACAAATGCATTTAAACTTTTATTTGATAAAATCATGTTGGACCAACTAAATTGCATTTAATTGAGTAAATAATGTAGTTGCTAAACAATTGGTGCTAAACAAATTTATTGGATGAAAATCCTGCCCTCAATTAAATTGAGTTCATCCAATGAGTTATTTTTTTGAGTGCATACAGTTGAAGTCAGAATTATTCACCCCCCCCCCCCCCCCTGAATTTTTATTTCTTTTTTAAACATTGTTATACAATAACTTGCTTAATTACCCTAACCTGCCTAGTTAACCTAATTTATCTAGTTAAGCCTTTAAATGTCAGCTGTATAGAAGTGTCTTGAAAAATATCTAGTAAAATATTATTTACTGTCATCATGGCAAAGATTAAATAAATCAGTTATTAGAAATGAGTTATTAAAACTATTATGTTTAGAAATATGTTGAAAAAAATCTGCTCTCCGTTAAACAGAAATTGGGGGAAAAAAAACAGGGGGGCTAATAATTCTGACTTTAACTGTATATTACTTTTCTGTACCAAGAGGTCATGTTTTGATCTTCCGTTGATCTCACTCATTCCTGTGATTCAAATTCGTAGATCAGAGTTCATCAAGCTTAAACTTTGGATCGTAGCGACATACAAAACTTGTCTGGTCTGGCTCATTTGCAAGTGTATGAATGGAAGTCAATGGAGCGAAAAGTGTAACGTGACTGTGCATTTATCCTTATTCCAGCCTTCTCTTCCAGTCAAGCTAATGTCAGATCTTCTGTTATTGATTTTCAGTGAAGCTTTGTGAAATGAAGCCTCACATTTTTATTTATTTTTTTATTTTTGCTGATAAGTGAAATGGCACTTAGAGGTAACCCACCTGCTTCAAGGTTTAACATGGTATGTGTTCAGAGATGATCTTCTGCAGGCCTTGGCTAAAATGTGTGTCGGTAAGTTCTTCATCATTTACTTGATTTAGTAAATGTTTTAAACAAATAACTGTATTTTATTTATTTTAATATATATATATATATAAAAAAAAAAATATATATATATATATTTTTTTTTTTTTTTATATATATATTATATTTGTTTTATCTGGTTACTTGTGTTTAATTTGCTATTAGTGTTGAAACATTTATATAATTGTCCTATAAGCCATAGCTAAAACATCAGCAGGAGATATAACAGAAAAGACAGAAAAATATCAAAGAAAAAGGCAGAAAAGAAAAAGAAAAAAAAAATGATTCCTCTGAAAACACTTCAGGGGAAAGAAAGTCCGATGCATATAAGGCTTGAGAATACGATCTGATAGGGGACTGATGCTCTATACCTTGGTAAGAAGGATTTTTCTGTTCAATTTTGAAACCTGCCAGGCTACAGCAGTCCTAATCTGGAGGCGAATAGTCTTTGAGTTAGAGAGAAAAAAGCATAACACAGTTCACTGCTTTCTCTCAAACATACACACACACGATCAATAGACTGAATGGTAGCCTGACAACTGAACAAACAAATGTTATTTTAGATTTATGCACTCAAAACTCACCCCAACTAATGCTTCTGAAAATGCATTTCTTTTTGTTTATTAGACAAAAGCAAAGACACGTATTGTTTAGCACTGCTAAATTAAAACACACGTGGAAATCGAGTGCTGTGCGTTTCAGAGGTTGTTTGGATAAATCTTTGAAGTCTGTGATGACGGGCATAATTCAGGGTCATAAGAATGACTGCTTTGTGACAACGTTGAGAAGAGAGCTGGCAAAAAAGTGCATGGCTCAGCATATTATATGGTGCCATTAAAATTCAATTTACAGCCAGTTTCAGGCATTGCCTGTACTTTCAAGCGATATGAAGGCAGCTCACCTTCCAAGCTGGAGATGTGGCAGACATTGCAAATTGACATGGCATTTCGGTGCTGTGGAGCTATTTATTAACCTTATCACTGCTTGAACTTTCTTAACAATACCCTTCCAGTGTGCAGACCTGGTCAGCATTGTCAGTTGCTGAAATTAAAGTGAAAATAGGTTGGCTGCATCTTCAAATTGAAAAGTATGCATGTCTCTAAGAAAGTACGAGATGTGCCATTGACAGGAGGACCTGCCAGGACTAGCGAAGTGCCTTTTTGCAGTAGCAGAATAAGTGGGGAAATGCAGCATGCTGGAAATATTAAATAGTTTTATTCACAAATCACTACGACCTGAATGTTCTCAAAGTTCTTTGCCGGTTAGGCATTCTGCAGCTTTTCACGCTTAAAATTGTGCAAGTCCTGGATGGGTCATTCTGAAGCCAGGCTCGACTGAATCATATGTTATCATTTTCCATGTTCATGCTGTTTAGACTTTATTGTTAACTCCATTCAGTTCATGTCCTTATTTGCATAAACAACACCATGGCTGAAGTATTTCTTTTAGACAGGTAATGTTATGTTTTAAAGCTATTTTAGTCACGCAAAGCTCACGTGGATTGTGTTATTTTACGAATGGGTTATATGCACAGAAGTGTTGTTCAGCACTGAAATCTTCCGGTGAATGATTGATGTGACTATTTTCAATTTTATGAGGCCTTTTACAGCATCGATAATGTAGATTTTTATTTAGTTTAACAACAAAACATAAGTAAATAGCGCTATTCCGCCTAGCCTGCTTTACTGAGGTGCAGTTGGTTTTATATTCACATTGGTTTATTTTTGAACAATGACAACCTGTGACTCGGTCCCTATATTGTTTACCATGCTACTTTGAATATTCGGTCTGAAATAGCATGTAAGTATGGCTTAGTGATAAGTGTAATTCCTGCACCATGCCAACCAACCACTAAGCATACAGTAGTCGCTTTAGGACAAAGCACAGTCTCTAAAAGCCACGAGCATCATGTTAACAAATAAGATTATAACAAGTAAATTGTTATGATAGTTTGATTATAAGTTGTTTTGAACCATTCTCGCTTGATTTGTTTATCCACACTTAGTTAAAATAGATCGTTTTTTTCTGATAATCAGAAGATATTGGCTGTTTTCTCACTGCTGTCTTGTGCATTTATTCTGAGCTTGAGCATCAGCGTTATGTTGCTGGTTGTTCACTTAACAGCGTGTTGCTTATTTCTGAATTCTGCATTTCTGCAGAATATATATACAGTATATACTGTATAGCACTTCTGACTACAATTAACTCATTTCCATCAACGCTTGACATTTTTATTGTTCCCCCTCATATATATTGCATTTAAACTGTTCTGTGGCTGTTACAAATGCATGAATGTTTAATGTGGTGCAAATAATGCTAAGTGTATGATTGGCTGTTTGTTTTTAAACAATTGGCTTTTACATTTATTCATTCATTTTTTTTTTGGCTTAGTCCCTTTATTAATCAGGGGTCACAGTAGGAGGCACAGTGGCTCAGTGGTTAGCACTGTTGTATCACAGCAAGAAGGTTGCTGGATTGAGCCTCGGCTGGGTCAGCGTTTTTGTGTGGAGTTTGCATGTTCTCCCCGTGTTCACATGGGTTTCTTTCAGGTTCTCCGGTTTCCCCCACAGTCCAAAGACATGCAGTAAACAAAATAAGTCTTACTGTATAAGTGTGTGTGTGTGTGTGTGTGTGCGTGCGTGCGTGTGTGTGTGTGTGTGTATGTGAGAGTGTATGGGTGTTTCCCAGTAGTAGTTTGCAGCTGGAAGGGCATCCACTGCGTAAAACATATGCCAGAATAATTGGTGGTTCATTCCGCTGTGGCAACCCCTTATAAATATGGGACTAAACCAAAGGAGAATGAATGAATGAACTTTTTTATTTCATTTATTAGTCCAATCAGCATTAAATATTCTAAAAGCTGTCTTAAATAAAAAAAAACGTACCCTTCATTTAAAGTTTTTAAGTATATTTCTACTCACGTAATATTCTATCTTTTTAACTGAGTCCAATCAAGAATATTATTCATTCATTCATTTTCTTTTCGACTTAGTCCCTTCATTAATCCGGGGTTGCCTCAGCGGAATGAACCACCAACTTATCCAGCATATGTCTTACGCACCAGATGCCCTTCCAGCCGCAACCCATCCCTGGGAAACATTCATATACACTCATTCACACTGATACACTATGGACAATTTAGCCTAACCATTTCACCTGTACCGCATGTCTTTGGACTGTGGGGGAAGCACCCGGAGGAAACCCACGCGAATGCAGGGAGAACATGCAAGCTCCACACAGAAACGCCAACTGACCCAGCCGAGGCTCGAACCAGCGACCTTCCTGCTGTGAGGCGACAGCACTACCTACTGCGCCACTCCGTCGCCATCAAGAATAATAACTTTTATATTAACTTAGACATTTTCGCTCTTCCAAGATTTTATTACTTGACATTTTTACAGAGCAGTTTCCAGAGACTCTTTCATAATCACCATCAGACCTCTTCATGAGTTTCCAAATTTAAAATACCGCATCAGGACACAATTGCGTTTCGTCCAATCCCTTATTAATTTGTTGGCATTAGAAGGCAGACACCTGTTCTCCTATTGGGAAATGTGAGCAGTGACCATTGTTTGCTCTTCCCCATCTCTGTTATTCTCTTTCCCTGTTCCTGCAGAGACATAGAGGGACGTCGAGCAAACGGTGATTGACAGCACGGTTAAATTACTGCGAAATTCCAGGAGAGCATAAGCCACTTGGGAGGACTGACTGCATTCTCCTCAAATCAGGCATGGGCATCCCCATGTTCCTCAGGCCTAAATTAACAGTTCTAAAACAGACCCATGAGCCTGGTGCTAAACAAAATGAACGTGGATAATGCCAAGTTAATTAACACAGACCCAGATGCTCAGCCTTATGAATACTTGGTCTGCCAAAGAGGGAATATTCAGCACTAGATATGTTTATTTTGACGTCAGTACCTCTGTGTCAATGAGACAGACAGGCTGTGGTAGCCTCTCTCACTGCTTTACCAATTTAGTTTTACTCAATTGTTGTTGTTTTTTTTCATGGGTTCAGTGATTAATTCCAGCATCCTGGTATGTGAGGACACTGATGGAGGCTCGGAGCTTTTAATGGAAGGGCTGTTGTCAGGAGTGAAATTAAAGCCACAACTTTGGCTGATGATTGTGGGAATGGAATTGGAGTCATCTTTTTAAAGTTATAACTGTGATACATGATCTAGTAGGGGAGATCGCTTTATATTCATTGATTTTATTATAGCATTTGTACTTCTTAGTCAGATGCAACCTGTCAAACTCCACAACAACAGGGACAATGCACTGGAGATCATTAGTCTCGAGCAAAAATTAGATCGCACAGCATGATTCACCTTTAAAGATCCCGTCTCTAATGAATGATTCATATGCAGAGTCATTAGTCTGTAATCTAAAAACAAAGCACTCTTATTTTAATAACCTTTGCAGCTTATATAAATCAGAATTGAATAGCTTAGAAATGTGTCATTCAGACAAATGGATTTTACAAAGAGCACTTAAGCTATTGTGACTTTTTTAAAAGTGGTCCTTAATGGTGCACGGTTTTAAAGATTCAGGTCCTGTATAATTTGATTGGCTGAAAGTGCTGATATTTATTCCAACAGCACTCAAACTTTTTTCAAACTGCAGACAGACTGTCAGTCTGTGCATTAGTGGCTGCCTGTGTATTACTTTTCACTGACTTGTGAAGTATGTACCCTGAAAAAAATGCAATGAGTAAAATTCACATGATTTTATTATTTGGAAAGTTATTGCATGCAGTTTTTAAAAAGCAAATGTAACATATAGGGAATTTGTCTAACTTAGTTTTGTAAAATAATAAATTTTAATGCAAATTTGTTTGACTTTGCTGGGTTTCAAGTACATTTCTGTTTTGCTCAAACAGCGTTACACTTAATTAAACAATGCATTAATAAAGGTGTTCTTAACTTAAAAAACATTTAAGTAAATAACACATTAGACTAATCTAAATAACAATCTAAATAATAGGGGTAATGAGGTAGCTAAGAAATCGCAATACCTGGAACACAACACACAATGACATTATTTGTTTATTTATTTAGTTAGTATAGTGTGGCATGTTAAAAAAGGTTTAAGACAGTTCCTGCGTTTTATTTTGGGGTGTATTTGTAATGTGGGGTTGTAAGGGGCTAGATTTTGGGGAAAAGCGAGTCTGCACACTCAAGAGTGGGGTGGGGGGTGGGGGTGGGGTTCCGATTGGATGAGACCGGTATGTTCGTTTTGAGTGTGTGAGAGAGTGGCTGCTTTCCAGCGAGCACAAAGATTATTCTGACTGCAACGTGCAAAAGTTCATAAAAAAGATGAGTTTGAACTGTTAAACGCTTCCTGGCCTTCTTCAGTCTGCTACACTGGTGTCAGAAGTGGGATTATGATTTGAAAACAATAGGGCGGCATAGGGCTGGGCGATATGGCAAAAAAAAAAATCTCGATTTTTTCATAAAGTTTGACCGATTCACGATTTCGATTTCGATTTTTTATTTATTTTTTTATTAATTTTTTTTTTTTTACTGTGTAACTACCTTACCAGCTTACCTTGTTCATTTAAATTTAAATAAATGCTGAAACTAGTTTTTTTCATGCTCACTTGTAAAAGAAAAGCAATAGTGTGACTAAACGCGGTTATGGCACTCTCTCATATAGGGATGCTAAACATAGCTACAATAGAAGTCACAGCAGGTCATATGTTGTGCAGCTTTGGGCAAATTTTATTTGGAGAGAAAATGACCAAAATGTAACTTGAAGATTAAAAAGGATTGGAGGGGAAATAAATATTCAAATCTCTGTACATAACAGAAAAATAAACAATGATAATGCAACAATAGTTTATCTGTATTAGTGGCAAGGCAGAAATATATATTTAGACAGGCCTTGTCAAAGTGAGCTGGCACTTTCACTAATAAAAAATATAGCACTTAAATTATTTCATAACAATCAATAAAATAACAGCGGTTTTATATCAAAAGTTGGTAATGATATAAAATATACTACATTTTGATGGTAAAATATAACCATTTAAACGATTTTGTATTTAAATATTAAATAACGAATGCATCAAGTTAAATATAAAAAAACGAATGAAACAACACATAGCACATCAGGATATAAAGGACTATATTTAGCAGAATGCTGCTCATTTATCTTTGTAATTTTATAGTTTTATTTTTGTTATTTTAATTATTTTTTGTCTTCATAAATAACTAACGAGCTATAGACAAATATCTGCTTGACGTTTTAGAAAATATTCGTGCGTAGCTACACCACCCAGTATATATTAAAGATCACCGTGAAAAAAAAAAACCCACAGAAACCTGTTACATATCTATATACATTTAAATGTCTATCTTATATTTAACTGAATCGTATAATGGCCTATAGCTGAAATGTTGGAAATTGCTTTATTTTTATAAAACATTTGTCGATACGTATTGATATTTTTTGGAGTAAAAACTGCCGACATTTAAGAATCCATATTTATTTTATTCATTCATTCATTTTACTTGTTTATTGGTGCATATATGGGTTATGATTTAATTCATACAGTACCTTGACAGCTACTGTGCCACTCCGTAATTCAAACAAAAGTCCAAATTAAAGAAAGATTTGACTTTCTGCGGTGACCGACATTTACAACACGCCGTAACCGTCCTTCAGGTGGTGCGCGGGTCCCCGTCTCGCAGCTCGCGCGGGAGACACAGACGGCTGCGGGACGCGAACAACAGCACGACGCGCATGGAAACATTCGCGAAGCTGGCTGGCTGACTGCGGGGCGCTTGTTGCTCTAGCGGGAAAATGTCCCGGTGTTCCCAAAGGCCGGTCCGCCCTGGCGCGCTTCCGCTACCAGCTGTGGCAGCACATCAACAGAGCCGCGACGTCAACACACAGAATCAGCACAATTCAGCACGGTTGTCTAACAGTTTAGAACGGTTTGGCACAATAGTGGAAAAGCGGCTTTAATATTTTTATTAAAAAACCGCGATTCCTCGATTTTGTAAAAAATAAAATTGTCTTAAAACGTAAATTCGAATTAATCGAAAAAATCGGAAAAACCGCCCAGCCCTAGGGCGGCACTTTACAGCGGGGGAGAGGGTGTGGGTGTACAGCCCACAAAGGAAGAAGGGCAGGTGCCCTAAACTTGACGTACAGTGGGTGGGGCCTTGCAGTGTACTGAAGAGAATTGGGGAAGTTGTTTACCATGTTCAGTTGCCACCAACGGGCAGGAAAGTAGCGGTGCACAGGGATAGACTGGCTCCGTACAGAGGGGATGCCTCAACAGCTACAGTGCTGGCCTCCCCTGCAGTTATGCCTGCTCTGGAGAATGAGGCAGGACATGGCTGGGTAGTTCTAATCGTTTAGATGTTCCACTTGAAACTACACCAGTTCCCGAGCTACAAAGTTCACATTCCGGTAGCTCTGTTGCAGACATGGGCTCACCTCGGCCTCAGAGAGTCAAGAGGCCACCAAGGCGTCTTCAGAACTATGTTTGTTCCCTCGAGGTTGAGTAACTTTGTGATGGGGGGCAGTGTAGCATGTTAGAAAAGGTTTAAGACAGTCCCTGTGTTTTATTTTGGGGTGTATCTGTATTTGTAATGTGGGGTTGTAAGTGGCTAGATTTTGGGTAAAAGTGAGTCTGCGCACTCGAGAGGGAGGGCGGGTTCCAATTGGATGAAACAGGTATGTTAGTTTTGAGTGTGTGAGGGAGTGGCTGCTTTCCAGCGAGCACAAGGATTACTCTGTCTGCAACGTGCAAAAGTTCATTAAAAAGCCGAGTCTGAAACTTAAACGCTTCCTGGCCTTCTTCAGTCTGCTACAATATATACCTTAAAGCAGCAAATTACTGGACGTAACAACACAAGAAATGGTAAAACAGTTTACAGTAATCACTCTACAACTGTAAAACATTGAAAAATAATACATTTTGTTATGTTTTATCTAATTTGATCACTATATTTTCTTAAAGAATAAATGTTATCATAACTAACAGTTCCACATCAAATATACACTCACTGGACTCTTTATTAGGTACACTTTATTAGTACCGGGTGCAGAACTGCCTTAATCCTTCGTGGCATAGATTCAACAAGGTACTGGAAATATTCCTCAGAGATCTTGGTCCATATTGACATGATAGCATCACGCAGTTGCTGCAGATTTGTCGGCTGCACATCCATGATGCAAATCTCCCGTTCCACCACATCCCAAAGGTGCTCTACTGGATTGAAATCTGGTGACTGTGGAGGCCATTTGAGTACAGTAAACTCATTGTCATGTTCAAGAAACTAGTCTGAGATTATTTGTGCTTTATGAGAAGGCGCGTTATCCTGCTGGAAGTAGCCATCAGAAGATGGGTACATTATGGTCATAAAGGGATGGACATGGTCAGCAACAATACTCAGGTAGACTGTGGCATTGACACGATGCTCAATTGGTACTAATGGGCCCAAAGTGTGCCAAGAAAATATCCCCCACACCATTACACCACCACCACTAACCTGAACCATTGATACAAGGTAGGATGGATCCATGCTTTCATGTTGTTGACGACAAATTCAGACCCTACCATCCGAATGTTGCAGCAGAAATCGAAACTCTTTAGAGCAGCCAACGTTTTTCCAATCTTCTATTGTACAATTTTGGTGAGCCTGTGTGAATTGTAGCCTCAGTTTCCTGTTCTTAGCTGACAGGAGTGGCACCCGGTGTGGTCTTCTGCTGCTGTAGCCCGTCCACCTCAAGGTCTGATCTGTTTTGCATTCAGAGATGCTCTTCTGCATACCTCGGTTGTAACGAGTGGTTATTTGAGTTACTGTTGCCTTTCTATCAGCTCAAACCAGTCTGGCCATTCTCCTCTGACCTCTGACATTAACAAGGAATTTGCACTCCCAGAACTGCCGCTCACTGGATATTTTCTCCTTTTGGGACCATTCTCAAAAATCTAAATCCCAGTAGATCTGAAATACTCAGACCAGCCTGCCTGGCACCAACAATCATGCCACGTTCAACGTCACTTAAATCACCTTTCTTCCCCATTCTGATGCTCGGTTTCAACTGCAGTAGATTGTCTTGACCATGTCTACATGCCTAAATGCATTAAGTTGCTGCCATGTGATTGCCATGTGATGAGTAGTTGATTAACCAGTAGTTGTACCTAATAAAGTGGCCGGTAAGTGTATATGTTCAATATTTAATTTCGACAGACTTACATTAATGGCTAATATTGTATCAACTTTTTTATTTATATTCTTGCTTGAATTTATCTGTTTCATATAGAATTTATTTATTTTTTGTTCTGCAGTATTTACTGCATCACAGAATCATTTTTTTTTTTTCAATGTGGGTGGCTGGCTGTGTATTACGTCTGTCTACATGTTGACTCATTCATTCAACCCCCTTTTTTTAAAAAAGATTTATTTAGAAATGTAATAAAAGACTGTGGCTCTGTTCCATTCTTAAATGCTCATCCAGAGTGAGAGCTGTGAAGATGTGTTGGGTGCTGGACAAAAATAACTGTTCTTTGAATCACACTTCTGCTACATCTTGCAACAGCACATGAATCACAAATTAAGCATATGCAGAAAATTATGAGAGTAAAAAGTGTCCTTCATTCCAAAGGGTCCAATTGAGGTGGTCACTTTTGAGCCCTTCCATTTGGAAGAGTCTTTCAGTATGGAGCTCTTTTCTGTTCTCAGTCCAAAGTGTCTTCTGAGATAGATTAAAACAAATTGCAATACAGCACAAGTAAATCACCGAACCATCCACTCAACCAGTTCCTTTAAAAGCACTGGTTTACGAATCAGAAGCAAGCTAGAGTGGCATCTTCTTGATCATACAATCTCGTTTGGGTTATTCTGTTAATAATTCAATATTTCGATTTCAATAAAGGCTGGTTAAAGACTGTTCTTAATGCTTGAATCAGCTGAGATTGATATATTAAATGAAAAAAAAAATTAAATTGATTCAAATATAGTTAGAATAGTTGTCTGCATGTTTTCGCCGTGTTCGTGTGAGATTCCTCGGGGTGCTCCGGTTTCCCCCACAATCCAAAGACATGCGTTTTATAGGCAGTGTGCTAATTATACATTGATGACAGGGGGGTCAACTGTTTCGGTTAGCTTGTGTAATACATGCTTCAGTCATTTATGTGTTTATTTCTAATCTAGTTTATTAATAAAACATATTTAAGTTTTCAACATTTGGAGGGATATTTAGTGTATTCGGACCTATTCTCTGATTAGCTATTTCAAATGTTACTGTAGATTAAACTATAAACTATGAGTCTAATTAGATTTTATTTTTAGGCTAAATATAGATACAAACACCTATTTTATGAGAAAACAAAGTCTTGTGTACACAATGTCTATTAGTGCTCTAGATCTGGCGCCTGGACTGCAGCTCCACAGAGGAAGTTTGGCCAGAGGAGAAATAGTTGCGCCCAACAAAGACTGGTTTCTCTTTAGGTTTTTTTTTACCTTCACTTTCGTCAATTGGTGACATTTTTTTTCCTCACCACTGGCTTGCTTGATTGGGTCTTGCAGTGAAAATTAAACCACACTGACCTGAACTAAACTTAACTTAGACTCTGAAAACTGGACTGACACAGTTTCAATTTACTAGAACTTCTATGTTAAGCTGGCCTGATGTCACGAGGAAACGGAAGTATTTTACGTGTTGTCCGTTTAGTGGCTAATTCGTACGAATTCGTACAAGTTGAGTGAAAAACGATTTTAAAAAGGAGATGTGGCACCCAACCCTGCTCCTAGACCCAACCGTCATTGGGTGATGAGCAAATCATACTAAATTGTACGAATTAGATCGTACGAATTAGCCACTAAATCAAAAAGTTACGAATTGCCGTGAGATTGTGTTGGTTTAGCTGCTTTGACACAATCTACATTGTAAAAGCACTTTAGAAATAAACATTAGTTGAATTGAATCGATCTGCCACTTTCAGAATTTTTTTGGAATAGACTGATTGGCGCAATTATGCATAAACAATGGTTTGAACCGTTATAGGGGTGGTCAAATGTAGATTTATATTATGTATTATTTTCATTTTTAACATTATTATTTAAAATACGGATCAGGCTGAAATATTTCTTAGTATTAAACAACTGACCACCCCACACATTTAGTTTTATCCTCCTTTAGGGGGTATCAAACGTTAATTAAGTGGGTCAGTCCCCCCAAACCGCCCTGTAATTCGCATTCTGGTTATAGGTGAATTTAATAAACTTAACTGGCCATAGCGTATGAGTGTGTGTATGGGTGTTTCACAGTACTGGGTTGTGGCTGGAGGGGCATCTGCTGTGTAAAACATATGCCAGAATAGTTGGTGGTTCATTCCGCTGTGGAAGGAAGTCGACGGAAAATGAACGATATTTCTCTGCAAATACAAATTGACTTTTGCTTGTTAAATCTTAAGTTACATTATTAGATACAGCTCTGAAGTGATCACTTTGAGGTGGGCTTTTATTTGAGATACAGTGGGTTAACGTGACACATTTTTCTGTGATAAAATTGGCCACAAACACTGTTAAAATCCCCATCTCCCACAACCCCAAACCAAAGGGTGCATTTGTTCTGAACTCCCATCAATCCAGTTGCAACAACAATAATTTATTATTTATTATTTTGCTCTACAGGCAGAATAATAACAGAACAAAAACAGCTTTTGATTTTTTTCTTTTTGATGACACTAAAGTATGATAATTCTTTCCAACAATAAAATAAAATAATTGAAAAATAAATAAATAAAGTTAAATTAAATATTTTAGGATCTAAAAGATCATTTACCTTTTAAAAGCAAGAATTGCATTTAAAGTGGAATAAATTACTATCTTAAAAAAAAAACTTAATCCAGATTTAATCCAACAACAATACCTTTATTTCACTTATACTGCATAATTATATACACATTATATACAAATGTGGCTGTATGTTTTAGATTATGTTTTTTAGATATAGCTACAATAATACAGTGCATCCGGAAAGTATTCATAGCGCTGTTTCAGCCTTTATGTTACAGCCTTATTCCGAAA
Source organism: Danio kyathit (assembly GCA_903798195.1). Classification (NCBI taxonomy): domain Eukaryota; kingdom Metazoa; phylum Chordata; class Actinopteri; order Cypriniformes; family Danionidae; genus Danio; species Danio kyathit. The sequence continues at coordinate 44,384,110 of LR812524.1, forward strand.
TGGATTAAATTAATTTATTTCCTCAAAATTCCACACACAATACCTCATAATGACAATGTGGAAAAATATTTTTTTTTTAAATTGTTGCAAATTTATTAAAAATAAAAAAAAAACTGAAACATCACATGTACATAAGTACATGTGCCGTACAATTGCCGTGAAGCTCTAAATTAAGCTCTGGACTGAAAAATGTCTGCTGCTCTAGTGAATTTTGAGGAATTAAATTAATTTAATCCATTTTGGAATAAAGCTGTAACATAAAAAAATGTGGAATAAGTGAAGAGCTATGAATACTTTCCGGATGCACTTTAAATCAATCAATCAATCAATGTGAATTAATTAAGAACAAAACACATGAGTAATAATACATTCTTAAAGAAGAAAAACAGCTCTTATCAAGACCCTCGTTGGCCCTCACCAATTAATTAGCATAACTGAACAGAGAGATAGCAGTGCCTGTTTATTGGTCATGGTCAGTGCCTTTATCAGTGCTGGTTTTAAGAAACGATAATTAGAGGACAAACGAGTGACCAAAGCAACAGGGATGGAAGGATAGAGGGATATTTTAGGAATCCCATCAGTCTGACCGATAACCACCCTCTTCATCCAATCATTTAATTGACTTGACTTAGCATGCCATATCTCCCAAATTACAAAGGAGAACAGAGGACAAACACAGTGAAGGTCATCAATCATTCAATAACTCACAAACAGCTTTTGAATTGTTTTTTGAAGACCTGGATCAATTTCCTTCAGCCACTTTGTTCTTTTACATGTTTCTTTTCTGAAATGAGATAGATGTGAACTGTATGGTTATAGTTCACGTAGAGAAAGTCATGAAAGTATTCAGAGTTAAGTACGGATGTGTTATGCGGTTGCACATATCACAGGTCTATGCAATATTTTGTGCAGACTTGTAGTATTCCTAAAACAAAATTCTCCAGTATGTCTCGTCGATATCTCTGGCTGTAATAAAACTGAAAAATGTTGACATTTTCTCTTACCGTGGACTGCGCAATATTGATTTCTCCGAGGCATAATCAATCACGCTCGTAAGTTTGAAATCACATACGTTATTGAGAGTCATCCTTCAGTCATCACATAGAGCATATTCAATACGGACAAAAATATGTTCATGTTACCTGCACGTGTTTACTAGAGAGCAGTATTTATTTTAGAAACAAAACATATTGGTCGGATTAGCTTTTAAAGAAAACAGTAATCGTTCAGGCTTAAGCAAGTGCTTATTTTACTCCAAAAAATCCATGTTCTTTTGTGGAAAAACATGAAAAATAACTGTCACATTGTATTTTCTATTGTCAAAATAATACCACACTTGAAAAGAAAAGCAGTGCTAAGCCATATGCTATTTGGAGACTTTGGCGCAGAAGCATTTATGTACGCGCCATTAAATAATTATAAAGGCCACTTTGAAGAATACCTAGACATCAACATGAGTCCTGTGAGACTCAACTGTGCCCAAATAGATTAAGGACTAGAGTGGCAGTCATAGCAGGGTAAAGTAGACCTATTATCATTTCAGGCCACTCGTCGAACGGAGACAATATTCTTCCTGCAATTTAATGGATGGGCTATTATTATGAAAGGTAGAAGGCTGTTGGATGTAAACCAGATTTTTGAATGGCATCTTGTAAACATGCATTGCATATAATATTTGTTGAAAGATGGTGATATCATACCGACCTTGTCGCACAGTGAGGGTCTTTAAAACACCTTGACTGACGCATCTGAAGCTGTCATTACAGTACTCAGACGGTAAACAACTCAAGACCTAACAACTCAGAAATTTATTATGGTCATGTTAGATAGATAGACAGACAGACAGACAGACAGACAGGCAGGCAGGCAGGCAGGCAGGCAGGCAGGCAGGCAGGCAGGCAGGCAGGCAGGCAGGCAGGCAGGCAGGCAGGCAGGCAGACAGACAGACAGACAGACAGACAGACAGACAGACAGACAGACAGACAGACAGACAGACAGACAGACAGACAGATAGATAGATAGATAGATAGATATATAGATTTTGAAGTTCAAGTATTTTGTATAAGAATATTTATATCACTGTACTAATAGTGTACATGAGTACTATTTCAAGACTACTTGTGACTAAACTGGCCCACTTTTGAGTTTATACTGTAAAATAATGCTTTTAGATTTACATTATACACCACTAATTTAAAACTTTTTTAAATTTGTACTGCAACTACATTAAAAATGAACTTTTTTTGTATTCTGATTGTTTACAAGTCAAATACTTTAAAGGTTTTGTGAAGTGCCTTGAAATGTGCATTTTTGATGAAAGGGTGAGACAGAGTATAGCTCCTCCCCATTAAACAAATCAGCCAATAGCGTTCTGTTCAGCAGAGCTGTGAGAGTGTTTGAGCTCAAGACCCTCAAATGAAAGCAAATGAGAAGTGTCTTGAAGGGGATGGGCCTGTTAGATACTAAAGCGCATTTGACTGGTCAAGATTTAATGAGAAACTGCACTATGAGGTGACGTGAAAAAAAAAACTAAAAATTGGATCCATTTAGCTTTGGATGTTTATATCAGGTTTATATCTTCTAAATATGAATTGTGTCGCTGTTTGGGAGCACACTAGCTTATAAATATCTTTAAAAAACTAACATACTGATAATAAGATTTAAAAAAAAACTTTTATTCACAGAATCTTTAAGTAAGCTACTAGTTTTTAGTCATATATGAGAAGTATATCAGCCATAACGCACTGCTACGAGTGTGATATTATGTTTATACTACAGTTCTATGGCATAATCATGTATATAAAAAAGAAAATCAAACACCCTTTTGCATGAGGAACTACTTTCTTCCGCCATTCATTTACATCTGCAGCTGACGTCAGAACAGCAGAAACCAGTCATTTTAGAGCTAGTATTTGAATGATTCTCTAATGTAATATCTAAAGTGATGACAAAACAGGTGATTTTGCTCACATTTTAAGATTATAAAGATAAACAGCATGAAATACCAACAGTCTAGAGACATTTTCCAGTATTTCTCTGTTGCAATCAGGAGACCACAACAACTAAACTCAAAAAAACCAAAGCAATGCAATCACTACCACATTACTGTTGTGTTTGCGGAAAAATGCTAAACACATGCGGGCATTTCTTTTTTCTTTCTTTTTACTGAACGAGTCTGCAGTAACAAAAACAGGAGACTTATTAGAAACAAACAGATGGCCAACCAAAAAGTAACACTGGATTATACAGAGTGCCCAACACAAAATACATACTGTACATTCCTAATATTTGAGTCCCATCTCACATTCAATACACTACAAATACTATGGTATAAATACAGCACTACAACATACAAAAGAGAGAGATTGACTTAGAATGTCACTTACCAATTTTATAATGTTTTGATCAGCTGTAGTTGGAAATTAAGCTGAGTTTTTTTGTCCTATAAGTGCATATTTTGCGGTCTCTGTCGCCATATTGTAAATAGATAACGTCAACCGTCTTTGCTCTGCTTAGCATAATAGGCTGATGGATGCCGACGCGCTGTATCTCCGAAATTACAAACAATTAAAATCGACACTATCCTTATAAAAAAAAACTGCATAGATGCAATCTAAACAACTATTGTACATTCTAACCTAAAAAAGCCTCAAAAGTGCATTATGTTGTCCAACAGCTGCAATATTTGTCACACTGTAGTGAGTTTATTGATCTGCTCTCACTCTATGTGGGCAGAGTAATACACAAGGCTGAGGAGGCTGTAAGAGTATGAGTGCTGTTAATACGGGAATATCGCACGGCTATCAGCCAATCAGATTCGAGAACCATGCAAAACTGTTGTGTGTTTATATATATATATATATATATATATATATATATATATATATATATATATATATATATACCCATATGCTATATTGCTGTATGTTATAAATAAACTGTACTAACATGTTCTATTAGTACTTGTAATTTTACTATGGTTTCTAGGTTCTAACTAGGTTAGACTAAATAGACTTATATATGTAGACTGACTTTTTTCCACTGTAAAAATATATGATCAATAAGTCATGATCATATATTTTGATATTTTAATATTTAATATTTTTATGTTTTAAGTTTTAAGAAATAGCACACTTGAATAAGCATATTTTTGCAAGCAAGACCTTTGCCAAATTATTAATTGCCTGCTCTTTTGAAATTAAATATTTACAAAACACTTTTGCCGCCCTTTGTTTGGAAATTCACAAAAGAACAGGAGTGTTCTGTCTCAGACACGAGCTTAGAAAGCTGTGTTTCCGTCTCCAGTTGCTCCCACTTAAAGTAAACAAACATCTATTAAACTGGAGCACCTATCTGTTCCATTAATGTCACTACAATACTCATCTGGCGTCATATGAAAAATTCATGGAGAGTTTCAAGACCACAGTTGAAGATATATTATGAGTGGCTTTGAACAGAGTAAGTGGTATATTTAGTCTTGACTATTTTTTATTTTTTTTTTACAAATAATAAAGTCTTCAGGTGTCATGACTGTGTCTTTGATCCTTTAAAGGATAGAAAAGGTTATGACACATACAAACGATCCGATTGCTGCTAAACTTTAAGTTCCCAGCATTCAACAAGCTTTTGAAACCTTTATTGTACAGTGCCATTATTGAGTGTTAAGGAGAACGCTTAACCTTTTTACACTCTTTGTGAAATGTTAATTGGTTCCTTTTGTGGTACACTCGGTTCTTGCTGGGGTAATAGGGTTTAATGGAATTCATTTCTTTAGCGTAAACAAATTGTTTAGTGACATGGGTATTTGCCATTTCACTGGCTACAACAAAGTCGGAAAGACATCAAGCGCACAAGCGTTTAATTCAAAGAGTCCCAACAGGTCCCTCATTTATCACTCAAGCAGAAGAAAAACAAATAAAGATGTGAATTTAAAACACACTCTGACAGGAAATACTCTAACCTTGACAGAGGAGCTAAACTCATGTGAATAGCTGTTTTCAAATGCAACAGGGACACAGTGACCTTCATTCTGTGCAGATTAAAGGGAAAATACTAATAGAACATAATTGAACTGTTGAGGTGCATAAAGACTGAAATACCTTTGAGTCTCAGATGGAAAGGCTGCCAATTCCAAGCTGTCATCTGCTATCAGGTGATAGCCTGCTTTAAAGTTGTTTGGTTGGCGTTGGCTGGAATGGAAAGGTGCCTCTGACACTGATTCTGTGAAAAGCAGACAGTGATGTCTCACTGCGGCGGCCAAAGAGACAGACTTGCCAAGATTACGCAATCATCTTTATCATCAGGATTGAGGCATGTGATTCTCCTCTCCCAGAATTTGTCAAGATATTCAGTCACTTCTGTAGCAGTGACAGATCGTTAGAAAGAATTGTGGGAGCATGTTCTCATTTGACTAAAATCTGAGATGACCATCATAGTTTAATTGTCGTGCAGAGCTGCATTTCCAACAATATTTATGGCTAATGAAGTGAAGCACAGGAATCCAGCAACCCTGGTATGCAAATATAGCATTAGAGCCTATTACGAGGAACATCTTACGCAATTATGAAAAGAAAGAAAAAAGCATGGAAATGAATTTCAGGCTGCATAACAAATAACCCAGAAAAGCACAAAAACATTACAAACAACTGAACAGTTCTAATGTGCTGACAATTATTTGAATACATTTAATATGTGAACGAGGAGAGAGAAATGGTGATTAGAAATATATGTAGATTTTATTCAAAACATTAAAAAACATACTTTTTAATCTTTATTTGTGTTTGGTAGGTAGTTTAAGCTTGAGGTATTGCACTGCACATATCAACTTTTGTTGGAATCAATGCTTGTTGCTGGCTTTGAACAGTGTTGGGAGTAATGTGTTACATAAGTAATGTATTACAGTAACATATTACATTTTCCTGTAACGCAGTAGTGTAAGGCATTACTAATTAATTTTCAGTAATATTTTACTCGGTACATGTTCAGTAACGAGTGCGTTACAACAAACTTATGCCTGCAAGACATTAACAAATAAAAAATACAGCAGTTCTATTTCTTGTTCGTGGTGAGTGAACATACATGTGTGTTGTCATAATCTCCCTCTGGCTATTGGAACTTTTTACGTTAGCCTCTGAGCTCGAGGTCCGGGGCTATTAGCTCAGCCCGGTTCGCAGTAATGTTAAGCCCTGACGCGCAGCGGAAAAGCGGCAAATAGATGAAAATGGCAGAAGACAGTACATTCACGAGATGGACGTACGTGCATGGCGTTGTTTCACTGACAAATATTGTAAGCGCAGTTTTACAAGTCGAGAGCGCATTCATGTAAGACGAGCGAGCAAATGCGCCAGTTTCCTCTGTCCGTGGACAAAACTCCTCGCGTTCACTCAATACACTTTCTGCTCATGTGCGAATGATCTGCTCTCGCTCCGTCAGATGATGCAGACTCACAATTTGTGCCTTGTGTTTCCTCCTCTTTTTCGTGCTTTTGCTTTCCAGAGATCCTCCTGTCAATTGTTATCTCAAGAATGTTGATATGGTTTATACAGGGAGTGCAGAATTATTAGGCAAGTTGTATTTTTGAGGATTAATTTTATTATTGAACAACAACCATGTTCTCAATGAACCCAAAAAACTCATTAATATCAAAGCTGAATATTTTTGGAAGTAGTTTTTAGTTTGTTTTTAGTTTGTTTTTTTAGGAGGATATCTGTGTGTGCAGGTGACTATTACTGTGCAGAATTATTAGGCAACTTAACAAAAAACTAATAAATACTCATTTCAATTATTTATTCTCACCAGTGAAACATCATTCACAAATATACATTTCTGACATTCAAAACAAAACAAAAACAAATCAGTGACCAATATAGCCACCTTTCTTTGCAAGGACACTCAAAAGCCTGCCATCCTGGGTGAACGGATCAAAACACTGACAGAATCCATCAACATTGCGTTCAACAGCAACCACAGCCTCCCAGACACTGTTCAGAGAGGTGTACTGTTTTCCCTCCTTGTAAATCTCACATTTGATGATGGACCACAGGTTCTCTATGGGGTTCAGATCAGGTGAACAAGGACGCCATGTCATTAGTTTTTCTTCTTTTAGACCCTTTCTTGCCAGCCACGCTGTGGAGTACTTGGACGCGTGTAATGGAGCATTGTCCTGCATGAAAATCCTGTTTTTCTTGAAGGATGCAGACTTCTTCCGGTACCACTGCTTGAAGGTGTCTTCCAGAAACTGGCAGTAGGACTGGGAGTTGAGCTTGGCTCCATCCTCAACCCGAAAAGGCCCCACAAGCTCATCTTTGATAATACCAGCCCAAACCAGTACTCCACCTCCACCTTGCTGGCGCCTAAGTCGGACTGGAGCTCTCTGCCCCTTACCGATCCAGCCACGGCCCCATCAAGACTCACTCTCATTTCATCAGTCCATAAAACCTTAGAAAAATCAGTCTTGAGCTATTTCTTGGCCCAGTCTTGACGTTTCAGCTTGTGTGTCTTGTTCAGTGGTGGTCGTTTTTCAGCCTTTCTTACCTTGGCCATGTCTCTAAGTATTGCACACCTTGTGCTTTTGGGCACTCCAGTGATGTTGCAGCTCTGAAATATGGCAAAACTGGTGGCAAGTGGCATCTTGGCAGCTGCACGCTTGACTTTTCTCAGTTCATGGTTCAGTTCTCAGTTTATTTTGCGCCTTGATTTTTCCACTGTTGACTATTTTAAATGAAACGCTTGATTGTTTGATGATCACGCTTCAGAAGCTTGGCAATTTTAAGAGTGCTGCATCCCTCTGCAAGATATCTCACTATTTTTGACTTTTCGAAGCCTGTCAAGTCCTTCTTTTGACCCATTTTGCCAAAGGAAAGGAAGTTGCCTAATCATTATGCACACCTGATATAGGGTGTGGATGTCATTAGACCACACCCCTTCTCATTACAGAGATGCACATCACCTAATATGCTTAATTGGTAGTAGGCTTTCGAGCCTATACAGCTTGGAGTAAGACAACATGCATAAAGAGGATGATGTGGTCAAAATACTCATTTGCCTAATAATTCTGTACTGCCTGTATATTGCTACACTATTTACCTACAGGTATTTTCTACAGGTAAATTCTATAATACTAGTGTTTTTGAGTGTTAGGTAGGTATACTGCCTATGTTTTAGGCTAGTATTACAACTTGTTAATGAATGCTTCAGCATACTGTAGTATTAAGAATAGTGAACTCTGAATAAAACTAACTACAAAGTGTAGTTTTACAGTAAAATGTGGTGAATTGTAGTATAATATACCATATATTGTAAAAAAAAAAAAAAAAAAAAACTACAGCACTGGGTCATTTGTTTATATTACACTTGTTGTGTTACCATAGCAACTATAGTATTACATATAAATATCATACACAGCCAAAAATTTTATGGTTTATTAGATTAAAAATGATAAGTCTATTGTAGCATTTTTGGTTATTGTTAATAAATAGTGCACCAATATAAATCATATCAAAAAGCACAAAAGGAAGAGGGAACACAAGACACAAATTGTGAGTCTGCATATTCTCTCACTAGGCGAGTGTACTGAGAGCGCGCAAGAACATTTGTGCGTGAGCAGTGCATATTTGAGAGAACGTGAGAAAATTTGCACACCAGCAGCGTATATTCGAGAGCTCGCAAGCAGTTTTGTCCACAAACAGAGGAAATCGGTGCTCAAGCATTATATTGAGAAAGCTATGTTCATCATGCTCACTTTGTGCATGACAGTTTTGTGTTGTGAGCCACTTGAATTTAAAGTGAATACAATAATGGCAACAATAAGATGAGAAAAGAAATCTGCATTGTGTCATGGCATTGGAGTTTACATATAGGCCTGTTGTGTCTAATATGAATATAGTCAAGCTATTCACAGATATTGCCAGATAACCACTTTACCTCTACCATACTTTTAACAGATCATTTGTGAATCTGACTGTCTTTCTTTCTTGCATTGTCTTGAGCCTTCACGTTGCCAATTATATATTATTGGTAGCCTGGATAGGTCACAGTCATTCTGCTACATCATATCGCTTTCTACTGGATGTAAAATGCTCTGCAGTACATTTGGGCGTTTTAGAATGTTAAGTTCTAATTCTGTAGTTATTTTGGTGAAAGTAACTAAAAAGTAATATAAGACTAATGTAACATATTACAATTTTGAGACAGTAATATTGTAATGTAAGGCATTACTTTTAAATAACAGTAACAAGTAATCTGTAATGTATTACAGTTTGAAAGTAACTTGCACAACACTGGCTATGAAACACAAATGTAACATATAAACATTATAAAGTATCTTGGGAGTTAGGATGATGCTTTAGAATGCAAGTGTTTATATAGGCTACCTGCTTGTTTTTCCATTTAATGCAACAAACAGTCTTCACTTTAGAATTATAAGGTTCTATCTGACATTTTTGTCAAAATTGAGTTATTGACATATTCTCATTAAATGACAACTTATTTACATTACGGGATGTTTTTTATAAGTTGTTTACATTTTAAGACTTTTTATTTAAAAAAAACAAAAACAAATGTTACACACATATTGTTTGCTATGGAATGCAAAAACTTTGAAGCTCAATATCTCAAAATCAATTAGAACGCAGATAGAACCTTATAATCCCAAGGTGACGCAGTGTTAATATACAGTGATGGTGTGATGCAATACTTAGTACTCAAGAACAGTTTCATATGCCATTGCATTGTTGTGGTATCAACTGAATTTATATTTGGTTTTGCCATGGGTCTCAGACTATAAGGTGAGCTTGTTTTTTTATACATGTGTTACAAACATAACACTATTTTTAAGTAACTTTTTTCAGGCAAACATACTGTAGTTCCAAAGAATCCACAGCAGAACTGTTGTGTTATTCCGAGCAACACAGTATATCTGAGTCGGCTGCTTTGAAATCCTGAAGATGATTGTGACTCATTCATTAGATGATGTTGAATTCATATATAATAGTCAACATTTAAAGTGGATCAAAGTTTATTTTATTTATTTATTTTTTTCCATAAGTGTCAGGACAAGAATGGGTGTTGATAGTTTTAGGACAACTTTGATAAAAGGTTCAAATAATAAAAGTCCACTTTAAAAGTTGACTACTGCATATAATAATTGCAGTGTAAATGACTGTGACCTTGACGTCTGTTCTGTCAACATTTGATGTTTAAAAAGTAGACTCATTACCTCCTCCCCCAATTTACATGAAACAACTAAAAATGTCACAAAATTCCCTTTGTTGAGCTTCAACATCAAAAATAGTTGAAGCAGAGGTTAAAGGTGCAGAGTGTAAATTTGACACCCAGTGGTTGAACTAGGTATTGCACTCCTGGTTCAAAACACATTTTCACTCGACCCCTCCTCTGGCGACTCCACACAAGCGCAGTTTGTCAGATTGGCAACATTAACAGGAGCATGCCTGACTATTGAGCCTACAACACCTGACATTTCTATTTTAGAAACAGCTTCTTGCAGCTGAACAGCATGATAAATGAAATGATCACCTCACGTACACCTCATGTACTCTATTAAATGCTAATAATGTGAGTTTTTAACATACTGATAATTATATCTAAAACTTTTTTTTTTATTATTTCACAGGACCTTTAGTTAACCCACTAGTTTATAGTTTTACTGTATTGCTTTTGGTTTACTAGATATTATCCAGTATACTACTACAGCATCCTCCTAATTAGGTTACACACACAAACATATATATATCTGACCTGTAGTTGAGGTCAGAATTATTAGCCCCTCTGTTTATTTTTACCCCAATTTCTGTTTAACAGAGAGATTTTTTAAACACATTTCTAAACATAATAGGTTTAATAATTGATTTCTAATAACTGATTTTTGCCATGATGACAGTAAATAATATTTTACTAGATATTTTTCAACTATAACACTTCTATACAGCGTAAAGTGACATTTAAAGGCTTAATTAGGTTAACTAGGCAGGTTAAGTTATTGTATAATGATGGTTTGTTCTGTAGACTATCGAAAAAATATCTAGCTTAATAATTTTGACCATAAAATGTTTTTTAAAAAAATTAAAAACTGCTTTTATTCTAGCTGAAATAAAACAAATAAGACTTTCTCCAGAAGAAAAAAAATATAATCAGACCTTCTGTGAAAATGTCCTTGCTCTGTTAAACATCATTTGGGAAATATTTAAAAAAGAAAAAAAAATTCAAAGGGGGGCTAATAATTCTGACTTCAACTATACAGTTGAAGTCAGAATTATTAGCCCCCCTGAATTATTAGCCCCCCTGTTTGTTTATTTTTTTTTCCCCAATTTCTGTTTAACGGAGAGAAATTTTTTTCAACACATTTCTAAACATAATAGTTTTAATAACTCATTTCTAATAACTGATTTATTTTATCTTTGCCATGATGACAGTAAATAATATTTTACTAGATATTTTTCAAGACACTTCTATACAGCTTAAAGTGACTTTTAAAGGCTTAACTAGGTTAATTAGGTTAACTAGGCAGGTTAGAGTAATTAGGCAAGTTATTGTATAACGATGGTTTGTTCAGTAGACTATCGGAAAAAAAAATTCGCTTAAAGGGGCTAATAATTTTGACCTTAAAATGGTGTTTAAAAATTAAAAACTGCTTTTGTTCTAGCCAAAATAAAACAAATAAGACTTTTTCAGAAAGAAAAAATATTATTAGACATACTGTGAAAATTTTCTTGCTCTGTTAAACATAATTTGGGAAATATTTAAAAAAGAAAAAAAAAATCTAAGGGGGGCTAATAATTCTGACTTCAACTGTGTGTGTATATATATATATATACATATATGATATATGATATAATTCATATCAGATCTTGAAAATAAATCGTTTGAAATTTAACTTTAATACTCAGTGCAAGACAACACATATCAGTGATTCAGCATGTACATTTAATGATGTTAAAGAGGTTTGATATGTATTAATTAGACTGTAAACCTTACCATTTCGTTGGAGTGCAGCGAGTGCATTATTCTGTGCTGTATGTTGCTGCTACTGTCCATTAGAGGTCGGATTTTAGTCGCGGAGACGTTCTGTGAGAGCCTTCATGAATGAATGAATGAAATAAGCATATTATGGTATTTTTATCCTTTTGAAGAGTCAAAATCATGCAGACAGCACCTTTATAGTCCCATGGTGCATTCATTCATTCATTTTCTTGTCGGCTTAGTCCCTTTATTAATCCGGGGTCGCCACAGCGGAATGAACCGCCAACTTATCCAGCACAATTTTACGCAGCGGATGCCCTTCCAGCCGCAATCCATCTCTGGGAACATCCACACACTCATTCACACACATACACTACGGACAATTTAGCCTACCCAATTCACCTGTACTGCATGTCTTTGGACTGTGGGGGAAACCGGAGCACCCGGAGGAAACCCACGCGAATGCAGGGAGAACATGCAAACTCCACACAGAAACGCCAACTGACCCAGCCCAGCCGAGGTTCGAACCTGCAACCCAGCGACGTTCTTGCTGTGAGGCGACAGCACTACCTACTGCGCCACTGCATCGCCATCCTATGGTGCATTTTAAAAGCATAAATAAACTGAAAACACACATGAATTACAAAATATTACAAACTTTTAATAAACAGATAGGCTACTGTTTTTTAAAAATGTAACCTTTATCTTCATATCGAAATCTCAGACGGCCAAAAAGTGATTCATCATTTATGAGCCCAGAGATTGCAGTGTACCCTGTGAGTTTTAAAGCTTAGCTTAAATGTGTAATATCAGCAAACTGTGCTCCTAAATGACTGCTGAAACAAGTATAGGCTTGGACCTAAAAGCAGTATGCCATGCGTCACAATGTCAAGGCAGCTCAGTAGGATTTGGAAGAAAGCTATTGATTCAAAACTCACTCCACAAAGCATATGCACCTCTAATGCGTGACACCTGCTGGCGCTGAAGGCATGATTCCAACCAGATGTTCATGTTCCTGTTCTTTCTAAAACTGTTTCAGGTCGTAGATATTTTTGGAACGTCTTGTAGCAACTGCTCACTTCGGGTCATGGCACCAGATTTCAGATGTGTTTCGGTCTGGACTCTGCCTTTCCAAAATCTAAAAATCCATCTGCTTCTTCAGCTGCTCAGTTGTAGAGTTACTTGTCTGTTTAGAGCCACTGCCAAACTTTGACCCACATTCTGGCTCCAACTCACAATTAATTCTAAGCTTCAGCTCAGAATGAATTGTACCCTCAAAGATTTCAAGCTGTCTGTGTCCTGAGATATGCTGCAATGTTCTCCCTCATTACATCCTTCTGTGTATACTTCTATTCTGTTTTCCTCCTGGTGGTTTCATGAACATTTTAAGGGGCACCGTGGAGTATTTCTCATTTCATTTTTTTTTTTTTTTGTTGAGAATAAATTATTGAGGTGGTGCATAAAAATCTATGTTCAAAGCCGCATTTTGCCTATGCAGTCACTACAGTAGTCCTGCCAATTGAAATCACACATACACAAAAACCACATACTCCCGTAGACCTCTGTTTTTTTTTCTTATTTTTTTTTTTTACAGTGAAAAATAAGAAAAAATAAGCAATTTTGCCAAATTATTCATTATATTAGACTAACTATAAATATAATTTTATGATTTAATGCATTTGAAGCTGGTATATAATAGGTCCAAAACAAGATCCTGTGAAACTACTGCTGTTTGGCTTTGTTTACATGACGTGTCTACAAATGTGTGGAAAATGTTGTTTTCTCCCTGCACAGAAGCTCAGGAGCTTGCAATTTGGTCACATCCATGTCATCATAGACCCTTATGCATCTTCATGTGCTGTTTCTCCAGTTGAAATAACATGTGGTTGACAAATTGCTGTACAGCTACTATCACATTGTGAAAACATCTTGGCTGAGCTTACAATATTGCTATGCAAAGACGATTTGATTGTTATTGTGACATGTATATTTCATCTCACTGCAACACAGATGCTCATAGAAAACCTTATTTGCGTGAAGGGTATGAATTACAGACGGGTTTGGGGGGGATTGACCCCCCTATTTAACATTTGATCCCCCTGAAGGACATCGAAACATGTTGTATGGGGTTCAGCTCTTTAATTGCAAGAAATAGTTTTCCCTGGGCGACGCAGTGGCGTAGTGAGTACGATCGCACGGTGGCGCACGATCGCTTCACAGCAAGAAGGTTGCTGCTTCAAGCCTCGGGCTTGGTCAGTTGGTGTTTCTGTGTGGAGTTTGCATGTTCTCCCTGTGTTCGCGTGGCTTTCCTCCGGGTGCTCCGGTTTCCCCCATAAATCCGAAGACATGTGGTATAAGGGAATTGGGTAAGCTAAAATTGTCCGTAGTGTTTGACTGTGAATGAGTGTGTATGGATGTTTCCCAGAGATGGGTTGCAGCTGGAAGGGCATCCACTGCGTAAAACATATGCTGGATAAGTTGGCCGTTTATTCCGCTGTGGCGACCCCAGATTAATAAAGGGACTAAGCCGAAAAGAAATGAATGAGTTTTCTCTGATCTGTATCTTAAATAATAATATCAATAGTTTATATAATAAATGAATGCAATACATTTGACCACTCTTATTACGGCTCATACCATTGTGAATGCATAATCACGCCAATCATTCATTCATTTTCCTTCAGCTTAGTCCCTTTATTTCGCCACAGCGGAATGAACCGCCAACTTATCCAGCATATGTTTTATGCAAAAAATGCCCTTTCAGCTGCAACCCACTTCAGGGAAACACCAATTCACTCTCACATTCACACTCGTACACTGCAGCCAATGAAGTTTATTCAATTCATCTACAGTATAGCGCACGTCTTTGGATTGTGGGGGAAATCCGAGCACCCTGAGGAAACCCACACGAACATGGGGAGAACATACAAACTCCACACAGAAACACCAACTGACCTAGCCGGGGCTTGAACCAGCGACCTTTTTGCTGTGAGGTGACAGTGCTAACCACTGAGCCACCGTGCAGCCCTTGTGCCAATCACTCTTAGAAAAAAATATTCAACAGTCTGAAGCCAGCAAATCTATAGGACCGATAGACATTAAAAGTGTCTGTATCTTCATATAGCCTAAAAGTAAAGTAAAATGAAATGCATAGTTTGATCTTTGACCCGAAGCAACCTCTGAAATAACAAATAGGTCAGAATACACTAAATATATAAATAAAACATTTTCCTTCACTTAGTCCCTTTATTCATCTGGGGTCGCCAGAGCGGAATGAACCACCAACTTATCCAGCATATGTTTTACACAGCGGATGCCCCTCCATCCGAAACCCAGTACTGGAAAATATCCATACACACTCTTTCACACACGTACACTACAGCCAATTTAGTTTATTCAATTCACCTATACTGCATGTCTTTGGACTGTGGGGAAAAACGGAGCACCCGAAGAAAACCCACGCAACGAAGGGAAAACATGCAAACTCCAGACAGAAATGCCAACTGACCCAGCCGGTTATTTGCTGTTAGATGACAGTGCTTACCACTGAGCCACCATGTCGCCTTCCTCAAAACACTTAAAAATGTTATGTTTTATTAAAAATTTTAAATATATATTTAAATAAGTACATCTATTTGATTTACTGTAGCATGTATTACACAAACTAACATTACCGAAAAAGTTGAGCCCCCAGATCATCAATGTATAATTCGTACCCTGTATGTGTGGCATTTATCTCCCCAAAAAGTCCTGCCTAAATCCATCAATCACTTTCCAGTCTTGAAACAATCAACATATCATCAACAATAGGAAAAATAAAAACAGAAAAAAATTATAATTGTGCTCAGAATGCTAACTATTTGAGAGGAGATAAATGCATACCTGTCAACCCTCCCCTTTTTTCCGGGATTCTCCCATATTTTACAGTTCTATCCTGCTATCATCCTGTAAAGGTATTTTCCCATATTTTCAGTTTTTCTTTGAAGGGTAGCAATAAACATTAAAATGCAGAGCCTCTCTATACGCAACCCATACCGCCAAACCACCAGGGGCCGCCCTTTGCTCTTAAATGTGAGTCTGGTCTGTGCTTTCGCTTTGTTTAGGCATGAAAACACTTTGAAATAAATATGAAAATGGCGGGATTTACTTTCCTTTTATTACAGGTGCTTGTCTCCCCTTCATATGCAATTCTCAAAACAGTCATATAGTGGTGCATGACAGTCAGCTGACGCACTCCATAGTGATAAATAGAGGCTGTTTCCCAAACAGATTCTGTACACGCGATTTGAAACGGAGCGAAACCTGGGTTTTGAGTGCATGTTTAAACAGACATATACACATAATAATTAATAATAATAATATCTAAAGATGTCGATCTTGGTGGGGTTTTTTTTTCAAACACAACTAATTTCGTCCTAAATGAGCATAAACATTTAGGAAAGCAATCAAATGCTTTCTTTATAACGTTAGATGGATGCATTTTTAAAGTGACACTTCTGTTAATTAATTTAATCAAACGAAAAATCTAAATAAATAAGAGATTCATTCGTTGCTCTTTAATCAGAATGTGTAAGTTATACAGTGAAGAAACGGCTAATAAGATTTGATAGCTTGATTTTATTTTATTATAATAGCTATTAATTTTAATAAGCTGAACTGTTTGCTAATGTATTTGCTGCTAATGTATACTATTTATTTTTTCTTTTGTAAATAATAATAATAATAAAACATATTACTGACCATTTGAATGTTTAAGTACAATGAAATTGGGGGGGGGGGGGGGGTGGACATGAGGGGAATCGCTTATTATGGTGGGCATATCCCTTATTTTCACATCCCAATGTTGACAGGTATGGATAAATGACACACATACTCAGTGCTTCTATGTACTTCTGTGTCACATGTAGCAGGTGTGTTGGTGTAGCTGTCAGCTTTACATTACTTTATATACTATAAAAATAAAAAAAAACTTTATATTATTATTATTATTAGGGCAGGGCTGATTAACGTTATTATATTGAATCACTATAAAATTTGTGTGAAAAACAATGATAAGTTCTGGACTTTTTTACACTATATTGATCTAAGAGCCAATCACACAGCAGAAATGTGCAACAATGGGAATCTAAAAGTGTGTTGATATTAAAGATGTACTGAATTTTCAGCCACCGAAAATCTATTGGCTGAAAAAATGTTATGCTATTTAATGGACCCTCTAATTTTTGTGCCTTCAGATTTAAAAGGTGTGCAATCTGGAAGCATTAACAACCTATACGTATTAAAATATATATCGTTATCGTTCAATATGGAAAATAATTATCGAGATTGCATTTGTGCCATATCGCCCAGCCCTAATTATTATTATTATTATTACATTTTAAAATGAGTATAGCTTTTTAATGCCATGGTTGATGACACTTTTATCATATTGTATTATATAGGCTTAGCAAAATAATCTGCTGAAATGCATTGTAATTGCAGAGTCACCTCATGTGTTCATGGATCAGCTTTGAGAGCATGGCAACAGCTTATGTACTGTACAACATAGCATCCAATAGAAACAGTCGCTCACTAATGAGACATGCAAAGGCATTATCTGTTCATGTCATCTCGTAAGTACCGTAATATCAGTAGGGTTTCAAGGAAAACACTGGCATTTTACAAGATGGAGGAATCTGAATTTTCTGAGTTTCAGTAAAGAATCTAAATGTGAATATTATGTTAAGCTAAACCTAAGCTTTTGTCACACAGTCAAACTTCATCTAACATAATACAGTATTAAAAGTAGAATAGCATTATTGGAATATGTGCTCGTGAAATGGACTTGGTCACTGTAACCCCTATTATTTGAAAAAAAAAAACATTATTTTAATTATTCTGCTTGGTTACTGTAACCCCAGGTAAGGACGCTGACAACAGATTGCGGATCCACATGCAGGATTTATTAAAGGGATGGTCAGACAAGCAATGATCAGTACAGGAGCAAACAGAGGTATGAGGGAAATCCAGAATCGAAGTCGATGTAGCAGGCACATGGTCACAAGGATGGCAGCAGACAGGGAGAAACAAATAAACAAGGCTAGGGTCGAAACATGGCAAGAGCAAAACAAGGAAACGCTTAGAATTGACACTGTGAACAGATGAACAAGACTCGGCCACTGGAGAGTGTGTGTTTGCTGTTTATATACTGTGTGTAATCAGTCCTTGAGCGGTTTCAGCTGTGGATGTAATCAGTGAAGATATGGAACCGGTTGTGTGTGATGTCAGAGTATTGCATGTATGGGGGATGTAGTCCATATGATGGTGGATTTGTGGTCCATGGGTGTTTGTGCATGTAAACCAGCGATCTAAGGGCAGAAGATCGCTGGTGATTGTGACAGAGCCCCCCCTTTAAGGAGGGGCTTCCAGACACTCCTATCATAGTTCAGGCGGGAGGTGGAGCGGAGGCGGAACAGGGGGAGGGATGGAGGGCCAGGACCATGCAGCTGAGGGGTGTCTGAAGCATGAAGCAGCCGAAGGCCCGGAGAGTGGAACTGCGGAGGGCCTGGAGCGTGGAGCTGGGGAAGGCCCGGAGAGTGGAGCTGCGGAGGGCCTGGAGCGTGGAGCTGCGGAGGACCTGGAGCGTGGAGCTGCGGAAGGCCCGGAGAGTGGAGCTGCGGAAGGCCCGGAGAGTGGAGCTGAGGAGGGCCTGGAGCGTGGAGCTGCGGAGGGCCCGGAGAGTGGAGCTGCGGAGGGCCTGGAGAGTGGAGCTGCAGAGGGCCTGGAGCATGGAGTTGGAGCTGCGGAGGGTCTGGAGCATGGAGTTGGAGCTGCGGTGGGCCTGGAGCATGGAGTTGGAGCTGCGTAAGGCCTGAAGAGTGAAGTTGCTGAGGACATGGAGCGTGGAAGGCCCGGAGAATGGAGCTGGAGCTGCGTAAGGCCTGAAGAGTGAAGCTGCTGAAGGCCTGGGGTGTGGAGTTGCAAAAGGCCTGGAGCATGGAGCTGAAGTTGGTCTGGGGCTTAGGTTCAGCAGGCACAGGCAGTTCATATAATCCCCATGAGTCAGGAGGCTTTGGTTCAGGGGGCACTGGCGTCTCAGATAGCCCCAGTGGGTCTGGAGGCTTGGATTCAGGAGGCATAGGCGGTTCATTTAACCCCAGTGGGTCAGGAGGCTTGGGTTCAAGGAGCACTGGCAGTTCATATAACCCCAGTGGGTCAGGAGGCTTGGGTTCAAGGAGCACTGGCAGTTCGTATAACCCCAGTGGGTCAGGAGGCTTAGGTTCAAGGAGCACTGGCAGTTCATATAACCCCAGTGGGTCAGGAGGCTTTGGGACGTCACACGGCTCTGGCGGTACTGGGAAGTCACGTGTCTCTAGCACGTCACACGACTCTGGCAGCCCTTCCTGAAACTCAGGTGGTAAATCTTGTCCTTTGTGGAACTCAGGTGATGGCTCTGGCCTTTCGTGGGACTCAGGTGACAGCTCTGGCCTTTCGTGAGACTCAGGTGACAGCTCTGGCCTTTCGTGGGACTCAGGTGACTGCTCTGGCCTTTCGTGGGACTCAGGTGACTGCTCTGGCCTTTCGTGGGACTCAGGTGACTGCTCTGGCCTTTCGTGGGACTCAGGTGACTGCTCTGGCCTTTCGTGGGACTCAGGTGACTGCTCTGGCCTTTCGTGGGACTCAGGTGACTCTCGTACCCCTGGTCCTTCAAGGGATTCAGGAGGATCTGGCGCCCGCCCTTCGGGGAATTCAAGTGGGTCTGGCGCCCGCCATTCGGGGAGTTCAGAGGTATCTGGCGCCCGCCATTCGAGGGGTTCAGAGGTATCTGGCGCCCGCCATTCGAGGGATTCAGAGATATCTGGCACCCGCCATTCGAGGGATTCAGAGGTTTCTGGCGCCCGCCATTCGGGGAATTCAGAGATACCTGGCGCCCGCCATTCAGGGAATACAAAGGGTTCTGGCGGCGTCAATGGCTCTGGCGGCGGCAGCGGCGACTCTGGCAGCTCTGGCAGCGGCGGCGACTCTGGCAGCTCTGGCGGCGACTCTGGCAGCTCTGGCGGCGACTCTGGCAGCTCTGGCGGCGACTCTGGCAGCTCTGGCGGCGACTCTGGCAGCTCTGGCGGCGACTCTGGCAGCTCTGGCGGCGACTCTGGCAGCTCTGGCGGGCGACTCTGGCAGCTCTGGCGGCGACTCTGGCAGCTCTGGCGGCGACTCTGGCAGCTCTGGCGGCGACTCTGGCAGCTCTGGCGGCGACTCTGGCAGCTCTGGCAGCTCTGGAGGATCTGGCAGCTCTGGCAGTGACTGAGGATCTGGCAGCTCTGTCAGCAACAGCTCTGGTGGTGGCAGCAGCTTTGGCAGCTCAGGTGGTGGGATTTCAGGAACAGGAACTTGGACAGGAACAGACTCTGAACAGGAATCCATCTTGTGAGCTGGGGAACTGGATGCGGCCATCTTGTGAGCTGGGGAACTGGAGACAGTCATCTTGTGAACTGGAGCACTGGAGATAGCCATCTTGTGAGCTGTTGGACTGGAGGCGGCCATTTTGTGAACTGGGAAACTGAAAGCGGCCATTTTGTTAGCTGGAGGACTGGAGGTGGCCATCTTGTTAGCTGGAGGACTGGAAGTGGTCATTTTGTCACCTGGAGGACTGGAGGTGGCCATTTTGTGACATGGAGAACTGGAGGTGGCCCTCTTTTGCTTGACTGGACTGTTGGCGTCCATTTTGTCAACTGGCTGTGGTCTAGGCTGGCGAACAGGGGACAGGAGTATAGGAGATGCCAGCACTATAGTGTTATTGGAGGGAACAGCAAGCACCGTTGCCGGCGGGTCTTGCTGTTTATTGCCCCCCCCCAAAAAACATTTAGGGGTTTCCTCCACCTCGCCCACGGTGAAGGGGGACCCACTGAGTCTTAGTGCAAAGTCAATATAAAATTCTAGTGTCCAATGGGGTTCAGGAAATGGTATGTATGAATAAAGGGGCTCAGAAAGTCCTCCACGAAAGAAAATCTTTAGGCATGATTCGTTCAAAGATGTTAAATGAGCTACCTGGATAAAGTCCTCCACATACTCCTCAATTGACCTGGCTTCCTGACGGAGACGCATGATCTGAATTCCTGCTGGATCCATGTTGTGGCCGAGTCTTCTGTAACCCCAGGTAAGGACGCTGACAACAGATTGCGGATCCACATGCAGGATTTATTAAAGGGATGGTCAGACAAGCAATGATCAGTACAGGAGCAAACAGAGGTATGAGGGAAATCCAGAATCGAAGTCGATGTAGCAGGCACATGGTCACAAGGATGGCAGCAGACAGGGAGAAACAAATAAACAAGGCTAGGGTCGAAACACGGCAAGAGCAAAACAAGGAAACGCTTAGAATTGACACTGTGAACAGATGAACAAGACTCGGCCACTGGAGAGTGTGTGTTTGCTGTTTATATACTGTGTGTAATCAGTCCTTGAGCGGTTTCAGCTGTGGATGTAATCAGTGAAGATGTGGAACCGGTTGTGTGTGATGTCAGAGTATTGCATGTATGGGGGATGTAGTCCATATGATGGTGGATTTGTAGTCCATGGGTGTTTGTGCATGTAAACCAGCGATCTAAGGGGAGAAGATCGCTGGTGATTGTGACAGTTACACTAGTAGCACAGACAATCTGTATTTCACCTTTAACATGAAGATCATGCTGTGCATTCTCTTGAAAGATAGTGTAAGCGAGCAGAATGACTGATATACACAGACTGGTAAAACACAGCTTTGGTCAGTTTTGGTAAAACAATTTTGGTCATCTAGACTGACCAACACTGTGTCCACTGTAAAGTTGATAGAATCTAGTCATTGAAGATATACTACAAATATTTTCTGACATTGTAAAATTTAGCATGCTGTGATGACCTATATCTACTAACAAGCCAATAAAAATGCAACACAAAATTGCGTAATTAAAATAAAACAGTACTTGTATACATTGGAGGCAAAAAGAGTTAGGTTCAATTACAATGAAGAAAATCTTGTGGAGTTTGTGGCAGAAGATAAATCTTACTTTATTTGTTTTCCATTAGCGCATACCAATGAAGTTTTATTCTACTACAGTATGCAACTTGCTTTGTAGCTTATGATACAATACAGTCTCCATGCAAACCTTACTAAGATTGTTCAGTCTGTAGAAGGCTAAAGAGAGAGCATGTTTTGTGCTAATTAGTAGCATATTCGGTCACTCTTTATTTTGATGGTCTGTTTGTTGAATTTAAGTTACATTGCATCTACATGCCAACTAATTCTCATTAGATTATAAGTAGATTGTTAGGTTGGGGTTGTGGTTAGGGTTAGTGTAAGTTGACATGTACTTGCAAAGTTTCTTATAGTCTGTTGAAGGTGCAGTATCAGCAGATATTAAGCAGACAGTCTACTAATACTCAAATGGACCATCAAAATAAAGTGTTACCGCATATTTTCATTTAGAATTTGTCAAGATTTATAATTTGTCAACAAATGGTTAAAAGTAATTCATTTACACTCACCGGCGACTCTATTAGGTGCACCTTACTAGTACAAGGGTTGGACCTCCTTTGCCTTAAGAACTGCCTTAATGTTTTTGGCATAGACTCAAAAAGGTACTGGAAATATTCCTCAGAGATTTTGGTCCATATTGACATGATAGCATCACTCAGTTGCTGCAAATTTGTCAGCTGCATATCTATGATATGAATCTCCTATTCCACTATATCCCAAAGGTGCTCTATTGGATTGAGATCTGGTGGCTGTGGAGGGCATTTGAGTACACTGAACTTATTGTCATGTTCAAGAAACCAGTCTGAGATGATTCGCGCTTTATGACATGGCGCGTTATCCTGCTGGAAGAAGCCATCAGAAAATGGGTACACTGTGGTCATAAAGGGATGGACATGGTCAGCAACAATACTCAGGTAGGCTGTGGGATTGACATGATGCTCAATTGATACTAATGTGTCCAAAGTGTGCCAAATTCTGACCCTACCATCCAAATGTTGCAGCAGAGATCGAGACTCATCAGACCAGGCAATGTTTTTATTGTCCAATTTTGGTGAGCCTTAGTTACCTGCTCTTAGCTGACAGGAGTGGCACCCGGTGTGGTATTCTGCTGCTGTAGCCCATCTGCCTCAAGGTATGATGTGTTGTGCATTCAGAGATGCTCTTCTGAATACCTCAGTTGTAACGAGTGGTTATTTGAATTACTGTTGCCTTTCTATCAGCTTGAACCAGTCTGGCCATTCTCTTCTGACCTCTGGCATCAACAAGGCATTAGTGCCCACAGAACTGCCGCTCACTGGGTATTTTCTCTTTTTCAGACCATTCTCTATAAACCCTAGAGATGGTTGTGCTTGAAAATCCCAGTAGATCAACAGTTTCTGAAATGCTCAGACCGGCCCGTCTGGCACCAACAAACATGTCACGTTTAAAGATGCTCAGTTTGAACTGCAGCAGATCGTCTTATGTCTACATGCCTAAACGCATTGAGCTGCTGCCATGTGATTGGCTGATTAGAAACTTGCGTTAACGAGCAGTTGGACAGCTGTATCTATTAAAGTGGCCGGTGATTGTATGTACATACACACTTGATTACGACAGACACTCGAATAAAAACATTTTCTGAGCAAGTTGTACAATATTTTTTGTTAATGGTGTTGCAGTTTGATGTTTCAGCTGTACTGGATGTGGATAGAATGCTCAGTGTTTAATGAAATGTCTGTAATCCTCCTAAAAGCGTCGAACAACTTGTCCTTCTAGTGATTTTATCTGGATGCCGATCAGAGTAGGAATGGTGATGAAATTCTCCTCGTACTTTTGACTGAAGATTAATGAATGCCTTAGTCTTTTTAGTAGCAATTGTTTTGTAACCCTCTCCAGCCTCATTAGCGCTGACAGCCATTTCTCCAGCTTTTCAGAAATATCTTTTGATCATAGAAGGATTCATCCATAAGCCATGCCATTAGAAGTCACATACTACAGCTCAACAGTCCATGTCAGGTCAGTGTATTTAATGCGTTAATTCAAAGTAATGTTTTGGGGTTATTTTTAACCTAATGTGGTTTATAAATACTAATCACGACACACACTTTTAATTCATGTATCACATTTGATTTGTAATAGTCACTGAACATACTCGTTTAAAACATTATATGTAGAATGTTTGTGTGTCAGTATGAGCAGTCATTTTAAAGTGAATTTTAATTGCCTTTGAGAAACACTATTGCACAAGCAAATGATCATTAGTCATGCACTTTTAATTATCATGCAGCCCAATTCTGCAGAGATGTAGAAAAGAACTATTCCGACAAGGCATGATGACGAATAGAGAGGTTAGTGCGCACACTGGGTATGTCTGGATCACAGGACTGAATTATCAATGTCCACATGAAGTCTAAGCTGTGATGGTAGAGCCCCCCAGTCTTTGTTGCTCTTCAAGGGAAAAAATCAACAAATGTCAATCAAAGCTTTCTGGCTATGCTATTGAAGATAGGAGAAGAGGGCAGGAAGGCTCCCCACCTGGCTCTCCCCCACCTTTCAGTTCGTACCCTTCACTTTCATCCTCCACCGAGACCCAGTCCTTGCCCAAGGCTTCTCTCGCACTAGGGAAGCAAGCTCTTCTGGGATAAAAAGGATAAAGATATTTTGAATCGGTGGCTTCTGTTAATTAGCTCTTTCTGACTGCATCAATCAGGTAGGCTCTGGACTGTAAATATAATTTTAATGGGAGTCTGTACGCCACTTTATATAGTACTTTTATTAATATTTTAGTATTATTGTGAATTTTATGAGATATGTGTGAAATATATTATGTCAGATAATTGATATAGTGTTTAATATCATGTGAATCCTTCTCTCAAGATGGACAAAATGCACATTTTATTACTTCTGTGAAATCAGTGGACTTTTTTTTTTTTTTACTTTTGCAGACTAACTCTAGGTTATTGGCCATGTCATAATCAAACCAGTAAAAAGTAAACTCAATATATTATATATACAGTACATTTCCATTCACATTCTCTGAGGCAGGCCAAATGTTCATATTGGGTGTGAAGTAAAATTCTTAGTTGTTGTGAATGAAATGTTTTATTTCACCAAAATGTATACACATGTGAAAAATAGTTGCAGTGACTGGTCGCTTGGTGGTGCAATAAAATAAAATAAAATAAAATACACTGCGGTGGCGCAGTGGGTAGAACATTCGCCTCACAGCAAGATGGTCGCTGGTTCGAGTCTCGGCTGGGTCAGTTGGCATTTCTGTGTGGAGTTTGCATGTTCTCCTCGTGTTCGCGTGAGTTTCCTCTGGGTGCTCCGGTTTCCCCCACAAGTCCAAACACATGTGGTATAGGTGAATTGGGTAGGCTAAATTGTCTGTAGTGTATGAGTGTGGATGAGTGTGGATGGATGTTTCCCAGTGACAGGTTGCAGCTGGAAGGGCATCCGCTGCGTAAAACATATGCTGGATAAGTTGGCGGTTCATTTCGTTGTGGTGACCCCAGATGAACAAAGGGACTAAGCTGAAAAAAAAAGTAAAATAAAATAAAGTAAAGTAAAATAAAATATGAAAATGTCTTTAGCTATTCAATAGTCACTCTAATAGACTTGAAAATTGGCATGCAGCGTCTTTGTCCAAAGTGGCATGATATTCTATGACAGGGGTAGGGAACCTATGGCTCGGGAGCCACATGTGGCCCTTTGACCAAAAATATGTGGCTCTCCAGCTGTCTCTCTTCAATAATATTTTAAAGTTAAAAAAACTATACTGTCACTAAAAAAATCAGTTTCCTAATAAAAATGAAAATTCTATAAATTGTCCTATCTTCATACATTGTGATGCATCATATTGGATTATTTTTGAGTTGTGCATGGACACAAATAAAGGTTTCGTTATGTACACACACCCCCAATGGCTTTTTTAAAAAACCCATTTGCCAAAAACAAATCAGAAATGGCTCTTTGCTGAAAAAAGGTTCCCGACCCCTGTTCTATGAGGATATCTTTGTATCTCCAAAAACATAGCCACCCTTGGCCAGTGAATAGTGAGTTTAAGGAAGCAAATCGGGAAGAAACTTGCTGGGCCTGTTTATCTCAGAGTTCTATGAGAAATCTGAAAACTCAGGGTGATGCCATCACGTTTTAAAAGTGTATAAAAGTTTGTTCACACATTTTTTTTCATACATGCACATAATAATCTTCACTAATCTTTCTGAACAACTTTGCCTACAAGATTGCTGCTGCAGTAGTTATTTTGACTCTTTAGGTCAACATTCATGAATCCATCAATCAATCAAGCAATTTGGAAGGGGCTCTTGAAAACCAGGCCAAGACATTTATGGTGTGTTCCCTCTGGACACTCCAGATAACTCAAAGAGCAGAAGGGGGAGGATACAGAGTGTTCTCTTTTCTCCAGTCACCTCCTGAATGCTTCAACTGACCTCTATATGAACTCTATATAAAAACACCCAAATTCACTTAAAAGTAGGCACAATGTATGTGTTTGCATTCTATACTGTATATAGTTAAATTATTATTTATTATTTATATATATTCATGTTTTAGTAGGACATCATGCAGACATGCATAAGCCTTCTTTAATGTATTTTCAAGCTGTCAGGTTTAGTCTTGTTGTGATCCTCTTGTAATTTCAAACACATGATGCATAACACATAAAAGTAATTTATATGTTTTGCATTATTTTATACTGTGGCTTAAAACTATGTCATCTGACCATTATGCAAAAGACTATAGTAAAATGTCCTGCTTCAATTTGCACCTCGAGCAATTGCTCAGTTTAGAGATGAGAGGTGTAACTTACATATGACTTACTGTAAATTGGAACTGCACCCTAGTATCATGGCAGAATATTTGCCAGAGATAACCATTTCAGTATGTACTTGTGACTTGAGTCTGTTTTCTTTTCCAACAGTTTAAACTCAGTAACTTTGTGTCTCGTTTAAACAATGAGTCTATACCTATACCTGGACTGCAAAGGCCTAGTGCTCACGACACAAGGACTTCCCAAGAACCTCCACATTTCCATATGATTCAGGATGCTTGCACAACAAGAGAGAGTGATGCAAATATATATTCATATGCGTTTTAAGCTGTGCACCTTTTTAAGGTGTTTAATGAACCCTGGTGATTCTTGTTAGTTGTGGTTAAGTTGAGATTACTACAAAAAGTTTCATTTGAGTCAACTAAAAAAAAATTAAGGCAGCTAGATTTGTTTTACAGTGCAGGATGTATTATATTGCTTTGAATGAATAAGACAAAGAGTCAGCTCAATAGACAAGGAGATCAGCTGATTGCTAATTCATACAGCTAACCATAACGGTAAATCTAAATATCTTTTTTTATTATTATTCTAATGAGATAGATAATAATAAACATCTTAAATCACTTCAACTTTGCTAATTACTGCATACATCTATTTTTAACTCTATAATAATTCTATAGTATTTCCAATGTGTGCCTGCCTTTGACTATTATACCTTCTATCAGTGTTGGTCAGCTGTCTTGCAAGAACATTTATCCAGGTTTGACTGACCATAATCAATTTTCTCCAATCTGCAGAAAAATGAGAGCGTATGATCAGCAATATCTCAAGTCATTAGGACAAAATCATTAGAGTATACGGTAGAATGAGGAATGCTGAACAGAAGTCCCATCAATATCAACAAATTAATTATTTTTGAGGACTGAAAATAGTCCCCATTGTCTCCTCTCTTCCACTCATTTAATATCAGATTTGAATGGCAACTGTTCTCATTTGTGGAATTATTGTAAAGTACTGAGTGACATATTAGATTATGCTCTCTTTTTTTTTTTTTTTTTTTGGAGTGGTGTGAAGCATTTTTGTTCAGACTTTGGTTTAATCTCCAAAAAAAAAAAAAAAAAAAAAAAAAACATGGGCACAAATCACTGAATGAATAATATCTCATTGGCACACACTTATAATGACCACATATCATAAATATTGTTCTACATATTTTCATTAACACAATGCCAGATAAAATAATGACTACAATGTTGGGATTAGGCTTTTATTTATTTAATTTATTAAGCTCTGGTGGTGGCGGCAGCTCTGGCAACTCAGGCAGTGTCTGTCATTCTTGTAGCTCAGGTGAAGGCAATTCAAAAAAACTCAGGAACAGAAACCATGACAGGAAGAAAAGTGAGAAAGAAGAGACAGTGATCTTTTTGAGCTTGTGGCAGATTGGCAGTGACCATCTTGTGAGCTGAAGTGCTGATTGTGGCCATTTTGGCGGCAGCCATCTTGTGTCAACGATGACCCATTTTGTGAGAGGGTAGATGGGTGAGGATAATCTTGTACGTTGGTGGATACATTAATTTTCCTTCAGTTTAGTCCCTGATTTATTAGGAGTCCACACAGTGGACAACTACTGTGGCATATTTTATGCAGCAGATTCTCTTCCAGCCGCAACCCAGCACAGTGCTGGGAAACACACATACACTCTCCCATTTGTACACACTCATACACTTCAGCCAATTTAGTTAATCCAATTCTCTTATAGCACATGTCTTTGGACTGGGGAAACCGGAATACCCAGAGAAAACCCACACAAACACGGGGAGAACAAACTCCATACAGAAATGCCAACTGGCCCAGCCAGGACTCAGACCAGCAAACTTCTTGCTGTAAGGCTACAGTAACCATTTAGCTACCATCCCGCCTTAATATGCAAAACAGTGGGATCAAAAATGTCATATGCTTATACATGGTTCTATTAAAAGTTGACTACAACAGTTTCATGTAGTGCCATTACCGCCCTTAACAGTGTCACATGCAGATGCTGGCAGAGCAGCTCTGCCATGTACTGCTTGTACTGGCTACATTGTATGTGTAACACAATAGGACCAAATAATTGTATTTGCATATGCATGGGCTTATTATAATTGAACTACAACAGTTTTATGCATGTAGTGTCATTCCTGCATAAAACAATAGTGCATCCAGATCCTGGCAGAGCAGCTTTACCATGCATGCACAGGGTAAGTTGACAGTATAACACAGTAGGACCAATCGAGTTATTACAAGTTAACCCTTATGCACTGCTTGAGGTCAGAGGGAAGCCCAAAAGAAACTTCCTTACTGAAAAAAAAAAACATGGTTACCTTCATCCTAGCAACATTACATTTTGCTACTTTTTCTACATTATCTATTCTACCTGACAAAAGTCTTGTCGTTGATTCCAGTTGTAAGAGCAACAAATATTAACTTGACTTCTAGTTAATTATTTGAAAAAGTGGCAGATGAATCACCTGTTAAACTGCATCCCTATCATCACAAATAGTGCAGAAGACTTATTGGAACCCGCATGGACCCATGTTTCTCATAGAAATCAGTCAAGTTTGGTGAAGGAAAAGTCATGGTTTGGGGTTACATTCAGTATAGGTGTGAGAGATCGGCAGAGTGGATGGCAACATTAACAGCCTGAGGTATCAAGACCTTTGTGCTGCCCATCACATTACAAATCACAGGAGAGGGCAAATTCTTCAGCAGGATAGCACTCCTCATACTTCAGCCTCCACATCAAAGTTCCTGAAAGCAAAGAAGGTCAAGGTGCTCCAGGATTGGCCAGCCCAGTCACCAGACATGAACATTGTTGAGCGCATCTGGGATAAGATGAAGGAGGAGGCATTGAAGATGAATATCGAATAATCTTGATGAACTTTGTGTAAAGGTGTAAATAAAACTTCTTATGTTCCAATTGAAAATGATTAGGAAGGTGAGACAAAATCAATATAATAATATCAATAAGTCCAATATTACTTAGAAATTTTTAACAAAACAAAACAACTCTCTCTCTCACACACACAAATCTCCTCAAAAACAATTTAATAAAGAAGTAGTGGAATAATAAAGAAAAAAAAAGCTTCTTAAACCATTCTCCTGCAGATGCTGTCATCTGGCAGAAAGAAGAAGAGAACAGAACAAAGGCAAGAAGAAAGTTTATTTAACAAAAATAGGCAAGGACTTTGATTGATGTTTAGACTTGTGCTTTCAGGTGAAAGGAGACATATGCCACGTCAAACGTGAGTGTGTTAGTACACAACGCTGTCTGCCATACAATTTATTCATGGATTTTGTGACAGTCAAAGAGAAAACTTTGCCTTTGAATTCATTACCCTACAGATCATCTTCTCAAGGGCTGTCTAACTCACGCTCACAGAAAGCAGACAAGCAAAAAAAAAAAAAAAAAAGATTATACATTGCAGCACAATTACAAACTGGCACCTTTTTGTAATTGAACATGAAAAAAACCAGCCCTTTTTTTGTGCACATTTCTAGTTTGAAGGCAGGCATATTAACAGTACATATGTTCTCTGACAATGAGCATGTTTACGTGCATGGCTTATTGAGAAACCTGTTGTCCTCCCTTGCGAAAATTAACCATAGTTTTATTGCAGCTTATTGCAGTAGTGAAACAGTTTTTTTTTGGTAGTAAAATCATAACCCCAAAATGAACTACAGTTTTACTATGCCATTTGAAGTATGATCATAATAACTACAAAACGAACCATGTTTTTTCTGTAGCATTTGACGTGAAACCATAGTACATATCACTATAAAATGAAGCATAGTTTTACTATGGCATTTGACGTAAAACTATAGTAAC
Organism: Danio kyathit; assembly: GCA_903798195.1. Taxonomy (NCBI): domain Eukaryota; kingdom Metazoa; phylum Chordata; class Actinopteri; order Cypriniformes; family Danionidae; genus Danio; species Danio kyathit. The sequence goes on from LR812524.1 coordinate 44,414,713, forward strand.
TACAAAATAAACCATGGTTTTACTATGTCTTTTTAAGTAAAATTATAGTAATTATAAAATGAAGCACAGTTTTGCTACAGTACATTTAAGTAATTGAGTTAATTATTATTATTTTTAATTTATTCATATTTTTATTTAATTATGTACAATTTTAGTGCTTTATTACCAATTGTTGTTGTTGTTTTTTTTTTTCCTGAATCATACTGGCACATGTAAAACTTTTGTTTTCTTCCAAATAAGATGTAAATGTTTTAAGAAAATTCTGTATGTAAATTTAACTTGTTATTCTGTTTTTATTTTCTGTTTTTATCGATGGTATTATTCCGGTAATGCAAAATGGGTTAACTTGTTTTCTGCTTACAATTGGAACTGGCCTCTTGTTCTTTTCCTGCATTGTTTTAATAACACTCGTGCTTTAACAAACCGTTCTGTGATTTGTTCCCTGAGAACTAAGCAAAACATAGAGAGATCTTCAGAGAATATTCAACATCTATTGTGTGCTGGTCTTACAAGTCAGAAATGACTATGAAAATAGCCTAAAAACACTATTCAAAACAGCATATTCGCGCAAAATAACCTGTACAAATATTGTACACTTTAAACATTGCTTAATAACTGAAAATGAAAAAAAAAAACAACTGAAACGTTTTATCAAATATGTTATATAGTTAAATTATTATATTGTTGTTTAAACTGTGAACCATATTCGATAAGATTGCAAAGATTTGTTTCATTTGACTGACAGTTTCATGTTTGTATCTTGAAATTATTATTTATTTTATTTAGCATCACTCTGTCCTTTATTTTTACTTTTTTAATGTATAACTGAGGATTTAACTGTCATTTATAAAGGATTTACAAACCATAAATAGTCCCCACTATAGCTGAACTCACAAAATAATAGAAATTTGTGTTAATAAAGTATTTATTAACATACAGAGTAACTATTTATTTATGCCTGAAACATAAGATGTACAGTATAAAGATTCATTTGAATAGCTTGTTAATCAATTACTTACTCATTCTGAATGATCTTAAAAACACCAAGTAAATAACTGGTTTATAAATAGTGTGTTACTTAATTTGAGAATGGCAAAGTATCCATTGACTAAAAAAATCATTAGATATAAAAATGCAATCATTTTATATCATTAATTATGTGCTTTTAAGTCAAGAATACAGCATTTGTAGCTGTATTTATAAACTGCTTACTAATGTTTACTAATGTAGAGGTAATGCTTAACAAATGATGAACTAACAATTAGGTAATACAGAATAAATGATTATTATAATTACAAATCACAGTTATAAATATAGCTGCAAGTAGCAATTATCGGGGCCAAGCAGCCCAGCGGCCACATCATAAACAAGCATGACAACAAGCTACAGAGCAACTGGAAAATTCTATAATTTGTGGCAGCATGGTCTGAGCCAAATTTGGTGGAAATTAGGCTAATGATCTTTTGAGAGGTTGAAGCAACAGTTTTTTAAACTTATTCAAAATTGTGGAAAGGAAGTCATGACAATTAGGGAATAAATTATATCAATGTTCTCTGCATGATACAAGGAATCTGCAAGACCAGTCTCATGACAATAGACAAAACTATGCAAAGTAATTTGATAAATATTGTACGATTTCTATTGATAGAATTTAATTGTTTGTTAATTTTACCCAGAAGATGGCTCAAACTGACGTAGTTTGGTCAATGTCAGGACTAGATCACACACATTAAGTTTGACTTCAATACTTCAAAGCATTGCAGTGATTCAGCCTGTAATGTCATCTGGCAGCATTACATCAAGTTTGCGCATATGCTAAATGACAACAGTTTTGTCTATTAACATGAATTCCATAACTTTTGGTCTACATGTTCTGAAGATGATCCGAGTCAAACTTGGTGAAGATTGGACCAACGTTTTTTAGAAATATCGCTATTACGTTTGACCAAAAGGTGGCACTGCAACAAAACCTTTTAAGCACTTTCAGGGCACAGTCCTGAAGACACATACCAACTTTCATAAAAATTTGCCAATGCGTCCATAAAATATAGCAATACTGGCATAATTCAAAATGGCCAATTGCCAAAATGGAAATCAACATCATTTGACTCGGCATGCTCCGCTGGATGTAAATTTATACATTTTATGAATTTTGGACAAATGATTGAGTTTTTTGTATCTCCGGACCACTAGGGGGCAGTATGCCGAAACACTGCAGCTCACTTCAGACCATGGTTGTGATAGCAGACACCAAGTTTGGTGGGAATACGTCAATGCGTTACAGAGATAACACCTTAAGTCAGTTTTTACAAGCTCTACATTATATTTGTTCGTAAGTTAATCAAAAGCGGTTTGTCTAATCAACTTGAATTCAATAAGTTTAGGTCAGCATGGTCTGTGGATCTTGTGATTCAATTTTCGTGAAAATCGGAAAAACGGCCTAGGACGAGTTTCTTCAAATAGGTTTTATGAAAAATTAAAAATATTGAAAATAGCATTTTCGTGACGGAAAATGACATCATAGGATGCATTAGAAATGGCTTCAGCCAAGGAATCAGAGGAAAAAAGAATTTTGATTGTATCCCATTGAGATCAACAGTGCAGATAAACATAAGTGAAATTTTGGACAAGGAGTGGCGCTAGACAGTTTGAGTTAGAAAATCCAAATTTGTTGTGGTTGAAGATCAGATTGTCCTCTATCAGTGTGCCAAAGTTTGCTCAAATGCCGCAAATGGTTCATGGGGCTGCCATAGACTCCCAGAGCGGAAGAAGAAGCCAGAAGAAGAAGAATAACAACCAGAACGGAGACAATAGGTGCCTACGCACCTTCAGTGCTTGGCCCCTAATAAGAAGTGCTACTCACTAACCTGACATGCAAAAAACAGCCAGTAGAAAAGCCCCTTAATGCATCCAATAATCTTTTTGTGTATTATTCAATAGTTCAATGTTAACAGGTAAAAAGCAAATTTTCAAAAGCTCAGTAGCAGTTTCAATAGCTCAGTTTAATAGATCATTTTTTAATCATTCATTCATTTTCTTTTCGACTTAGTCTCTTTATTAATCAGGGGTCGCCACAGCGGAATGAACAGCCAACTTATCCAGCATATGTTTTACACACCAGATGCCCTTCCAGCTGTAACCCATCACTGGGAAACATCCACACACACACACTAAAGTCAATTTTAGCATAGCCAATTAACCTATACCACATGTCTTTGGACTGTGGGGGAAATCGGAGCACCTGGAGGAAACCCACAAGAACACGGGGAGAACATGCAAACTCCACACAGAAATGCCAACTGACCCAGCTGAGGCTCGAACTAGCGACCTTCTTGTTGTGAGGTGATCGTGCTACCCACTGCGCCACCGTGTTTCCCTAGATAATTTTTTTAATTTAGTTATTTGTTTGTTGCTCACTGTATAGTTAATTTGCACAAAATAAAAAAAGTTGTTGTTGGTGACTGATTTGCAAGTGTACTATAGAGACACTATACATAACTAGGTCAAAAAAACAATCCTGGTCTCAGTTTTCAGTGTCAGAGAACTGACTACCACATGTAGAGGTGAGTCAACTATCAGCATGTAGGACATTTATTGATATAATAGCATGTGCGGCTCCAGAGGAATGAGCCTGCTCTTTGTTTCACTGAGCACGGCTGCTCTTGAGTGAACACAGGCAAGCTGCAAACTCATTAATGCTGAATTCACAAGTCCTTCTGGCACTGACTGATTACTTATTCAACCTCTCCCGAGTCACTTGTGGAGGAACATTTTTACCCTGAAATGTCTTGAAAGGCAGGAGTTATGAGGGCCACACTAGCTCACATACAGGTGGGGAAAGTACTGTATATTATTGCAGACTTTAGTTATTCTGGTTGGACTGCACTGTAAGTCATGAATATATGCAGCCATGGCCAAAATCATTGGCACCCTTGGAAAATATTAAAATATATAAATTGTTGCTTTGATTACACTTTTTTATTTCATGTTTGCTAAGGGTGGCAACAATTTATCATCATGAGTGGAAATTATTCTTAAAGGTGCAGTGTGTAAGTTTGACACCCAGTGGTTGAACTAGGTATTGCACTCTTGGATCAAATCAAATGCACGCGCAGGTTGCCAGATTGAGAACAGGAGTGAGTGATTTAAACTATATGAGTTTTTGTCCTAACGAGCACCTCGAATTTATATATTAGAAAGAGAGCTTCTATTTCTTACAGGTGAACAAGAGAAAACTATGACATGATCACCTCAGGTAAACCTCATGTGCTTTATTCAGTGTTAAATTCAATTCAATTCAATTCATCTTTATTTGTATAGCGCTTATACAATGTAGATTGTGTCAAAGCAGCTTCACATGGAAGATTATAGTGAATTGAAACAGTGTCAGTTCAGTTTTTAGAGATTAAGTTCAGTTCAGTTTAGCTCAGTTCAGTGTGGGTTAATAATCACTACTGAGAGTCCAAACACTGAATAGCAAATCCACAGATCCTGAATGCTAAAAAGTGCTAAATGCTAACAATGTGAGTTTGAATGCCATTTTACATGACCTTTATTGCCATGTACTGAAAGCAGCAGCAGATAGTTCACCTCAGATCTTGAAAATAAAACAACCCATTTGAAATTGAACTTTAGAACTAAACACATGAGTCAATTAGCATGTAAATTTAATAATGTTAAAGAGGTTTAATATGTATTAATTTGATTATAAACCTTACCATTTCATGAGTGAGTGCATATTCTGTGCTTCTGAATGGCTGTATTTAAATTTCTGTCATGTTTTGTCTGGTGCAAACAGCCAAATTTCTTATCACTGCATATCTCGTCATGAAGTGTGAAAAACGGCCTAGGACGAGTTTCTTCAAATAGGTTTTATGAAAAATTTTAAAATTTTAAAATTTTCGTGACGGAAAATGACATCATAGGATGCATTAGAATTGGCTTCAGCCAAGGAATCAGAGGAAAAAAGAGTTTTGATTGTATCCCATTGAGATCAACAGTACAGATAAACATAAGTGAAATTTTGGACAAGGGGTGGCGCTAGACAGTTTGAGTTAGAAAGTCCAAATTTGTTGTGGTTGAAGATCAGATTGTCCTTTATCAGTGTGCCAAAGTTTGCTCAAATGCCGCAAATTGTTCAAGGGGCTGCCATAGACTCCCAGAGCGGAAGGAAGAAGAAGAAGAATAACAACCAGAACGGATACAATAGGTGCCTACGCAGTGCATATTCTGTGCTTCCGAATGGCTGTATTTAAATTTCTGTCATGTTTTGTCTGGTGCAAACAGCCAAATTTCTTATCACTGCATATCTCGTCATGAAGTGTGTTGTTAAGACTCGCGGTTACAATGTAACCTGAACACCTAATGTTTACATTCGTAATATTTATATCATTTGCTAATTAATAACCTCTCATTTTGTAGTCTGCTACTGTTCACCAGAGGTCACATTTCAGTCACGGACGCATGCTATGAGAGCTTTCCTGAATGAATGAATGGAATACGTGGTTTTCCATCAAGGCAACCCAGGGTGCTGAAATATAATTGGCTTCACTGGCATTGGACGGGTTAAAATGACCAAAACAAAGAAAGCCATTCTAGCACGGAAAACACATTTTCAAAGCAGAGCATCTGACTTCAGCATTGTTTTTCAGATAAACAAGTATGTTCACTTGGCAGGTTTCTTAAATATCTAAACATAGTGTGGTATTTTTATGCTTTAGAAGAGTCAAAAACTTACATACAGCACCTTTAAGATTCATTTATTTTATTCAGAATAAATTCATATTTAGTATTTTAGTGGGAGATATGTAATAAATACAGGTGAAAACGCCTAAATGAATTCAGTTTTAATACAGTGTAATGCAACAAATAATAGTATTTTCAACTTCATTTATCTTCTATACATCTTATATTATAGTTGCAGTTTTTTAATCATTCCATTAAGCTTCTAACTGATGTTTTGTGGTCAGTGAAAAATAAAGAAAATGAAATTGAATTGTGTGCTTTATGTGCTTCTGGATACTGTTAACATAGGGCTTCCTTTTGACGCAGTACAGTTTTAACTGAAATTTGTGGATGTACAGTATTACATATTATGGTACTTGACAAAGGTTTGCTAAAGTAGTCCTGAGCCCATGTGGTGATATTGCTTTTAGTAGAATGACAAATCTTAATGCAGTGCCGTCTGAGGGATCAGAGATCACAGTTGTTCAGCTTCAGCTTGTTTGTCCTACACACTGAAATTCCTCCAGATATCTTAAAACTGTTACGCCTGCTGCTCACAGGACGAAGAAGGCACGGATTCTCAGGAGTACAAAAACACGTATATTTATTATATAACACTTACGAGGATTACAGGACGAACAGGGCTTGAAGGAGAACAGTGAGACATGAAGACATCAACATCGACAATACCGGACGAGGGACTAACTGAATACAAGGACTATAAATACACAAGGACAGGATGATGACAATGACACACAGGTGGATGACACAGGTGAAGGTGATGAACATAATGACATGGCGGGAACGGGAACAAAGGAGCACATGGTGAGGATCACATGACGAAAACAAACACACGAGGAAGGCAGGTTGTAACAGTACCCCCCCCCTTTAAAAGGCGCGCCCTCGCGCCTAAAAAAAAGGAGGGGGTTAGAGGAGAGTCTGTGAGGGAGGAACTGGAGTGCGTGGAAAAGAGAAGGAGGCCAGGGAGGAGTCACAGGAGGAAGGAGCCAGGAGGTGAGTTGGAGGGCGTGGAACCGAGGAGGAGGCCAAGGAGGAAGGAGGAGCCAGGAAGGGAGATGAAGCAGGAGGAGGACCCAGGACACAGCCAGAAGGACGGCCCAGGGTGGAGTCGACGGAGGGAGGAGCCATGGAGGAGGAGTGGTCGCCGACTCCAGGGGGCCGACCGTGGGAGACGCCGCAGATGGAGGTGGAGCCCAAGGAGTCGACGGAGAGCCGAAGGGTGAAGGTGACGCTGAGGTTCCGGAGGGCCGAGGTGGAGCGGACGGCTCACCCGACCGAAGCGACGACACAGGTCCGGATGCCCGCGGTGGAGCCAGAGCGACAGAGGACCGAGGCGTAGCTGGAGGGAAGGAGGAGCTCAACGGAGCTGGCGGGATGGAGTGATGAGACGCAGCCGGTGGAGCGGAGTCCAGAGGTGGAGGCAGGGCGACGACTGACCAAGGCGGAGCCGGGGGGACGAGGGAGCCTGGTGGAGCCGGTAGGCTGACGGTCCAAGGAGGAGATGAGGGAGGAGAGAGCCAACGTGGAGCCGTTGGGTCGGAGGGCCGAAGCGGAGTCCGTAGCTCGGAGGGTGAAGGAGATGACATCGGGTGACAACCTCTGTCCAGCGAAACAGGAGGGCAGGCCCGCAGAGATACCTCCACACATGCTGTTGGAGGGTGAGCTGGGGGACTGGCTGACTGTAGCCGCACTGGAGAGGGCAGAATGGCTGTGGATGACGTCACTGGAGATGAAGAGGGCGGGTCGGGTGGGGTGCTGCTCATGACCCTGGAGCTTTCGTCTTCTGGGAAGAACGGGACTGAAGAAGGGCTGTCTGGGAACAGCGGAAGGGGCTTGACTTCGCTCCAGAAGTCGATGAGCAGCATTTCGGGGTCCAGGGCCAGCTCACCCTCTGCTGTGGGTTGGTGGGCGGGACTCACGCTCGGTCCCTCGATGTCCACCAGGACTCCCACATTCGGCGATGTTGCCGGCTCACGCACCTGGTCAGACGGGTAGTTGAGCTCCTCCTGCTCGGTGGTGTTCCGCTCTGTCGCTCTCGTTGGCGATGGCTCACACACCGCGGGTGGCTCTCCGTCTGCGGTGGGCTCTGGCGTACGCTCCCTGCAGATGGTAGGGCTGGTCACTGGGTCTGGAGTGGCACTGACGTCGAACGGTGGGCGGTTCCTCGCCAGTGTCCACTCCACATAGGCGGCGAGATCGCCTCGAGGACCATCTTCGGACGACCGTGCTCTGCAAGCGGAGTTCAAATTCGAGTTGTAGAACCCGCAGAGCACGTCGTCCGGCCAGCTGGATCTTTCAGCCAGCATCAGGAAACTGTTTGTATGGTCCTCGAGGCTGTTTTCCCCCTGCCTCAACATGAGGATGAGGAATTCCGGGGTGTAGAAGGAGTCCATTGGGGAAGGAACACGAGGGAGATGAAAAATAAAACACTGGGGGCAAAAAAGACTAAAAATAAAACGGAGGGAAAACACGCCGCAAACTTTTGGGTCCGGTATTATGTTACGCCTGCTGCTCACAGGACGAAGAAGGCACGGATTCTCAGGAGTACAAAAACACGTATATTTATTATATAACACTTACGAGGATTACAGGACGAACAGGGCTTGAAGGAGAACAGTGAGACATGAAGACATCAACATCGACAATACCGGACGAGGGACTAACTGAATACAAGGACTATAAATACACAAGGACAGGATGATGACAATGACACACAGGTGGATGACACAGGTGAAGGTGATGAACATAATGACATGGCGGGAACGGGAACAAAGGAGCACATGGTGAGGATCACATGACGAAAACAAACACACGAGGAAGGCAGGTTGTAACAAAAACTTTTAATTAAGTTATGCACTCTTGAAGGTGAAATATCCATAAAATAATCTTCCTATCTTTCTTTGAGGAACATTGTTTTTAAACATTTCATTAATTTTCTCACATATTTGTTGACAAACTGGCAATCCTCAGCCCATTTTTGCCCCTAAAGGACTACACCGACTCTTGGATGCTGCTTTTATACAAAATCATAATTACAGTCCCCTGTTGACATCACCTGTTTCAAATAATCAAACTCAAATAATTTAATCAATTTACATGATTACTAGCCCTTGCTACTTTTTTGAAATGTGGTGCAGGTCTGAATGACAGAAAAGGATGTATATTTTCAAATTAAATCAAGTTGTCCCAACTTTTTTTCTGATCTGGGGTTGTGTTTTATATATATTGGGTATTATATATGTTATTAAGCTTTCGATTCAATAAATTCACAGCCTATATACAGTATATTCAATAAATATATATTCAGCGTTCTTGCCATGTTTTCAGATATTTTAGACAGAGCTGTTTGCCAATAATTACCAATGCCAATTACCAATAACTTCATAACAGTTAAGAAACCAATATTTAATGGAATAAAGCAGACTTTTATTGACAGCATCTGAAAATATTTGTTAGTTTATTTAAAAACACAAGTTTCTAATGATAGTAATTCAACTTAGAATTTTGAAATGCTGTCAGACCTTTAATATCATTCAATATACCATGTTAGAATATACTATTTCTAAATATTCTGTCACTTTTTTAAACAGCAGTGTATATTATATGTAAAATAAAGTTGGCACAACTGTTATATTAATTTTGAGCACAGCCAGCAAAACTAAACAATACCACCAACAATAACACATTGTTAAAACTCAACCACTGACAGATACAACTCACTATTATAAACTTTGGCACTGCTTGTTTCTCAAAATTGCCCACTGTCATCAGTTTTGTCCACCTGCAATGGTCTTGTTTACCTTTGGTAACACAAAATGAGAAAACAGTGGACACCGAGTGGGGCTCAAACTCCAGGGGGAATAACAGACTGCCTTGCTGTCCTTTTCAATTTGCCCAAAATTGATTCATACAATATTCAATGCAGAAAATATAAGGCAGAATATTTCTCCCATTTCCATATAACATTTCAAACCATTCTCTGATTTTAAAAGGCAGTAATTTTTGCAGAAATTGGAAACATATCACATATACTTAAGGTCCATATTTTATCATGTTATGATGTGTGAATTAAAATATGTGAGACAACCTTAAGTATGGTACTGACAGTAAAAAGGAGAGCAGGAAATCATTAGAGGAGAATGATATTCTCCGGAGCTGTAGCTAATTGCCTTCTCTCAGTATCTCAGACATGTTAGCCAGCGATCTTGGTAAGCCTGCACAACAGATACCTCTGGGATATTTGCACCACAACTCACCAGAGGACAGCTTAGTTTGGCAAGAATATTATTTATATTTTTTCATTGCAGCTTGCCTCTCTTGAGAATGGTGCCTATTGAGAGTGGCCTGCTTGTGATGGATTGGCATTCTCTGTATGTCAAGCTGCTTTATGCCACTCTAATTGGGAGCATTGGCTGAGAGATGACCATCATACTGTTAAAAAAAAGAGTTTGTAGTGAGTTTTGGATGATATTTCAGCCAGGGGCCTGGAAGTCATGTGTCAGGACATTTATTTAAGCAAATCATATAGATTTGTTCATGCAAATGGCATGAATTTGCATGCAAATATAATATGTAAACACATACTTCTCATGGTTGACTTAAAATTTCCTTCTGTAATAATAAAAAAAAAATCTTGTTCGTTTCCTTGAAAATGTTAATATAGGGAAGAAAGGAGAGACACAATTAGCATACAAATTTCTTTGGTCTCTCGCCGGTTGTCAAACATGTAATCAAGCTCTGCATATATTCTGCAGTGTTGCACTTATCAGAAAGGGAAATATCTGCAAGTTGTGTAAACAGGTTTGTTGGCCTCTCCGCTTAACACCAAGGACGTCAACTATGTTGATAGGTATATTAAGTGTACACACTAGCTTGTGCAATATTTATTGTATGCGATGATATCATAATTGTTGTTTTAATGATGTGCAAGATGACATTATCTATTCTTTTGCAAAAAAATGAGACATCCATTGAATAGTTAAACCCTCAAGAATGCAGTTTGAATGACCCTATAATTCATGAAACATTTGTTCTAACCAATAGATTTTTTTTTCACTTGCTTAATTTTGTGTGAATGATTTTGTCATTTTCTCAGTGGTTTTCATGTAAATTTGCAGTATTCATTCATGACATGGCTGCACGGGGGTGCAGTAGGTAGCATGTTCGCCCCACAGCAAGAAGGTTACTGGTTCAAACCTCGGCTGGGTTAGTTTGCGTTTCTGTGTGGAGTTCTCCCCGTGTTCGCGTTGGTTTCCTCCAGGTGCTCTAGTTTCCCCCACAAGTCCAATGACATGTGGTATAGGTGAATTGGGTAGCAAGTTATCGTATAACAATTTGTTCTGTAGAAAATCAAAAAATATATAGCTTAAATGGGCTAATAATTTTGACCTTAAATGGTTCTTAAAAAAATTAAAACTGCTTTTATTCTATAAAACAAATAAGACTTTCTTCAGAAGGAAAAATATACTGTGAAAATTTCATTTGGGAAATATTTTATCACATTATCCGAAGATAATCCAGTATAAACATATACTTTGTAAACTAAAGTCCCCTGCACGGTAAAACTTTGTTGTTGGTTTCAAACATTTTACGTCACTCTTAACGCCCCATTCACACGAGGCTTCAGCTTCAACGCTTGACAGAGGGCGTGTCTGAAATTGGTGCTGACGCGATCGTCATAGCAGCGTCAGCCAATGAAATTAGTCAGCAATAGGCCAATGTTGGAGCTGGTGTATTTGCATACAGCGATCTGATTGGCTGACGCTTCCGTCGGCGCTTGAAAAGTTGAGCATGTCCCAACTTCTGCAGCGAGCAACGCCTCTGAAGCGGCGCCGACGGATCCACAATGCAGTTCGGCAACGCCTGACGTCACCCATTCAAAGTGAATGGGAAGCGTTGAAGCTGACGCCCCGTGTGAATGGGGCGTAACAGTGACAGCTGCTAAAAAAATGTACTGTTTATGATTTTTGCTGAAAAAATAAAGTTTTTTGTTTTTTACCTGTTACAAAATATAAAATTGATATTAAAAATATAAAAAATATAAAAATGTCCTGGCAGTGGCATTTTGGTTGAAATTTAATTTGAGTTGAGATTTAAAATAAACATTTTAACTGCTATACTGTTATGGAAATATGTTGTTTTTTTTTTGTTTTTTTTGTTTATGCAAAAAATGTAATCGTTGCCCAGCTTATACATGTTTATATATATATATATATATATATATATATATATATATATATATATATATATATATATATATATATATATATATATATATATATACTGTATATATAGTTTTTAAAATTTATTTTTATATATTAATATATATTTTTTCACGTAGTACCTTTTTAAAACATACTAATTCAATAGTAGATAGTACATGTTAAACAGACACTAGTACTTATTCCTTATATACTAATACTTGTTGATTAGATGCTAGCAGGCATCCTGCACTTATGTATTAGATAGGTGCTCTAGTTTCCCCCACAAGTCCAATGACATGTGGTATAGGTGAATTGGGTAGGCTAAATTGTCTATAGTGTATGTGTGTGGATGGGTGTGTGTGGATGTTTCCCAGTGATGGGTTGCAGCCGGAAGGGCATCCACTGTGTGGAACGTGTGCTGGGTGAGTTGGCGGTTCGTTCCGCTGTGGAACCCCCTGATTAATAAAGGGACTAGGCCAAAAAGAAAATGAATGATATTCATGACATGCCTAAACCAGCCAAAAACACACATTTGTGTTATTGAAAAACATCTATTTTGTCATCTGAAATGTCCAGCCCGATCACTAGAGGAAAATAACTAGATTATGGATTGTCAGAAATCTGGCTAATTTGAATGAATTCATACAATTTAATTTGTTTGATGGGCGACAAGGTGGCACAGAGGGTAGCACGATTGCCTCACAGCAAGAAGGTCGCTGGTTCGAGCCCAGGCCGAATCAGTTGGCATTTCTGTGTAGAGTTTGCATGTTCTCCCTGTGTTCGCGTGGGTTTCCTCCGGGTGCTCTAGTTTCCCTCAGTCCAAAGGGATGCGCTATAGGTGAATTAAATAAACTAAATTGGCCTTAGAGTATGTGTGTGAATGAGTGTGTATGGATGTTACCAAGTACTGGGTTGCAGCACGGAAGGGCATCCACTGTGTAAAACATTCGTGGTTAAGTTGGCGGTTCATTCCGCTGTGGCGACCCAAGATTAATAAAGGGACTAAGCCAAAAAGAAAATGAATGAATGAATAAATAATTTGTATGAAAACATATATTTTTTTAAAGAAGGGGAGGAGTGCCCCCAAATCCCACCACTAAACCCAACTGCCGTCAGCGATGATCAAATATTGCTAAAATTTAAGAACAAGATTGCACAAAGTCACTAAATCACTTAATTAATTAAAAATAAATAAAAATCACAAATTGCTTTGAAATTGTGTTGTAGTGTGTCCTGACATACACTGTTTGTTTTTCCTCTTTGCACAGACATTCCTTGTAAATAAATGACTATCTACTGTATGCATTAGTTGAGGTTTATCTTTCAGATGCAAATTAAAGCAATTAATGAATCATCAAATTTGATCAAATAAGACCTAAATAAGTACATTTCCTAACATTTCAGCCTTTAAAAACCCTTTTTTGGCATTTGTATCCATTGCTTAACATAGTTGTTGCTTTGTGAATTAAGTATAGAGACATCATGTTACGTGATATTTTCTTTTCTTTATGCTAATCAGCTTTTGCTATTGACTTTGAATTTTTGACTATTGAATTTGTGAGACTTTTTTAATTTTGTGAGGCTTTTTGAAACATGGATTCAGTACCAGAAAGACTGGTCTGAATATTCCAGAAGCTGCAAAAATATTCTGTGAACAGCAAAACGAGTCTGCTTTCTGTATTTTTATATTGTTAGAATCATTCATAGAATTTTACATTCCTATCAACAATTTTATGGGATTGTGCTCTCATGCTAATTTTACGTTCAATAAGTCTAGCTCTAAAAGTGAGATGGATTCATATTGGCTGTTAATCTTTTTACAATCTATCAGCTAAATAAAATGTTATGACAATGACACCCTTCCTTGCCATATTCACAAGGATGGTGATGTGGACTTGTGTTCTTTTAAAGGGATAGTTCACAACAAAAGCTCTAAATAGGGTTCCCATCCAGAAAAAAAAAATAAATAAATTCTGTTGAAGACAAAAGAAGATATTTAAAAAAATGCTAGAAAGATGTTTCCATTGACTTCCAAAGTAAGGAAAACAAATATGGATGTCAATGGTCATTGGTGTCCAACATTTATTTATTTATTTATTTATTTATTTATTTATTTATTTATTTATTTATTTATTTATTTATTTATTTATTTATTTATTCATTTGTTAGTTTATTTATTTATTAATTATAAATTTGTGTTCAACAGAAATATAGAAACTCAAACAGGTTTGTGACAAGTGAAAGATTAGTAAACGGTGATAGAATTTTCAGTTTTGTTTGAACTATCTCTTTAAATGTATAATAATATTTAAAACTTTAATTTTAACAAAATACTTGTCATCCTTTGTGAGAAATTTACACCACTTCCCAACAAGACGCATTGTGACAAAGAGATGTCAATCCAAGTTCTGCCTCATTCACAACACAAAACAAGTTGCCGGTGAGTCGCATTGTTAGGGTGAATATTTCATCATTTTTTGTCCATGTAACGCGTCCTTCCACGGCTGAGAAACCAGCAACCAGCAGCAGTTTCTAATTGAAAAAGTCCATGCCCTCAGCTTCCCTAGAAACTATTTGGGCAATGACATGAGAATTGACTGGAGAAATGTAGGTCTCGGGAAGCACTTTCAAACAGATGCAATTTCATGCCGCTTTAACACTGAGGAAATCATCTTTAATTCAAGAGCACAAAGCTTCCATCCTCTCAGCTGAGAAGAATGTCAACATGAAATAAACTCATGTAACAGAAAATATTTACCCTTATGGACTCAGAGCTTAACGTTTTGAGCTCTGATAGAACACAGCAGATGAAAGGATTTGTATAGGTACCAGCTGCTCTGCCCTTGCACATGGAAATTGTATATTATGGCTGCAGTCGAACATATTGTGTTTCTTAACAATGCAATATTACTTGAAAAATACCTAAAACGAGGGATGGATCAAATATGAACTTGGTCTGGTTTAGACTTGATAAGAATGCAGTCTGTTTCAGACAAACTCTGTGTTAAACTGAGCCGAACCAGCGAGCATCATTCCAAGAAATAACAACAGAAAGAAATAGAAAATGAAGCTTTATTGCTGAGGCAAAAATGACAGATTTACAGCTGTAAAAAAGCTGTAAAATACATTCATGACAAGCCATTTTATCATTAAAGCCATAGTAGTATCTATTGTCATAAGACTAATACTAACTTTCTAGATTATTTATTATTTACTAATATATATATATATATATATATATATATATATATATATATATATATATATATATATATATATATATATATATATATATACAGTTGATGTCAGAATTATTAGCCCCCCTGAATTATTAACCCCCCTGTTTATTTTTTCTCCCCAATTTCTGTTTAACAGAGAGACACTTCAACACTTATTTCAATAATAGTTTTAATAACTCATCTCTAATAACTAATTTATTTTATTTTTGCCATGATGACAGTAAATAATTTTGACTAGATATTTTTCAAGACATTTCTGTACAGCTTAAAGTAACATGTAAAGGCTTAACTAGGTTAATTAGGCAGGTTAGGGTAATTAGGCAAGTTATTGTATAATGGTTTGTTCTGTAGACAATCAAAAAATCTATAGCTTAAATGGGCTAATAATTTTGACCTTAAATGGTTCTTAAAAAATTAAAACTGATTTTATTCTAGCCGAAATAAAACAAATAAGACTTTCTTCAGAAGGAAAAAATATACTGTGAAAATTTCCTTGCTCTGTTAAACAGCATTTGGGAAATATTTTATCACATTATCCAAAGAAAATCCAGTATAAACATATACTTTATAAACTAAAGTCCCCTGCACTGTAAAACTTTGTTGTTGTTTTCAAACATTTTACGTCACTCTTAACAGTGACAGCTGCTACAAAATGTACTGTTTATGATTTTTCCTGAAAAATCCTTTTTTGTTTTTTACCTCTTACAAAATATAAAATTTATATAAAATATATAAAAATGTCCTGGCAGTGGCATTTTGGTTAAAATTTGAGATTTAAAATAAACATTTTAACTGCTATAATGTTATGGAAATATGTTTTTATTTATTTATTTTTTTTATGCAAAAAATGTAATCGTTGCCCAGCATATACATGTATATATATATATAAATAAATAATATAAATATATATAAATAAAAATGTTTAAATTTATTTTTATATATTAATATATGTATTTTTCACGTAGTATATTTTTAAAACATACTAATTCAATAGTAGATAGTACAGACACTAGTACTTATTCCTTATATACTAATACTTGTTGATTAGATGCTAGCAGGCATCCTGCACTTATGTATTAGATAGTAGTATCTATTAATTCATGTTATTTGATACTTGTATGAATTTATTTTGTATATTTATATACCAATATGTTTTGTAATCATTACTAGTGACAAATCCTAGCTAACTAATCACAACTCATTTTACTCATCTTTTGTTATGACTACATATAAAGGCTTAATTCTAAATCCTATTTAACATCTTAAAATATGTAACAGTATCCAATAAACATGTCCTAACATCTACTGAATCAAAACAATGAGTAGTATACAATGAATAAGTATTTATTGTATAGGGACACTTGTTCAAATAATATGTTCTTGTATCTAATAAACATGAATAAATAAAAATAAATAATAAGATTAAATAATTAATGCTAGTTTGCAATAAATAAATTAATAAAATATATCAATCTGTGTCAGTTTATAAATAATAAATGTTATATTTAAGCTCAATGTAATTTTTTTTTTTCTATTTGAAGTGCTGCCATATGACTAACTACTTGGAATGTGTATTAGTTAAAATTGAATAGATTATATCTCAATCCCAGATCACCATAGAGGTTAATGGTAAACAATTCAAATGTGTTACTAGTAATAATAAAATAGTTACTAATCACTATTAATTAGGTAGTAGTATATATTTAAAGTTACATGGATTGAATGAATCAGCACTAATGTCTTTTTGCAGTTTTTTTATAATTGATTTGGCTTAATTCTCGATTTTATCATTATTATAATTATTTTTTCAAAACACTAAGTTTAGATCTCTAAACAATTAGCTTTTTGTTCACTTCGGAGTGGCATTTCTTATTGATATAACTTGCCTTGGCCAAATAACTGACACAATAACTAGGTGAAATGAAATGAATGAAATGCTTTGGGTGAGGAACCCAAATACACTGCAGACATTTTTGAGATTTGCACTCACAGTTTAAGAGGTTAAGTTGTTTTGAAAAAAGCAATTGAGAAAAACTGTAATTGTTTATTTAATAATATTAATAATAATAATAATAATAATAATAATAATAATAATAATAATAATTATTATAATAATAATAATAATAATAATAATTTCTTGCATTTATATAGCCTTTTCTGGGCACTAAAATCGCTTTACACATTGGGGGGAATCTCCTCATCCACCACCAGTGTGCAGCATCCACCTGGACGACACCAGTTGATTAGTGGAGAGGAGACATACCTACTCTTTTTCAAAGGACATCCTGGGATTTTTAACGACCACAGAAAGTCAGGACCTCGGTTTAACGTCTCATCCGAAATACGGCGCTCACTGAGCAGTATAGAGTCCCTGTCACTATACTGGGGCATTAGGACCCACACAGACCATAGGTTGGGCGCCCCCTGCTGGTCTCGCTAACACCACTTCCGTCAGCCACCTAGCTTTCCCATGTATTTTCCTATCTAGGTACTGACCGGGCACAGCCCTGCTTAGCTTCAGTGGGCGACCATGTGAGAGTTGCAGAGAGCTAGCTGCCGGCTACTATTATTTTAATAATAATTAGTATTGAATAAATGAGTACTTAGGTAGTTTAAAATAATACTAGTACCTTTAAAAAGCCCAAATTACCTAAAAATAAGAACTAGTAGCCAACAAATAGGCATTACTTAATGGAATAAATGCTAGTTTCTGAAAAAAATAAGTACTGGTAACATAAAAATAGACACTAATTTATAGATTATTGTATGATTTTAAGATTTATATATATTAACTGTTAAAATGGCTTGCTATAGTATTTCTGCATCCAGTTTTGTTTTTGGTGTGTAATTTGAAAGAAGCAAAGAGATTTGAAAGCAAACCGGCTAAGACCATGCCACAGCCTGATACCCTGAGAATTTCGCTTTGAACTCAAATGTGTAACGAATGTAATATTCTGGAGCCAAACTTCTGCTATTATTTTCATGTTTGAAAATTATTGAGGCTTGAAACAGTTTTACAAGGAGATGAAACATGGTCCTGTGAAAACGGAATATGTGTGAGACTACATTTGTTGTGTAATGTTCTAGATCATGATGTTACTGGCAAAAAAAATCGGTTAATCATCTCTGCTTAAGTGTCTCCAGTGATTAACTAAAACAGCCTCATGCTTGTAGCTTCAGCACACTTTCAGGCACTTCTATCTGCCAGGCTCTAAAACAAACATTTAATTTGGATGTTCACATCACAAAAAGCATGCACTCTCTGTGAAATGCTTATTATTAGTTAGGAATAATCATTTGAAAATATTAGCGGATGCTTTTGGTTTGTAGTTTTATTTTTAGTTTATTTTCCTAATGCTCTTTGTCGAATTATTCATATCTGCTTGACGCTCACATCAAATTATCCCTATCACTCTAACTGAGGGCTCATCAAAGCTAATCAAAATGATCTCATTTTGAAAGTGATTGATGGATTTGTCACTGAATAATAAAATGTGTTCTAATAAATGTGTATAATTTCTCAATAAAACTACAAATTGAAAATCAAATGTTATCATCCCGCAGTTTATTGTGCCTGCTGATAAAATAATCATTATTGACATTGAAGTGTGAAATCAGTCTAGATTAAATTAAAATATTTCACAGATTTAATTTTCTGGCAAGATTTAATCGGTGTATTTAATGAAAGACAGAGATAAAGCAGGCAGAAACGCGAATTACATTTCATAAGAACGCAGAAATGAATTCTTAAAGTAAACAAATTAGATTATTAAGATGATATAAATTATCTATGATATTCCTAGCAAAAAATGAATCTGTAATAAACAATTCATGTGTGTGAGAGAGTCATCTTTAGATGCAATATATCCTATATTCATTTCAGTGGAGGACAGGCAATTAGATATTCACATTCTCTGAACTAACTGCTGAATCATTTGCATGTTGCTCAGACAACATGACCTATCTTTAAGCAAAAAAACTAACAAACATTCTGTCAGACTGCAGAGCCACAATTAACTTTAGCCTTTCATTACAATGTTTAAAATGAAAATAGGGGGCATAGGTTACATGTATGAAAGCAATATAATGTGTAGCATATCTAAAGGCTTCACATTGCGTATTGTTTATATTTCATTTTATGTTAATCAGTTCCTTTGACTAGCCAATTGATTTATAAGGTTATTTAATTTGTGAGGCTTTTTTGAAACATTGATTCTCGTAAGAATACACTGGATGTTCGGGCAGCAATTCATTTGTCTACAGTGCATGATGAATTAAAATGGGATCTATTTTTTATTCATGCGGCTTTATGCCTATGATACTGGAATATGTTTATACATCTATTCTTTATTTTTCTTTCTGCTGGGGGGTGGGGGGGGGGCAACAACAACAAAAATAACAAAAAAAACAAATGACACTGATTGTAAATCAAAATCCTTTGCATACTAAATCTCTCACATTCAGTATTACACTTTTTCCTAGTAAAATTACAAGAATACTTTCTTTAACCTATTTTTGAATGTATATAACAGGACATGTAGTATACTAATCAACCACTTTAAAGGGATATCTCTCCCGAAAATGTCATAATCGGTCACCATTTACTTACCCTCTATTTATTTCAAACCTTTTTGACTTTCTTTCTTCTATTAAACAGAAAAGAAGATATTTTGAAGAAAGCTGAAAACATGTAGTCACTGACTTCCATAGTATTTGTTTTTCCAACACAGGCTCATTCAGAAAACATAGCCCTATATACATTTCTGGAGATCGCAAATTATGTAGCCAGAAGTACACATGGCTGCATTTCGTCTTTAAAATGAACGCTACAGGGCGTTATGACGCTGTTCCTTTTCACGCTTTCCAACTGACCACCAGTGTTGGGAGTAATGCGTTACAAAAGTAATGTATTACAGTAACGTATTACATTTTCCTGTAGCGCAGTAGTGTAAGGTATTACTAATACAATTTCAGTAATATTTTACTCGGTGCATGTTCAGTAACGTGTGCGTTACAACAAACTTATGCCTGCAAGACATTAACAAATAAAAAATACCGCAGTTCTATTTCCTGTTCGTGGTGAGTGAATATACGTGTGTGTTGTCATAATCTCCCTCTGGCTATTGGAACTTTTTACTTTGAACGCGGAATGATTTCAGCCTCTGCGCTCTAGCCCGGTTCACAGTAACGTTAAGCCTTAACGTGCAGCGGAAAAGCGGCAAATAGGTGAAAATGACAGAAGACAGTACATTTGCGAGGTGGACGGACGTGCAAATGGTGTTATTTCACTGACAAATGTCGTAAGCGCAGCATTACAAGTCGAGAGCGCATTCATGTAATATGAGAGAGCGAACATGCCCATTTCCTCTGTCCCTAGACAAAACTCCTCGCGTGCACTCAAAACACTGGCTGCTCACGTGCGAATGATCTGCTCTCGCTCCATCAAATGATGCAGACTCACAGTTTGTGCCTTGTGTTTCCTCCTCTTGTCGTGCTTTTGCTCTACCTTAACCTACAGGTTAAGGTAAATTCTATAATAAACTCTAGTGTTTTTGAGTGTTAGGTATACTGCCTATGTTTTAGGCTAATATTATTTACAACTTGTTAATAAATGCCTCAGCATACTGTAGTATTAAGAATAGTGAACTCAGAAAATGTAATAGAAAGTGTAGTTTTATTACAGTAAAGTGTGGTGAATTGTAGAATAATATACCCTATATTGTAAAAAAGAAAACTTCAGCATTGGGTCATTTGTTTATAGTACACTTGTTGTGTTACCATAGCAACTATAGTATTACCACACCAGATTAATTGAAGTACTTTACTATAGTACTGTTCAAACACAGTACATGCCAATATGTGTGTTCAGGGGCCCTGTGGAACAGCTTTTCCAGCCTGTTTGGTACCAATAACCATGCCACATCCAAAGTCCCTTTAATTATCTTTCGTCTCCATTCTGATACTTGCTTTAACTTCAACCAATTATCTTGATCACACAAATGCTCAAATACATGTTATTTGCCTGATATTTGTGTTAATGTGCTGGTTGACTGGTACACATTATATAATGTCAAGCAATTGTATATATTAAAGTAAAGGTAAATATAAAACACCTTATATTTATGTGTGTGTGCCTGTGTAGTTTTTCCACATCATTTCAGAGAAAGCATGTTGAGAATGACCCTAATTAACTCTGGGACAGAGATGAATCAACATCATGAGGTGCTTTGACTGTAAAGTGCCGCTCATCAGCAGATGAGATGGGGGGGCGGATAGATGAATTACCGGCGTCAGACAAACAACAATTACTCTTTCAGAGATACTTTTTAAACTGTTTATAAACACTACGCTTCTTATCGATCTTTTCCATTTTTTATGACACTTTGAAGAATTGATGGATTTCAGTTGAAGTCAGAAAATGCGATACCTAAAAACTATGTATTTCTTGACACTAACCTTTTTATTATTCGTTTAAATTCTGGTGTTGACTCCAGCATTAGTATATGTAATATACTGTATATGGATGAGTTGTCTGTTTTTTAGGATTGAACTGCAAAGGATGTGGTATACTGTATCTGAATGTAACAAATTATTTAAAGGGGGTCACACTGTATACTTGCATCTTCCTTTGTTGGGATGCTGAATATCTACAAAGTTACAAAGCACAAAGTCCATATGTCTCCATATCCATATGGATACAAATTCTCAGTAGTAAGCTTGAGTTTCTTCTGCACATCACAATACCCCACATATAAATGCTCCTTACCCAAGGCATGCCTAAGGGGGCAAACTTGGTTGTGGTGCACCTGTACTGTGTTGTTTTTACATTTATGTGTGCCTTTTTTGTGTTTTTCAGATTATTATTATTATTATTATTATTATTATTATTATTATTATTATTATTATTATTACAATTTTTATCATGATTCATTTATTCATTTTCCTTCGGCTTTATCCCTTATTTATCAGAGGTCGCCACTGCGAAATGAACAACCCTTCCAGCCGCAACCTAGGACTGGCAAATACCCATACACTCTCACATTCACACATACACTTGTATACTACGGCCAATTTAGTTAATCCAATTCACCTATACTGGGGTGCGTTTCCCAAACAACGACGTAACTCGCGGCTGAACTATCATAGTGCGATGCATCGTTTGGCAAAAGAACGATGTAGTGACAAGTGTTTCCCAAAACCCGTAGTTTCTCTGTCGCAGATCCATCGCTTGAACCACGCTAGTTAACATAAAACGCCCATAATGATGCTCTAAACGAGGTGGAGTAACTTCTTTAGAGAACAACCCCATCATTTCTTTGTGCAAATTATATTGTTTTACATGCACACACATTTAAAATAAAATCCAATATTAGTTTTGGTAAAAACATGCACTCGTTTTCCATATTATTTAAAATATAAGTAAATGGCACACATAGGGCCAATGATTGCTTTACTAATATTATTGAGAAGTTGAACATTACATATTCTATTCTAAAACATAAAATCACTTACAAAAGCTAACACTATTCTAATATCATATATAAATCATATAAATAAATAAATAAATAAATAATGAGGCGATTTATTATAAATATATTTACTTTAATAATAATATTAATAATATTAATGATGATGATGATGATGATGATGATGATGATTATTATTATTATTATTATTATCATTATTATTATTATTTAGGATATTGTTTTTTGTTTATTTTTAAAAAAATTACAATTTGACACATGCAAACCACAGCAGAAAGTTCTAACAGACCCATGTCATATACAGCAGAGAAACTTAATAAATAACCCACTATAAAATAAAATAATTAACGTATGCTATGTTTTTTATTTTCACAAGCTTTGGAGACATACTGTAGCCTAACATAATTTCCGCTTTTAAATATACCTATAGCTTTCGCCATGAGGCTGTGTTCAAAATGTTATCAGTGTTTTCAAAGTGCACTGCGAAGGGAGCACAATTGTAAACATGAAGATCATTAAAACTAAACTGTAAAAATACTTTGAAAGAAAATTACACCTAAGAGAGATGACCTTAATGCTTTTTTATTTTTAATAATTCCAACTTTGAATCTTAGAATGCTCTAAATGAATAGGGCATAGGGGGGATAAGTGGGAATAGAAAACAGCCAGGAACTGTGCTTTTAACTACAGCTCCAGAGGTGTCGTTTCAAGTGCTCAAGTTTGCGACGCAGTTTGCGAATGTTCGTTGGAATGATGGATTTGAGAAACAGCAAATTAACGAACTATGTTTGTAACGACGGAACTTGTGACCTTAGTTGGTTAACGATGGTTTTGGGAAACGCACCCCTGCATGTCTGTGGACTGTGGGGGAAATCGGCGCACCCAGAGGAAACCCACGCGACCATGGAGAGAATATGCAAACTCCACACAGAAATGCCAACTGACCCAGCCGTGACTCAAACCAGCGACCTTTTTGCTGTGAGCCGACAGTGCTAACCACCCATTATTATTATTATTACCACGACCGTGCCAACCATTATTATTATTCATTCGTTCGTTCGTTTTCCTTCGGCTTGGTCCCTTTATTCATCAGGGGTTGCCATAGCGGAATGAACCCTCAATTAATCCAGCATATGTTTTACGCAGTGGATGCCCTTCCAGCTGCAACCCAGTACTGGGAAACATCCATACACACTAATTCATCTCATATATTACGGCCAATTTAGTTTATTCAATTCACCTATAGCGTATGTCTGTGGTCTGTGGGGGAAACCAGAGCACCCAACATGGGGAGAACATGCAAACCCCATACAGAAATGCTAAGTGACCTAGCCGGGACTCAAATCAGCGAACTTCTTGCTGTGAGGTCACAGTGCTAACCACTGAGCCACCGTGTCGATTATTATTATTATTATTTTTATTATTAATGTTGTTGTTCCACCTGTTTACATTAAACATGACTGTATCTGATACAAAGTATGTTACATTACATTATTCCACACCTAAAATTAGTATCTTGTTGATTAGTTTATTGGCAACATAACTGACCCTTGCTATTTGAACAGTTGATCTAATAAAATTATTTATACATACAATTCATGCAGAGTGATAAATAGATGCAGAGTCATAAATACTTGCAATCAAAGTGAAAAGCTGCCATAGGTCTTTGTTGCACAAAATATATTTTGCCAAGATATACTGTATACTGAAAAACCATATTTATTTTGTTACAGCTTTATTCACAGGCTTTAAAATAATCTCCTAAGGGGCTAAGCAAAATAATCTTATTCCAAAGCGAAAATAGTATTATTTTGTTTACCACACTGACAGATTGTTTTGCTTCTTGTAAGGAAAAACTTTAATTTACAAAATTAATTTTGATATATATTTAGAAAATGCATAAACATTTTTAGATATGTGGACTAAAAGCAACACAAAAAGTCTAAGGAAAAGATTTTTTTTGACACTTTTAGAAGAATAAAAACATTTTAATATGTCATTATTAATATTTTTTTCTCACAGTGTTCACTGATGCACCCAAATGATGTCTGTTCGGTTTTTTTTCCCACAAAGTACAATGCATGTGATTCATACATAAAAGCCATTTTAAAAGTCCAGTAAAATGTCAGAATATAAATGCTTTGAAATGAGTCAGAGGTTGTTAATATAAAAAAAGAAAGAACAAGCCATCAAAAAGAACCCTGGCATGTTCACCATTTACATACTGCTGTGAAGTTAAATTAACTGTCCTGTTACGTCTAATAAACATTAACATCACCAAAACATCCATTCGAAACGCACAGCCTTCCTCAGAGCGTATATGCTCCATGAAATGATAAGACAATGACGTGAAGCTCCTCTTCTATTAATCAACCTTCTCTGCTGGGTGAAGATCTAGAACACACATGGAGATTGCATCTAAATTGCTGTAATCTTACCATTAGATAACATAAGGCATTCCCACTGATGTTCCTGTGATTCTGTCATGTCTGCAATAATTCCCAGATAATGAGAGAGCTTTTGGGATTCGCCTTTCACTGGCTGATCTCTTAATCACTTCTCAACAGCAGGACATTGATAAACTTTCCCCTGTGTAACCAGCTAATAAAACTGGTCTGAAGTCAAGTTAGCAGTGCTTTTTCTGCTAAAACCATAAGTTTAGTAGTTTTCTCATGTGTTATGCCCTCTAGAACCCTTTAGTAGCTGTGGCTTCTAAAAGGCTTGAGGTTGCTTTCTTCATTATAGTGTCATGGACTGAATGATAACCTCACCGTAGCACTAGATTTAATTGCTTGCCCTCTCTGAAACCTGGACGTGTGAACGATAGGCTGGACCATACTGCTTTTACAACCGGCATCATTATAACCAGAACTCAACGCTCTGAGGTCTATATTCTATCGCCTGTTTTATTTATTTATTTATTCTTCAGTCAGTGCAAAGTCAAGTCAAAACACTCTGTCCATTATAGTCATGGATATACGTATTTTATGTCTTTAGAAACTGTAAAAAGTTTGTTTTTACTTGTAAGGATCCACAATAGTTATGTGTATTCTGGCACATTCTCTCTCAATAAACAGTTATTGTTAAAGTTATATTTATAGCTAATATTTTTGATGTAATAAGGTCTTAAAGCATTTCAATCCTAGTTCATGTTAATTCCAACATTCATTCATTCATTCATTCATTTTCTTGTCAGCTTAGTCCCTTTATTAATCCGGGGTCGGCACAGCGGAATGAACCGCCAACTTATCCAGCACGATTTAACACAGCGGATGCCCTTCCAGCCGCAACCCATCTCTGGGAAACTTCCACACACTCATACACTATGGACAATTTAGCCTACCCAATTCACCTGTCTTTGGACTGTGGGTGAAACCGGAGCACCCGGAGGAAACCCACGCGAATGCAGGGAGAACATGCAAACTCCACACAGAAACGCCAACTGACCCAGCCCAGCCGAGGTTCGAACCTGCGACCCAGCGACGTTCTTGCTGCGAGGCGACAGCACTACCTACTGCGCCACTGCGTCGCCTAATTCCAACATTCATCCCACATTAAAAAAATATATTATAATATAATAAAATACTTGAATGAATATGTTGTTGTAATTCTACAGTTGCTATGTTAACACAGCGACTATGGTAATGTTAAAAACGACTCAATAATAAAAACACTTTTTAATACTATACTACTATATTATACTGCAAAGCCCCCTTAAGGCAAAGTTCCTTTAAGGCAAGTCATTTCACTCGGCGGCCATCTTTGAAACGTCTCTCAGGCAGTAATCTCGGGCATTCTGTCTTAATGAAGAAACATCAAATTCTCCAAAATTGCTTGCCAAGCTTATGAATAAATTTCATATTAGGAATCACCAATAAAATTACAACAAACTGTCTCTTTAGTCTCATTTATAAACATTGGAATCACACAAACTCTGCAGAAACTCACGTCTGGTCCAAGCCCCACCCCCAGAGAACCGTCAGTCAATCAATGATTGCCTCTTGTACTAGTAGGTGAGGCTTCATTCGCCATATTGACCGTTACACTTTTTTCCCATTCAAAACTATTTGAGTTACACGTCTTGTGTATTCTATAGTCCAAGGGCGTAGATTTGCTCTTGAGATTGGTGGGGACATACATCCCTAGAGTGCAAGCATTGCGCAAATTGTTTTTGCATTTTGAAAACATGAATAAAGTACTTAATAATATAAAATCAACACTTACATGTAATAATACAAATAACAATTAATGAATCACTTTCCATGCTGCAAAGGTCAATTTACATGATTTTACTACAATCTGGCTTTGAGGAGGTATGAATGTAGAGAGGTGTTACTGTTTAATCCCAATTATTGTTTTCCATAATCATGGAGGCCAAATTTGAAACTGAATTTCCAGCTTGATCTCACGAGGAAACGTAAGTATTTTACGTTTTGTCAGTTTAGTGGCTAATTCGTATGAACTCGTACAATTTTAAAAAGAAGGCGTGGCACCCAACCCCACCCCTAACGCCAACCGTCATTGGGTGATGAGCAAATCGTAATTTGTACGAATTAGATCATACAAATTTATACGAATTAGCCACTAAATCAAAAAGTTACAAATTGCCGTGAGATTGCGTTGGAATTTTGATTACTTCCACAGTATTACTGTATAGTGAACTCATGGCAAACTTGACTTTAACCGTTTGTCCACACAAGTAGATTACTAAGGGTTGACAGAACATTATTTTATTTTGAAGTCGATTAAATTATTGGTAGGGACATTTCAGTAATTGGTGGATATTGGTGTGGACACGGCCCCTCCGTCCATGTCAATTATACGCCCTTGCTATAGTCTTTGCTACAATACACCACAGTTTAGTAAAAACTAAAGTATAATACACCAGATAGCCCTCATTAACAAAATGTTGTAAATAATATAATATATATAAAGTACAATACAATTTACGATCCCACTTTATAGTGTCGCTTATACCTGTGAACTTACACGGTAAGATGTGTAAGTAGTATGTAACTACAGTGTATGTACACACTAGTACATAGTATTTACTTGTGTAATACTGGTGTAACTACACACATGTAACAACAAACAATAGTATGTGTAAGTTCAAATGTGTAACAGGACATTAATAACACAATCTTTGGTAAACTACCCCTTTAGTGTGAATTACTGATATGATTCTTCAATTTACCTTAAAACAACATATAAACATAAGGCATTTGTATATTTCTATATACATTTATACTTTTTTGACAGAAGTTTGCTGTTGTTAAACAGACGCGCAAAGGCTTAGCTTTTATATATTACACAGTAATTTGTGACTATTTTACATTTTATATTGAGTGGACAGTTCCTGAGCATTTACCCTGTAATTACACTGGTATCACAAGGTGAAACCTTCTAATGCAGCGTTAGTTTTGCCATTCTTATTCTAATACAGTGTTTAAAAGTACATGGTATGCAAACAGGTGGGGAAGTGGGAAAACACCTGCAGGTACAAATTGTTGTTACGCAATGCACTTATGTAATTCTTGTTACAGATGTGTACTTTTTTTAGTGTTACCAATGTCCTGTTACACATTGAACTTACACATACTATTCAGTGTGTTGTTACTGTACATGTGTGTAGTTACACCAGTGTTACACAAGTAAATACTATGTACTAGTATGTACATACACTGTAGTTACATACTACTTACACATCTAGTTACCATGTAAGTTCATAGGTATAAGCGACATTATAAAGCGGGACTCAATTTATTATAGTATGGTTGAAAAATACTATAGCATGCACTATTCATTAGTTTGTGTGTGTGATCAGAAACACATTAGACTACATGTTGCTTTCTGACCAATGATTGTTTGCCTTCTTTAAAGAGTTTCATGATGTCATCAAGAAGGCAGAACTAGCAACTGACTTGATTTCCAGAAAGATAACGGTAAACAAAAGCTAATGTTGCGTTGGCTGAACACAGCATTATGATAATTCATCTGATCTTGTTGTATACTGTTATAAATGTTTTTAACACAACAATAAGAGGGGGTCATTTGGTGATATTCCAAAATCAAATATATCTCGTCACCTTAGAATTATAAGGTTCTATCTGACATTTTTGTCAAAATTGAGTTATTCACATGTTCTTATTAAATGACAACTTATTTACATTATGTGATGTTTTTTTTTTTTTTTATAAGTTGTTTACATTTTAAGACTTTTTATTTAGAAAACAAAAACGGTTTATCTGCAAAGTTGAACTCTAGCTTGGCTCTATAACGTTCTTTCTGTTAGGATTTTTAAATGCATGCATGAGGACTAATCAGGATCAGCTTTCTTTGTCATTTCGCCGGACTGCTCCATTGACAGTGGGAAAGACCAGAAAGACAGAAAGACCTGTTTATGAAGGCCTATTATCACACAAAGTCGACTAAATAATGTCGCACCACACAAAATTGAGAAGAAACCTAAAACTGAAAAGATGTGTGTAAATGTGATGATTTAGAAGCATATTTTGACTTTGAGATGAAATGTTAGTTTTTACATTGCTGAACAAGAAATCGTTATTAAAAAGTAATATATTAAATGTAAAATATTTTTATTTGTGTGTGTATATATAGTCAGTGAAAATTTTTTCAGTGTTTATTAAACTCATCTGCTCATTGTCTGTTTTCTTTTAAAGTCTTTAAATTTGATATTAAGCCTTGAAAGGCAAATACTTAATTTAATTCATAGGGCAAATAATGCAATAAATATAATTCATATAAAGCATAAAATGTAATAAATATTAACTTTTTTTTTTATAAAAATTAACAGCTGCACTGGACAAAATACTTATCCCAGCCTTGTGTGATTAATTTGAACAAGAAAAAATAAAATCATCCTAAAACATTAAATAAATGTTATAGAAAGCAAAAATTTTACTTTCTCAAGCATCAACATATTGTTACAACAGCAAATTATATATTTTTTATTTTATTTTATATATCTTAAAAAGTAATGCTTCAATTAATGATCTGCCAAATAGAACCGTATAATTCCAAGCGAAAAATGACTTTTCAGAATTAGAAGGTTCTATCTGCATTTACCGTGGCTTTTTTACTCCAATTTACAAGTGTAAGAGAACTTTGATAATTTACATGTAGAGTACATTTAGGGTCTCTGTCATGTTAATGTATGAAAGAGAACTGCTACTCACATACTGTTTGCTATATGGAATGCAAAAACTTTAAAGCTCTATATCTCAAAATCATTCAGAACGCAGATAGAACCTTATAATTCCAAGGTGACGATTTATTAAACTAAAATCAGAAATACCATATTTTATACATAACGTACAAAAGACAATGTATTAGTTAATACACTGAAAAAAATGATGTCTGCAAAATTGTTGCAAACAATTTATATGTGTTGAATTTAAACAAACTTAAATTTAGCAATGTTCAACTTAATTTGTTTGTTCAAATTCAGCCCAAATAAATTGTTTACAACCACTTAACTTTTGTAAATCCAAGGAATTATCTTTGAATATTTTATGTAGTTACATAAAAAAAATCAGCCTTTCAATTTATTTTATTATTATTTTTGTTTTCCATAAGGAGTCACAATCCAATGGAATTCTGTTAGATGAATGACACAGCAATAGCATCAGTTGCATCAGATCGATTTCAAGGCACCAGGTTAAACTTTCCAACACCCTTTCAGCACTCACGTACGTTAAAAATAAATACAGGCCACAAGTGAATGTGAAGGATGATCTTTGAGTGGTGGTCTCCAAATGTAAACCTAGAATGTACTTGCTGTGCTTCAAACATAGTGCCCACCCATTTCATTAGCTTATGATGAAATTAAACAAATGAATAAATTACTGTTGGATCTTTGTTGTTGTTGTCAATATGCTCCTGTTTATGAAGGCCTATTGGTGTGTGTGCAAAATTGTGTTTGTATATTTATAACCTTCGAGGATAATGCGTGATGCAAGTCACTGGCTTTGTTATTTTGGAGGTTGTGGGCTGAAAAGTTTGTGAATCTGGCCTACAGTACATTTTAGGGCATATTATTGTCTGATTTAACCAAAAACCGACAATTATCCAGTTGACAAAAATACTCATTTATAAAGTTGCTCACTGTTTAAATCATGTTCTGCCCACAGAACTGTCCATCTGAACATCTGAGAAACAGGGAAGATCCATTGCCTGATCCTTGCAGGAACTCCCACAGTGGAGAGCTCATTAAACACTGCTCATTTTAATATGACACGATATCCTGCAGTACACAGCATCAACAAATATTGGACTGGACACAAATTAATCTAATTTTCTATTATCCGTAACATGACAGATTGTGTCAAGTTGGGTAATTGCATTTATAGAAATGGGGAAAATACTTTTTCCTACTAATTTGCAGGAGTGGCACTCTCATTCACCACGAGGGGAAAACAGCTAGTGGCTAAACAGTGTTCGCAGTATTCTGCACATAACATTAGATGTGATTAAAACCATGATTTATGGCAAGCTTGTGTGGTGTGTTTAGGTGCTATCCATCAATAGGAGGGATCTTCTGTTTTACGTCTGATGTTTAAAAGGGATATTGCTGCATTTGAGAGTGTCACTGATTTTTGCATTTGTCTTTTTTATCATAATGATGTGGATACCATTTGGTTATGCTTGCATTAGATACATGTAAACAAGAATGATGCTAGGTACAGTAAAATTCTCCTCACAAAGTATTTTAAGTTTTGTGAAAAATTAAGATCATCAGCGTTTTAAAAGACAATAGGGTTCAGTGTGTGTTTGAGAGTAAAAACTTTTAAATTGATACGTCCAAAAATGGTTTTAAAAGATTTTTCAAACAGAAATGTAAAAAATAATAATTAAAAATAATTAAAGAATAGCTGGTGATGCTGTTTGGTGATAAATGAATAAGAAATACTGAAAAACATATTGAATAACTTAAAATTATGATTCCAATGTACATACAGTTCCTAGATCAAACAAAGGCTGTTCTTTAAACCAAAATGTGTCTAAACAATATTACACTCACCGTTCACTTTATTAGGTACACCTTACTAGTACCGGATTGGACCCACTTTTTCCTTCAGAACTGCCTTAATGCTTTGTGGCTTCGATTCAACAAGGTACTGGAAATATTCCTCAGAGATCTTGGTCCATATTGACATTATAACATCACGCAGTTGCTGTAGATTTGTCTATGCTGAAGATTTGCGAATCTCCCGTTCCACCACATCCAAAAGGTGCTCTTTTGGATTGAGTTATGGTGACTGTGGAGGCCATTTGAGTACAGTCAGTGTTGGGAATAATGCGTTACAAAAGTAATGTATTACAGTAACATTACATTTTCCTGTAACGCAGTAGTGTAAGGCATTTCTAATTAATTTTCAGTAATATTTTACTCGGTACATGTTCAGTAACTCGTGCATTACAACAAAATTTTTGCCGGTAAGACATTAACAAATAATAAATAACGCAGTTCTATTTCCTGTTCGTGGTGAGTGAACATACGTGTGTGTTGTCATTAATCTCCCTCTGGCTATTGGAACTTTTTACTTGAACGCGAAATGATTTCAGCCTCTGAGCTCGAGGTCCGGGGCTATTGGCTCAGCCCGGTTCGCAGTAATGTTAAGCCCTGACCCGCAGCGGAAAAGCGGCAAATAGATGAAAATGGCAGAAGACAGTACATTCGCGAGATGGACGTACGTGCATGGCGTTGTTTCACTGACAAATATCGTAAGCGCAGTTTTACAAGTCGAGAGCGCATTCATGTAAGACGAGCGAGCGAATGTGTCAGTTTCCTCTGTCCGTGTACAATACTCCTCGCGTGCACTCAATACACTTTCTGCTCATGTGTGAATGATCTGCTCTCGCTCCGTCAGATGATGCAGACTCACAATTAGTGCCTTGTGTTTCCTCTTCTTTTTTGTACTTTTGCTCTCCAGAGATCCTCCTGTCAATTGTTATCTCAAGAATGTTGATATGGTTTATATATTGCTACACTATTTACCTACAGGTATTTTCTACAGGTAAATTCTATAATACTGGTGTTTTTGAGTGTTAGGTAGGTATACTGCCTATGTTTTAGGCTAGTATTATTTACAACTGCTTAATGAATGCTTCAGCATACTGTAGTATTAAGAATAGTGAACTCAGAATAAAATTAACTACATAGTATAGTTTTACAGTAAAATGTGGTGAATTGTAGTATAATATACCATATATTGTAAAAAAAAAAAAAAACTACAGCACTGGGTCATTTGTTTATATTACACTTGTTGTGTTACCATAGCAACTATAGTATTACATATAAATATCATACACAGCCAAAAAAATTTTGGTTTATTAGATTAAAAATTATAAGTCTATTGTAGCATTTTGGTTATTGTTAATAAATAGTGCACCAATATAAATCATATCAAAAAGCACAAAAGGAAGAGGGAACACAAGACACAAATTGTGAGTCTGCATATAATGTCACTAGGCGAGTGTACTGAGAGCGGGCAAGAACATTTGTGCGTGAGCAGTGCATATTTGAGAGAACGTGAGAAAATTTGCACACCAGCAGCGTATATTCGAGAGCTCGCAAGCAGTTTTGTCCACAAACAGAGGAAATCGGTGCTCAAGCATTATATTGAGAAAGCCATGTTCATCATGCTCACTTTGTGCAAGACAGTTTTGTGTTGTGAGCCACTTGAATTTAAAGTGAATACAATAATGGCAACAATAAGAAGATAAAAGAAATCTGCATCTTGTCATGGCATTGGAGTTTACATATACTGTAGGCCTGTTGTGTCTAATATGAATATAGTCAAGCTATTCATGTTACGGTGTCAAGTTACTCAATAAGGATCCAATAATGCAAGTGAAAATGTTTATTTGACGAAGTCGAGATAAACTGAGACAGGGTGATCAAAATATAACAAAACAAGCAAAACTGGGTAGGGAAGGCAGGGAACAGAAGGACGAAACGGGGTCCAACAGCCACTCCTCTCAGTCCTGAGCACATACAGAAATGCGGAAGCAAACACAACGAACTGACAAAGAAACATGGAAACATAACCCATATATAGACGAGATAATAAGTCTCAGCTGGTAGGCTAATCAGAACAGCTGAGTCGCGTCATGACATGTGACATAACAAATACATGTGACAATAACAAATACACATGGACGACCAAAACAAAACAAACTCACGTGACAAAACAGACACTCCGGATGACGCACAAACCTGCAACCCTGACAATTCACAGATATTAGATACTTTACCTCTACCATACTTTTAACAGATCATTTGTGAATCTGACTGTCATTCTTTCTTGCATTGTCTTGAGCCTTTACGTTGCCAATTATATACTATATTGTTAGTAGCCTGGATAGGTCACAGTCATTCTGCTACATTATATCACTTTCTACTGGATGTAAAATGCTCTGCAGTACATTTGGGCGTTTTAGAATGTTAAGTTCTAATTCTGTAGTTATTTTGGTGAACTAAAAAGTAATATAAGAGTAATATAACATATTACAATTTTGAGACAGTAATATTGTAATGTAAGGGATTACTTTTAAATAACAGTAACAAGTAATCTGTAATGTATTACAGTTTGGAAGTAACTTGCACAACACTGAGTACAGTGAACTCATTGTCATGTTCAAGAAACCAGTCTGAGATGATTTGCACTTTATGACATTGCGCGTTATCCTGCTGGAAGAAGCCATCAGAAGATGGGTACACTGTAGTCAAAAAGGGATGGACATGGTCAGCAACAATACTCAGGTAGGTTGTGGCATTGACACAATGCTCAATTGATACTAATGGGCCCAAAGTGTGCCAAGAAAATATCCCCCACACCATTACACCACCACCAGAAGCCTGAACCGTTGATACAAGGCAGGATGGATCCATGCTTTCATGTTGTTGACAACGTTTTTCCAATCTTCTACAGTTTTGTCCAATTTTGGTGAGCCTGTGCAAATTGTAGTCTCAGTTTCCTGTTCTTAGCTGACAGGCGTGGCACTCAGTGTGGTCTTTTGCTGCTGTAGCCCATTCGCTTCAAGGTTGGACGTGTTGTGCGTTCAGAGATGCTCTTCTGCATACCTTGGTTGTAACGAGTGGTTATTTGAGTTAATGTTGCACAGATCTGCCACTCACTGGATATTTTCTCTTTTTTTTTTTGACCATTCTCTGTAAAGCCTAGAAATGGTTGTGCGTGAAAATCCCAGTAGATCAGCAGTTTCTGAAATACTCAGACCAGCCCGTCTGGCACCAACAACCATGCCATGTTCAAAGTCACTTAAATCACCTTTCGTCCCCATTCTGATGCTCATTTTAAACAGCAGCAGATCTTCTTGACCATGTCTACATGCCTAAATGCATTGAGTTGCTGCCATGTGATTGGCTGATTATAAATTTGCGTTAACGAGCAGTTGGACAGGTGTACCTAATAAAGTGGCCGGTGAGTGTATACACAGTACAATCTATAAATGTTTGACATTGATAACAGAAATAAATCTGCATATTATAATTATTTCTGACAATGATTGTTTAATTTAAAATGTAATAAATTCGCTTTTTAAATAAATGCTATCTTGAAAAAGACACTTTTAAAAGTCATAATGGCAGAGTCATTTGAATGGTACTCCATGCACTCTCTTGGCTGACATGACAAGGATGGTAATATAACACACAATATTTTTGCACTATGATGCACACTATGACTAACACTTAGTATTTCAGAGGGACAGCAGACGAAAATGTAAAGCAAACAAGTCTGACACAGCTGTCTCACCTATCCCACTCTTTTTTCCCTCCTACTCACACCTTCAGCAATAAGGGGCAAATTGCTTCAGCAGAGTAAAACCGTCTTGCCTGACAGGTTGTATGCTGTTCTTTTTAACATTTTAAGTCCCAACCCAACTAAAACCAAGCAAAACAAAAAACAAAAAAACAATGCAAGCATCCGCCTGTTAGGTTGCGGTTAATCAGCATCTGCTATGGATTTATGACATAATTCCAGAATGTAAAGGGCAAGGTGAGCTGTAGGACACAAATCACCACCAAACATGCATTCCGTTCCATTTACAAGTGGGAAATTACATTTAAAATTCAAATGATTTATTTGACTTTGGCACCACACCTAACCCATACAGATTTGACACAAAATCCATGCCTAAAAATTGGCAACATCAGTGGTGCTTTCAGAAAAGCATTTCTGACAGGTGATGGATAAGGTTTTACTATATGTTTAGATACTATTTGAAATCTATTTGGCTGTATCTAGATTTGCATACTTTGTCCTAACAGCATGCAAACTGAATTTTATGCAAGATTTGGATTAGTGTGTCCTATGCTTGCCAAAAGTGGCTGGATGGTGTACTATTTCCAATGGATTTTCAGAGTGAGCGTCTGTGTGTGTCTTTGGGTTTATAATGCCCACATCTCCTGCTGTGGATGAGGAGGAATTCTCTGTTGACCTTTTCAGTTGTAGAAAAATGGCAATGAATGGAAGGCTGAAACTGCCACCACATTTATTTAAATGTATGAACCTAAAAATTAAGTAAGGCAATAGTTCACTGGAAAATGAAAATCATTTATTCACCCTAATGTCTTTCTAAATCCGTTTGACTTTGTTTTGTTCATGACACTAAAAAGGAAAAGAATATATATTGAGGAATTTGTGGGCCTTTTTATTTATTTATTTTTTGCAGATGAAAGGTGGTTCTTAAAAAGTCTTCATGACTTTATGAAAAAGTCATATTATGAAAACAATACAAAGTTATTGTTTACTTATAGTATTTAGTGTTAGAATAATTGTCATACTGGTGTTTAAACCTGCCCTTTTGCTCATGTTTCTCATAAGTTGAAGATGTTTATGCAATATAAAGAATGCTCTGTCATCTATGAGCTTAATATCTTTGTAATTTTTTATGGATAAAATGTAATTTTTAAGAATAATACATTTAATGGTAATTAATTTAGCTCAATTAAATTGTCCTTTAATCTTATTTAAAAGTTTTGTATTCATTTTGAAAACTAATCTTTAAACAATGAAACATATATATGTTTTTTTTTTCTGTTAAAATTCAATTTTACAGTTAACCCAAAAATAAAAACTTGCTGATTTATATTTTTAGCTGAAACTGTGGTTGAAAGCACTGTCTTTCTATCTTGTTTAAAGTCAATGGTTTTGTCGCAGATCTGAGAGATTGTCTGAATTTTGTTTTATCCTGACGATTTGATTCCTGTTTTATATATATATATATATATATATATATATATATATATATATATATATATATATATATATATATATATATATATATATACTCACGGGCCACTTTATTAGGTGCACCTGTCCAACTGCTGCAGTTCAAACCGAGCATTAAAATGGGGAAGAAAGGTGATTTAAATGACTTTGAACGTGGCATGGCTGTTGGTGCCTCAGTATTTCAGAAACTGCTTATCTACTGGGATTTTCACAAAAAACTATCTCTAGGGTTTACAGATAATGGTTCAAAAAAGAGAAGATATCCAATGAGCGGCAGTTCTGTAGCCGCAAATGCCTTGTTGATGCCAGAGGTCAAAGGAGAATGGCCAGTAACTTAAATAACCACTCGATACAACCGAGTTATGTAAAAGAGCATCTCTGAATTCACAACACGTCGAACCTTGAGGCTAAAGGGCTACAGTAGCAGAAGACCACACCGGGTGTCACTCCTGTTAGCTAAGAACAGGAAACTGAGGCTGCAATTTATACAGGCTCACCAAAATTGGACAATAAAAGATTGGAAAAACGTTGCCTGCTCTGACGAGTCTCGATTTTTGCTCCAACATTCGGATGGTAGGGTCAGAATTTGGCGTCAACAACATGGATGCATGGATCCATCCTGCCTTGTAGGAACAGTTCAGGCTATTGGTGGTGGTGTAATGATGTTGGGGATATTTTCTTTGAACACTTTGGGCCCATTAGTACCAATTGAGCATTGTGTCAATGCCACACCCTTCCTGAGAATTGTTGCTTACCATGTCCATCCCTTTATGACTACAGTGTACCCCTCTTCTGATGGCTACTTCCAGCAGGATAACTCGCCATGTCATAAACCGCGAATCATCTCAGAATGGTTTCTTGAACATGTCAATGACTTCACTGTACTCAAATGGCCTCCACAGTCACCAGAACTGAATCCAATAGAGCACCTTTTGGATGTGGTGGAACATGAGATTCGGATCTTGGATGTGCAGTCAACAAATCTGCAGCAACTGTGTGATGCTATCATGTCAATATGGACCAAAATCTCTGAGGAATATTTCCAGTACCTTGTTGAATCTATGCCACGAAGTTCTGAAGGCAAAAGTGGTCCAACCAGGTACTAGTAAGGTGTACCTAATAAAATGGCCGGTGAGTGTATATATAGACCTAAAAGTCAATTGTTGACTAAAGGAAGCAGCTGGGTTTGTGTCTGTGCTATTTGCAGTGCATTTTTGTTTTTGCATGTGTTTTGAGAATTTGCGTCCATGTGTGTTGTCAAATTTAAGATGTTTTCTCAGTTTGTTTTCTATTTTCATGTGTTTTCTTAACTTGCAGCACATTTTAATATTTAGCCACTGTATATTTCCTATTAAAGCAAGACAAAATCTATTAGTATGTAAGCGTGTGAGAATGTTGTTGTTATGAGTTTTTATAGTGTAAAGTACAGAATTACAGAACATGCTAGAATTGTGGTATTGAGGTTTAAAAATGTTATTCAGAGTTTAAGCATGTGTGTGCAATATTTGGACTTTTAAAAACGTTAATAAAGATTTTTATATTGATTAGCCTAACAGCCTTTAACATTCACATTTTTATCACTACCATTCTATTGCATGCCTTAAGGCTGGAAAGAGTTCTTTGTAAAAACATAACAAGTTTACCAACCTTAATTATTCACACATTGACAGGAGCGGCGTCCTGTGCTCTTTCTATTGGGAAAATTTTGACACCTCATTACTTCGGCTGTAAATGAGCAACTAAATGCAATATAGTGAGAAAGAAGGAAGTGGGCAGGTGATAGCTGTGGGACGTAAAAGAAAAGGACACTGGTCCTCCTTCCTCGTGCAGTGAAAAATGAGCAGAGATTGCTAATGACTGTTTTTATCACATACCTTCATTTATCCTAGTCTGGCACATTATAGGAATGCTTTGATTAATTGGTCTCTCTGACAATAGCTTTAATGAACATCAGGGTCCGACCATGGGGCATATTCATTTGATCTTCATCTGCAAGACGCGACTAATGGAATCATTGTGAGATACTTCAGTTGGAACATATAGGCTACCACTATCAGTGTGTGGATTTCAGTAAAGCCGTTTGAGACTAATTCAGTGTTTGGCTAAAAATAGTATGTTTCCGTATATTCATCACACTGTCAAAACTTCATAATCACAAATGCTCATTTCTGATACAAGTTTTGTTTTGTTTTTGTTAGCATATTCAATAACAGACCTAAAAATATTCAAGAAATTAGTTACTGTCATCTTTGTTCAGTAACACTGAACACTCATTTTCTTTTCGGCTTAGTCCCTTTATTAATCAGGGGTCGCCACAGTAGAGTGAACCACCAACTTATCCAGCATATGTTTTATGCAGCCGATGCCCTTCCAGCCGTAACCTGAGTACTGGGAAACACCCATACACTCTTGCATTCACACTCACACATACACCACGGCCAGTTTAGCTTATTCAATTCACCTATAGCGCATGTCTTTGGACTGTGGTGGAAACCACTACGCCACCGTGTCGCCCTAAAGAAAAGTCTCTAGGTAGTATCCATCTTTTTAAATAACATGTTTTAAATAGTAATAATATTAATAATAATAATAATAATAATAATAATAATAATAATAATAATAATAATAATAATAATAATAATAATAAATTATAAATAAATTAAGTCTAAAGCCGTGTGATTTCAGCCACAAGTTGATAACCTGAGTTTAATTATTTCTTATTGGTTAGATGCTGTTCTTTTCTTAATTATTTGTGTTTTTGGCCTGTCTGTGAAGCACTTTGGACAACGACCATGTTGTTTAAGTTGTAGTACAAATATTTGAATACAAAAAATTGAGTCAAACTAAGGCTAAAATCTGTGGACTGTGATTGTTGCTTTGACATATTCAATAACAGTCAGTTAATTCACTGAAAACTGTAAATTCTGTCATCCTTTACTCGTCACAAAACTGTTTAACTTTTTGTCTTCTTCTGTTGGACATAAAATTATTTATTTTGAAAAATGTTGGAAACCTGTAACCTTCACTCCCATAGAATTAGTTTATTTATTTTTTACTATTTTTCTGTTTTGTAAGAATGTAAATGATCAAATTATCATTTGCTTATATGGCAAAACATGTCTTTTTGCACAAAGAAGTTCCATACAAATTCCAAAGGCAGATACTTTGGGGGTTTTACGATGTGGTCACATGTTGATTGCTCAGTTTGTGTGTCTCAGTATTTGGGCTTTGGTCACATGGTCAAGGAAGATACAAAATAGATGGCAAACTTTGCTTTTGCTTTTTTTTTCTTGCTTTGGCTTTTCCTGTTCTGCTCATCTCCTGCTCTGGAGTCCATCTCCTCTGACTCTACTGCTATCAGGCTTTCTTTGGGGCCTACTCTCTGTTCTGTGTCTCTTTCTCTCACCCTTCGCTGACTGTAACTTTATTTTACATTTAAGCTGGGTACAAAATCATGTTTTTATCCTTTCAGGCTTTATCACTTTATACAGTTATTTTGTATTTTGGTTGTCACCTTAGCAAATTATTGTCAATAAATCATTTCATTTTCAAGTATTCTGTGATTTACTTTTGATTTAACATGAACACTTAATTGCTACATATTGCAATACAACACAATCACATAATAGCAACTCTCTCCCACATGTTTAGCTATTATAGCTGCCCTTATTTCCGTTTTTGGTATACGATTGCAGAGGAATGGTTTGACTAGAAATGTACAGTTTTCACCATCATACTGATCACTTTTTAGTCATTCAGCAGAACTACAGTGTGAACCGCTTCAAAACCCATCTTAACAATTTGTTTGTTTGTTTTGTGTTCACCAAAAAAAAAGGAAATTAACAAAGAAATGGACACTCTTCAGGTATGAGTAAATAGTGAGTACATTTAAATTTTTGGGTGTACTGCTCTTTTAAGGCAAGGGTGCCCAAACTCCATACCTGTCAACATTGGGATGTAAAAATAAGGGATCTCCCCCCCCCACAAAAAAAAAAAAACACCCAAAATATATATATGTGAGCTGTTTCATTGTAAATAAACTGCTGAAACAATCAGTAATATGTTTTTTTTATTATTTACAAAGGATATAATAATTAGTATACATTAGAAAAATCTGCAAATAAATTAGCAAACAGTTCAGCTCATTAAAACTATTAGCTATTATAAAGAAATAGAATCAAGTTATCAAATCTCATCTTTTCTTTACTGTATAATTTAAACATTAAAGAGCGGCGAATGAATCTCTCATTTAGATTTTTTTGGTTTGATTACATTATATTACAGAGCTGTCACTTTAAAACTGCACTGATCTATAATGAAAGCATTTGATTGTTTTCCTAACTGTTTATGCTCATTCAAGACAAAATTTGTTGTGTTTAAAAGAAAACCCAACAAGATCAACATGTCTAGATGTTATTATTATTATTATTATTATCATTATTATTATTATTATTAATATTATTATTCATTCATTCATTTATTTTCTTTTTGGCTTAGTCCCTTTATTAATCTGGGGTTGCCACAGTGGAATGAACCGCCATTATTATTATTATTATTATTATTATTATTATTATTATTATTATTATTATTATTATTATTATTATTATTATTATTATTATCATCATTATTATCATTATGATGATGTGTATATGTCTGTTCAAACACGCACCCAAAACCCAGTGTCCACTTAAGCTCAGCATCAAAACGCATACGTACAGAATCCGCTTGGGAAACAGCATCTATTATCACGGATTATTATGGAGTGCATCAGCTGACAGTCATGCATCTTTATATGAACTGACCGTTTTGAGGAATGCAAAGGGGCAATGGCGCCTGTACTGAAAAGGAAATAAATTGCGCCGTTTTTATGTTTATTTCAAAGTGTTTCCATGCCTAAATAAAATGAAAGCACTGAACTGATTCACATTTAAGAGCAAGGGTGGCCCCTGGTGGTTCGGCGGTATGGGTTGCATATAGGAAGGATCGGCTCTTCTCAGAAAGATAAAAAAATACGGGAGAAATACGGGAAAATACCTTTACAGGATGACAGTGGGATAGAACTGTAAAATACTGGAGAATCCCGGGAAAAATGGGAGGGTTGACAGGTATGCCAAACTCGGTCCTGGAAGACCAGTATCCTACAGATTTTAGCTCCAACTTGCCTCCACACACATGCACGGATGTTTCTATGAAGTGAGGACTTGATTGTCCAGCCCAGGTGGGTCTGATTGAGGTTGGAACCAAACTTTGCAGGATGCCATCCCTCCAGGACTAAGTTTGGACACCCCTGCTTTATAAGGCATATTTTGAGAAAAATGACCACTAAAGATGGATTATGATTGCAGTGAGGTATCACTTCAGAAGACGGGTTACTGAATGTGTTACATTTGGATAACTTCAAACTCTGGAGGAGTTTTCCTGCATGTCCATCTTAATGATGCATCTTAATTGATGTTTAGTCTGACATTATGACCACACTAATATTTCATTTTAACATGGTGATCATCTTTGTACAGTCTGACGAACTACAATCCTATTGGCCTTATTCTGCACGTATGAGCAGGTGCAACCATTTGAATCTTTTTGGCTTGAGACTTCCGGTTCTATTGACTTCCATTAATTTTTAGATGTTAAAAACAGCTCGTTATGCTGATTGATGTTGCAAATTGATATTTTCTTATTATATTATTCTGCTTTGTCTGTATAATCATGAACACCCTTTTTTGTAGAGCAAGTAGTTTGACCATTTTCTGCCGTTTATTATTCCTAGTTATTTCTCCCATAGGCAACTGAATTGGACGTTTTAAAACAACCGCAAAAAGGAGCGCACTTCCACATCACAGAATATATTAGGTCAATAGGAAGATTAAAAAATGCACAGTGAGAGCTGAAAACTAATATCACTTGCAAAATAGGTTATTACATGTCAAAAGTATATATTATTCCCATATTTAATAAAAGTGTAACTCCAAATGCATCAACACAAGTTAGGGCTGAACCCTACAGCCACACGGATTAATATATAGCCAAGGTGGTCCTTACATTCAACCTTCCCCACTGAAGGGAATGGATAAAACACCCCGTATTCTTCCCCTCACTGCAATTTCCCCCAGAGACCAACTGGAAACAAAGACATAATGCTTTGAGAAGAGTAAGACTCAGTCACTGCCCATGAACAAAGCCACAGGATGTGTCAAACATCACATATGTTCCCAAAGGAAGGCTTCCATTCCCTGTTCAGCATTACTCCGGTGAATACATATTTGTTTCACAAAAAGAAGTCACTACTACCATCCAAACTGCCAGGACTTCAAGCCACTAAACCAAACTAATCACCTGTGTTGGCTGGAGAGCAATGGCCCATATGTCTACACCCATCCCAAGCAATCCCAGGACAGGTAATCTAATCCCGAAAGCTCCCTCAGGAACTCGCCGCTGTGCCGTTTGATCTGACAAAGTCAAGGACACTGGCCAAGCATTGCAACATCCACCAGGCCATACAAGGTCATTCCATTCC
This sequence comes from Danio kyathit, assembly GCA_903798195.1. Taxonomy (NCBI): domain Eukaryota; kingdom Metazoa; phylum Chordata; class Actinopteri; order Cypriniformes; family Danionidae; genus Danio; species Danio kyathit. The sequence goes on from LR812524.1 coordinate 44,458,177, forward strand.
TTTCCCCTGCTTACTGTGTGAAAGCTCCCTAATGCCTGTTAGATTGTAACAGATCCAGCGAAAGAGGTTATTTGCCGAGAAACGCCGATGCAGCAGGTCATTTCAGTGCCGATGTACTCCTTAGTGATTAGGTACCTAGAGCAATGTATCAGACCATGTCGGTCGACAAACATATCACCCAGGATATTTTCTCTATTATGTGCTGTTGTCTTTGTGAGAACTGTTCTTGTCACCTTTTATGATGATCAGCTTTTTGCACAGGTCTATTCGATGCATACTACATTATGCTTCAGTGAAAGTGTCATGTTGAGCTCCTGTCCTGGGATCAGTAAAATGTTGCCCGGCATCATGGCGGAAAATTGATAAGGAGAGATGCTGATCTCTGTCAGCTTTATACACAAATTGAAAAGCTCAAGTTCACATTGGTAAGTCATCCACATGATTTTAGCTTTCTTCTATTTTTTTAAATCACTGCTTTATGTAAGCATAACCAATTTTAAAGAGGCATACTGTGGAATGCTTTCCTTTAGCAGGTATCTGCATTTAGATGGAGTTAGAGCATATGTGATTGAATGACATGAACCTGAAAAATAAATGGCTGCTGGATAATAGCAGCAGGAATGTGAGTTCTGCATTTGTGGTGGAACAGCAATCTTCTATTAATCAACAAATTCAATGTCCAGGAGATTTTGTCCTTGTACTCCACAAAAACCTCCACTTTCATTTTTTCTCTTTCTTTTTATAAGTCATTACCTGTTGAAAATGGATCTTATTAGAGACCCCCCCCCCACCTCCCTATTTCAGACTTTGTACATGATTTACATTGACAGGGACTCAATCCCAAATTCAAGGGAGCTATTATACATGGATGAATTGTGGTAGATTGATCATCCTGGAGTAGAGGTATGTATGCACAGATTTATTTTTTTTCTTGTGGCATTAAGTGTTTAAATGAGAGCTCCCGACGACAGTGGTGCAGTGGGTAGCATGATTGCCTCACAGCAAGAAGGTCACTGGTTCGAGCCTCGACTGGGTCAGTTGGCATTTCTGTGTGGAGTTTGCATGTTCTCCCCGTGTTCGCGTGGGCTTTCCTGGGTGCTCCGGTTTCCCGCACAAGTCCAAAGACATGCGGTACAGGTGAATTGGGTAGGCTAAATTGTCCGTAGTGTATGTGTGTGAATGAGTGTGTATGGATGTTTCCCAGTGATGGGTTGCAGCTGGAAGGGCATCCGCATATGCTGGATAAGTTGGCGGTTCATTCCGCTGTGGTAACCCCTGATTAAATAAGGGACCAGAGATGGGAAGTAAAAAAGTACAAATACATTGTTACTGTACTTAAGTAGATTTTTGTTGTATCAGTACTTTACTCCACTATTTTTTTTTCTTGATATTTTACTTTTACTTCTTACATTTTTACACAAATATCTGTACATATCTGTATCCTTACATTTTTAAATTGGGCTCTTTACTTTCGATTTCATGTGTTTGGTTTTGCAATCTATATTATTTCTCGTCATTGCGCAATTTGAGTGCCTTTTTGGTGCAGTCAGTCTATTTTTTGTCATTTTGTCATTTTTCAAACGAGGCTATCACGCACCGTATGTGGAGTAGACTAGTTTATGAAGACGACCCAAGATTAATAAAGGGACTAAGCCGAAAACAAAATGAATAAATAGATGAATGAGAGCTCCCATACTGGTGTCCGCAATTTGCTTTATACATAGAAATCAAACAGTTTCTTGTTTCAAAGCATTTTAAATAAAAATGTTCCAAATGATTTCTTAAAATATGGCTAAAATATAGTTCCACCATAAATCAAAGTAAAAATTAGAAATATTGAGACCTATATCTAAAAAGAATAATTGATCAAGCTACATTTTAGTTTATTTAAAGTGATCAACCACTTTTTGTTTCCAAATAGGCAAATTACTTTGAGGTTTCAAGAATAATGACAGCAAGTATAAAGATTTAAAATTACAATTAATTTGAATTAGGGCAGCGCGGTGGTGCAGTGGGTAGCGCTGTCGCATCACAGCTAGAAGGTTGCTGGTTCAAGCCTCGCCTGGGTCAGTTGGCATTTCTGTGTGAAGTTTGCATGTTCTCCCCGTGTTTGCATGGGTTTCCTCTGGGTGCTCCGGTTTCTCCCACAAGTCCAAAGACATGCGGTACAGGTGAATTGAATAAGCTAAATTGTCTGTAGTGTATGTGTGTGAATGAGTGTGTATGGGTGTTTCCTAGTGATGGGTTGCAGCTGGAAGGGCATCTGCTGCATAAAACATATGCTGGATAAGTTGGCGGTTCATTCTACTGTGGTAACCCCTGATTAAATAAGGGACCAGAGATGGGAAGTAAAAAAGTACAAATACATTGTTACTGTACTTAGGTAGATTTTTGTTGTATCAGTACTTTACTCCACTATTTTTTTTTCTTGATATTTTATTTTTACTTCTTACATTTTTACACAAATATCTGTACATATCTGTATCCTTACATTTTTAAATCGGGCTCTTTACTTTCGATTTCATGTGTTTAGTTTTGCAATCTATATTATTTCTCGTCATTGCACAATTTGAGTGCCTTTTTGATGCAGTCAGTCTATTTTCTGTCATTTTGTCATTTTTCAAACGAGGCTATCACGCACCGTATGTGGAGTAGACTAGTTTATGAAGATTGTTATGAGATATTATGAGATTATTATGAGAAAGGCGAGGATGACTACGCAGATGAGACAGTGGGAGATGGCAAATGTAACATGACTGATGCTGCCCGTTTACACAGTAATAAGATACATTTTGCTTGATCAGATCACAGGTAAACAAGAGAGACACATTCCAGTTCCATATGCCATAAGATATATAAGGTCTTTTGTCCACTTCCGATCATACTGCATGGGATTTCTCTGGTCTTTCACGCGAAAAAAGTGCTTTTTTTGTAAAGGTTTGTACTTTTAGTACTAAAACATTCAAATACTTTATAAAAACTTCATGCATTGAGATTTATTTCCTTTATTTTCGATGAATTCATATTTCCTAATACAGAATTTATGCTGTTTAACATTTTTTTATTGATTTTGTATTGACTATATGATTTTACATATAGGCTTATTAATCTTTAATTAATTTTTACTATAGTAAATAAGTAACTATACTGGGAAATTTATTAATTTATGAAAAATATAATGCAAAAGATGCTGAATTTATCACGAGAATAAAAGATCATGCACATGTTTTGTAGGTTATAGTCACGCCTGTGTATGTAGCTTTTAGCATAGAATAAATGTATTAACAGAATTAATGTTTGTCAATTAAATAAAATATCCACAATACCCTGGAAAATAATCCACTAAAATAACGGGTTATGTATGGAAAATAAATAAATAAATAAATTATATATATATATATAGAGAGAGAGAGAGAGAGAGAGAGAGAGAGAGAGAGAGAGAGAGAGAGAGAGAGAGAGAGAGAGAGAGAGAGAGAGAGAGAGAGAGAGAGAGAGAGAGAGAGAGAGACACTAATGTTGATCCTGGACGATCAATATGTAAATTCACTAATGTTGATCCTGGACCATCAATTTATAAATTCACTAATGTTGATCCTGGACCATCAATATATAAATACACTAATGTTGATCCTGGACCATCAATATATAAATTTACTAATGTTGATCCTGGACCATCAATATATAAATTCACTAATGTTGATCCTGGACCATCAATATATAAATACACTAATGTTGATCCTGGACCATCAATATATAAATACAATAATGTTGATCCTGGACCATCAATATATAAATACACTAATGTTGATCCTGGACCATCAATATATAAATACACTAATGTTGATCCTGGACCATCAATATGTAAATACACTAATGTTGATCCTGGACCATCAATATATAAACTCACTAATGTTGATCCTGGACCATCAATATGTAAATTTACTAATGTTGATCCTGGACCATCAATATATAAATACACTAATGTTGATCCTGGACAATCAATATGTAAATTCACTAATGTTGATCCTGGACCATCAATTTTAAAAAAATCTGTAATGTTGATCCTGGACAAATAATATGTAAATACACTAATGTTGATCCTGGACCATCAATATATAAATTCACTAATGTTGATCCTGGACCATCAATATATAAATTCACTAATGTTGATCCTGGACCATCAATATATGAATACAATAATGTTGATCCTGGACCATCAATATATAAATACACTAATGTTGATCCTGGACCATCAATAAATGAATACAATAATGTTGATCCTGGACCATCAATATATAAATACACTAATGTTGATCCTGGACCATCAATATATAAATTTACTAATGTTGATCCTGGACCATCAATATATAAATACACTAATGTTGATCCTGGACCATCAATATGTAAATTTACTAATGTTGATACTGGACCATCAATATATAAATACACTAATGTTGATCCTGGACCATCAATATATAAATTCACTAATGTTGATCCTGGACCATCAATATGTAAATTTACTAATGTTAATCCTAGCCCATATATATATAAATTCACTAATGTTGATCCTGAACCATCAATATATAAATTCACTAATGTTGATCCTGGACCATCAATATGTAAATTTACTAATGTTGATACTAGACCATCAATATGTAAATTTACTAATGTTGATCCTGGACCATCAATATATAAATTCACTAATGTTAATCCTGGACCATCAATATATAAATTCACTTATGTTGATCCTGGACCATCATATAAATAAATTCACTAATGTTGATCCTGGACCATCAATATATAAATACACTAATGTTGATCCTGGACCATCAATATATAAATTCATTAATGTTGATCCTGGAGCATCAATATGTAAATTTACTAATGTTGATCCTGGACCATCAATATATAAACTCACTAATGTTGATCCTTGACCATCAATATATAAACTCACTAATGTTGATCCTGGACCATCAATATATAAATTCACTAATGTTGAACTTGGACCATCAAAATATAAACTCACTAATGTTGATCCTGGACCATCAATATATAAACTCACTAATGTTGATCCTGGACCATCAATATATAAACTCACTATTGTTGATCCTGGACCATCAAAATATAAACTCACTAATGTTGATCCTGGACCATCAATATGAAAATTTACTAATGTTGATCTTGGACCATCAATATATAAATTTACTAATGTTGATCCTAGCCCATATCTATATAAATTCACTACTGTTGATCCTGGACCATCAATATGTAAATTTACTAAAGTTGATCCTGGACCATCAATATGTAAATACACTAATGTTGATCCTGGACCATCAATATATAAACTCACTAATGTTGATCCTGGACCATCAATATATAAATACACTAATGTTGATCCTGGACCATCAATATATAAATACACTAATGTTGATCCTGGACCATCAATATATAAACTCACTAATGTTGATCCTGGACCATCAATATATAAACTCACTATTGTTGATCCTGGACCATCAAAATATAAACTCACTAATGTTGATCCTGGACCATCAATATGAAAATTTACTAATGTTGATCTTGGACCATCAATATATAAATTTACTAATGTTGATCCTAGCCCATATCTATATAAATTCACTACTGTTGATCCTGGACCATCAATATGTAAATTTACTAATGTTGATCCTGGACCATCAATATGTAAATTTACTAATGTTGATCCTGGACCATCAATATGTAAATACACTAATGTTGATCCTGGACCATCAATATATAAACTCACTAATGTTGATCCTGGACCATCAATATATAAATACACTAATGTTGATCCTGGACCATCAATATGTAAATACACTAATGTTGATCCTGGACCATCAATATATAAACTCACTAATGTTGATCCTGGACCATCAATATGTAAATTTACTAATGTTGATCCTGGACCATCAATATATAAATACACTAATGTTGATCCTGGACGATCAATATGTAAATTTACTAATGTTGATCCTGGACCATCAATATGTAAATACACTAATGTTGATCCTGGACCATCAATATATAAACCCACTAATGTTGATCCTGGACCATCAATATGTAAATACACTAATGTTGATCCTGGACCATCAATATATAAACCCACTAATGTTGATCCTGGACCATCAATATGTAAATTTACTAATGTTGATCCTGGGCCATCAATATATAAATACACTAATGTTGATCCTGGACGATCAATGTGTAAATTTACTAATGCTGATCCTGGACCATCAATATGTAAATTTACTAATGTTGATCCTGGACCATCAATATATAAATACACTAATGTTGATCCTGGACGATCAATATGTAAATTTACTAATGTTGATCCTGGACCATCAATATGTAAATTCACTAATGTTGATCCTGGACCATCAATATGTAAATACACTAATGTTGATCCTGGACCATCAATATATAATCTCACTAATGTTGATCCTGGACCATCAATATGTAAATTTACTAATGTTGATCCTGGACCATCAATATATAAATACACTAATGTTGATCCTGGACAATCAATATGTAAATTCACTAATGTTGATCCTGGACCATCAATTTAAAAAAAATCTGTAATGTTGATCCTGGACCATCAATATGTAAATACACTAATGTTGATCCTGGACCATCAATTTATAAATTCACTAATGTTGATCCTGGACGATCAATATATAAATTCACTAGTGTTGATCCTGGACCATCAATATATAAATTCACTAATGTTGATCCTGGACCATCAATATATAAATTCACTAATGTTGATCCTGGACCATCAATATATAAATTCACTAATGTTGATCCTGGACCATCAATATATAAATTCACTAATGTTGATCCTGGACCATCAATATATAAATTCACTAATGTTGATCCTGGACCATCAATATATAAATTCACTAATGTTGATCCTGGACCATCAATATATAAATTCACTAATGTTGATCCTGGACCATCAATATATAAATTCACTAATGTTGATCCTTGACCATCAATATATGAATACAATAATGTTGATCCTGGACCATCAATATATAAATACACTAATGTTGATTCTGGACCATCAATATATGAATACAATAATGTTGATCCTGGACCATCAATATGTAAATACACTAACGTTGATCCTGGACCATCAAAATATAAATACACTAATGTTGATCCTGGACCATCAATAAATGAATACAATAATGTTGATCCTGGACCATCAATATATAAATACACTAATGTTGATCCTGGACCATCAATATATAAATTTACAATGTTTTATCTGGACCTCAATATTAACTACACTAATGTCTGCGTGGCGGGCGAGGTGCGTCGAACCGTCTCGATGAGGCTCCTGAAGTCCCTCTTCAGGATCTCCGACTGGCGGAGCCCGGTGTCGTTCGTCCCCACATGGAGGACAACGGCACCGAGGCTCTCGCCAGTGCTCAGGATACTTGGAATCTGTGCAGAAATATTCTTAACGCGAGCACCAGGAAAGCAAAATGTGCGTATTTTATTACCTGAAGTGGAAGCAGGACGGACATGGCGGACGATGGAGTCACCGATGATAGCCACATCGTGACCCGTCTCGCGGAGAGGGGCGAAGCGGTTCTCCGTGGAGATCTCGAACACGGGAGGAGGAGACGCTGTCCCCCGGGGCTTGCTGGGCACCTTACGCGGCTGCACCCAGGGGCCGTGGTAGCCGGGTGTCGGCGTGAACGACACCTGGGCGAGCCGCGTCCTAGGCGCGCTGGGCCTGGACAGAGAAACACACGGGGTTGAGGTGGACGGAGTGTTTCGGCTGTATTTTGCACTTACCTCAGATGGGCGAACTGGAGCGCGGGGCACATCGAGCAATGCTCTCTGCGCCCTGAGTTCAGTTCGCTTCATCTGCAGAAGGCGGATGCGTTCTTCCAGCCGTTCCAGCTCCATGTCCAGCACCTCCATCGATGTCTCTCCTGCACACAAGGACAGAGACACAAGCGACATCGTACAGGGTAACGAGCAAAGCCAGTAAGTGAGAAAATTAGGGGATGAAAGCAGTCGGTAGCTTTAGCTGACCAGCGGTGCTAGCTGGCTAAAGCTACAAACACCAGGCGGATGCTCGAGAGACAGGACGTTTTAAAGTAGATTTATATGTATAAAGTGTTAAATGTTGTATAAAATGTATTTAAGGTTTGTTCCCCCTAAGTAGTATTAAGCGAAATGTGGAGGTATTCGATAATAAAAATGCAAATTGCGAATCTATGCGACAGAGCTACAAACACACGCTGCGTGGCTCGCGTAGCAGCAGCAGCGGCAGTGACGTCACTCGAGCATCAACTAATGTTGATCCTGGACCATCAATATGTAAATACACTAATGTTGATCCTGGACCATCAATATATAAACCCACTAATGTTGATCCTGGACCATCAATATGTAAATTTACTAATGTTGATCCTGGACCATCAATATATAAATACACTAATGTTGATCCTGGACCATCAATATGTAAATTTACTAATGTTGATCCTGGACCATCAATATGTAAATTCACTAATGTTGATCCTGGACCATCAATATATAAATACACTAATGTTGATCCTGGACAATCAATATGTAAATTCACTAATGTTGATCCTGGACCATCAATTTTAAAAAAAATCAGTAATGTTGATCCTGGACCATCAATAAGTAAATACACTAATGTTGATCCTGGACCATCAATTTATAAATACACTAATGTTGATCCTGGACCATCAATATATAAACTCACTAATGTTGATCCTGGACCATCAATATATAAACTCACTATTGTTGATCCTGGACCATCAATATATAAACTCACTAATGTTGATCCTGGACCATCAATATGAAAATTTACTAATGTTGATCCTGGACCATCAATATATAAATTTACTAATGTTGATCCTGGACCATCAATATATAAATTCACTAATGTTGATCCTGGACCATCAATATGTAAATTTACTAATGTTGATCCTGGACCATCAATATGTAAATTTACTAATGTTGATCCTGGACCATCAATATATAAACTCACTAATGTTGATCCTGGACCATCAATATGTAAATACACTAATGTTGATCCTGGACCATCAATATATAAATTCACTAATGTTGATCCTGGACCATCAATATGTAAATTTACTAATGTTGATCCTGGACCATCAATATATAAATACACTAATGTTGATCCTGGACCATCAATATATAAATTCACTAATGTTGATCCTGGACCATCAATATATAAACTCACTAATGTTGATCCTGGACCATCAATATGTAATACACTAATGTTGATCCTGGACCATCAATATATAAATACACTAATGTTGATCCTGGACCATCAATATATAAATACACTAATGTTGATCCTGGACCATCAATATATAAATTCACTAATGTTGATCCTGGACCATCAATATATAAATACACTAATGTTGATCCTGGACCATCAATATATAAATTCACTAATGTTGATCCTGGACCATCAATATATAAATTCACTAATGTTGATCCTGGACCATCAATATATAAATTCACTAATGTTGATCCTGGACCATCAATATATAAATACACTAATGTTGATCCTGGACCATCAATATATAAATACACTAATGTTGATCCTGGACCATCAATATGTAAATTTACACTAATGTTGATCCTGGACCATCAATATATAAATACACTAATGTTGATCCTGGACCATCAATATATAAATACACTAATGTTGATCCTGGACCATCAATATGTAAATTCACTAATGTTGATCCTGGACCATCAATATATAAATTCACTAATGTTGATCCTGGACCATCAATATATAAATACACTAATGTTGATCCTGGACCATCAATATGTAAATTTACTAATGTTGATCCTGGACCATCAATATATAAATACACTAATGTTGATCCTGGACCATCAATATATAAATACAATAATGTTGATCCTGGACCATCAATATATAAATACACTAATGTTGATCCTGGACCATCAATATATAAATACACTAATGTTGATCCTGGACCATCAATATATAAATTCACTAATGTTGATCCTGGACCATCAATATATAAATTTACTAATGTTGATCCTGGACCATCAATATGTAAATTACTAATGTTGATCCTGGACCATCAATATATAAATACACTAATGTTGATCCTGGACCATCAATATATAAATTCACTAATGTTGATCCTGGACCATCAATATATAAATTCACTAATGTTGATCCTGGACCATCAATATATAAATCACTAATGTTGATCCTGGACCATCAATATGTAAATACACTAATGTTGATCCTGGACCATCAATATATAAATACACTAATGTTGATCCTGGACCATCAATATGTAAATTACTAATGTTGATCCTGGACCATCAATATATAAATACACTAATGTTGATCCTGGACCATCAATATGTAAATACACTAATGTTGATCCTGGACCATCAATATATAAATACACTAATGTTGATCCTGGACCATCAATATGTAAATTTACTAATGTTGATCCTGGACCATCAATATATAAATACACTAATGTTGATCCTGGACCATCAATATGTAAATTACTAATGTTGATCCTGGACCATCAATATATAAATACACTAATGTTGATCCTGGACCATCAATATATAAATTCACTAATGTTGATCCTGGACCATCAATATATAAATTACTAATGTTGATCCTGGACCATCAATATATAAATACACTAATGTTGATCCTGGACCATCAATATATAAATTACTAATGTTGATCCTGGACCATCAATATGTAAATTTACTAATGTTGATCCTGGACCATCAATATATAAATACACTAATGTTGATCCTGGACGATCAATATGTAAATTTACTAATGTTGATCCTGGACCATCAATATATAAATACACTAATGTTGATCCTGGACAATCAATATGTAAATTCACTAATGTTGATCCTGGACCATCAATTTAAAAAAAAATCAATAATGTTGATCCTGGACCATCAATATATAAATACACTAATGTTGATCCTGGACCATCAATATGTAAATTCACTAATGTTGATCCTGGACCATCAATATATAAATTCACTAATGTTGATCCTAGCCCATCAATATATGAATACAATAATGTTGATCCTGGACCATCAATTTATAAATACACTAATGTTGATCCTGGACCATCAATATATAAACTCACTAATGTTGATCCTGGACCATCAATATATAAACTCACTAATGTTGATCCTGGACCATCAATATGAAAATTTACTAATGTTGATCCTGGACCATCAATATATAAATTTACTAATGTTGATCCTAGCCCATATATATATATAAATTCACTAATGTTGATCCTGGACCATCAATATGTAAATTTACTAATGTTGATCCTGGACCATCAATATGTAAATTTACTAATGTTGATCCTGGACCATCAATATGTAAATACACTAATGTTGATCCTGGACCATCAATATATAAACTCACTAATGTTGATCCTGGACCATCAATATGTAAATACACTAATGTTGATCCTGGACCATCAATATATAAACTCACTAATGTTGATCCTGGACCATCAATATGTAAATTTACTAATGTTGATCCTGGACCATCAATATGTAAATTTACTAATGTTGATCCTGGACCATCAATATATAAATACACTAATGTTGATCCTGGACCATCAATATATAAATACACTAATGTTGATCCTGGACCATCATATAAATAAATTCACTAATGTTGATCCTGGACCATCAATATGTAAATACACTAATGTTGATCCTGGACCATCAATATATGAATACAATAATGTTGATCCTGGACCATCAATATGTAAATTTACTAATGTTGATCCTGGACCATCAATATATAAATTCACTAATGTTGATCCTGGACCATCAATATATAAATACACTAATGTTGATCCTGGACCATCAATATGTAAATTTACTAATGTTGATACTGGACCATCAATATATAAATACACTAATGTTGATCCTGGACCATCATATAAATAAATTCACTAATGTTGATCCTGGACCATCAATATATAAACTTACTAGCGTTGATCCTGGACCATCAATATATAAATACACTAATGTTGATCCTGGACCATCAATATGTAAATTACTAATGTTGATCCTGGACCATCAATATGTAAATACACTAATGTTAATCCTAGGACCATCATATATATAAATTCACTAATGTTGATCCTGGACCATCAATATATAAATTCACTAATGTTGATCCTGGACCATCAATATGTAAATTTACTAATGTTGATCCTGGACCATCAATATGTAAATTTACTAATGTTGATCCTGGACCATCAATATATAAATACACTAATGTTGATCCTGGACCATCAATATATAAATTCACTAATGTTGATCCTGGACCATCAATATGTAAATTTACTAATGTTGATCCTGGACCATCAATATAATAAATTCACTAATGTTGATCCTGGACCATCAATATATAAATTCACTAATGTTGATCCTGGACCATCAATATGTAAATTTACTAATGTTGATCCTGGACCATCAATATATAAATACACTAATGTTGATCCTGGACCATCAATATATAAATTCACTAATGTTGATCCTGGACCATCAATATATAAATACACTAATGTTGATCCTGGACCATCAATATATAAACTCACTAATGTTGATCCTGGACCATCAATATGTAAATACACTAATGTTGATCCTGGACCATCAATATATAAATACACTAATGTTGATCCTGGACCATCAATATATAAACTCACTAATGTTGATCCTGGACCATCAATATATAAATACACTAATGCTGATCCTGGACCATCAATATGTAAATACACTAATGTTGATCCTGGACCATCAATATATAAACTCACTAATGTTGATCCTGGACCATCAATATATAAATACACTAATGTTGATCCTGGACCATCAATATGTAAATACACTAATGTTGATCCTGGACCATCAATATATGAATACAATAATGTTGATCCTGGACCATCAATATGTAAATACACTAATGTTGATCCTGGACCATCAATATATAAATACACTAATGTTGATCCTGGACCATCAATATATAAATTCACTAATGTTGATCCTGGACCATCAATAAATGAATACAATAATGTTGATCCTGGACCATCAATATATAAATACACTAATGTTGATCCTGGACCATCAATATATAAACTCAGTAATGTTGATCCTGGACGATCAATATGTAAATTTACTAATGTTGATCCTGGACCATCAATATATAAATACACTAATGTTGATCCTGGACCATCAATATATAAATTCACTAATGTTGATCCTGGACCATCAATATATGAATACAATAATGTTGATCCTGGACCATCAATATATAAATACACTAATGTTGATCCTGGACCATCAATTTATAAATTCACTAATGTTGATCCTGGACCATCAATATATAAATACACTAATGTTGATCCTGGACCATCAATATATAAATTCACTAATGTTGATCCTGGACCATCAATATATAAATTCACTAATGTTGATCCTGGACCATCAATATATAAATTCACTAATGTTGATCCTGGACCATCAATATATAAATTCACTAATGTTGATCCTGGACCATCAATATATGAATACAATAATGTTGATCCTGGACCATCAATATATGAAATACAATAATGTTGATCCTGGACCATCAATATATGAATACAATAATGTTGATCCTGGACCATCAATATGTAAATACACTAATGTTGATCCTGGACCATCAATATATGAATACAATAATGTTGATCCTGGACCATCAATATGTAAATTTACTAATGTTGATCCTGGACCATCAATATGTAAATTTACTAATGTTGATCCTGGACCATCAATATATAAATACACTAATGTTGATCCTGGACCATCAATATATAAATACACTAATGTTGATCCTGGACCATCATATAATAAATTACTAATGTTGATCCTGGACCATCAATATGTAAATACACTAATGTTGATCCTGGACCATCAATATATGAATACAATAATGTTGATCCTGGACCATCAATATGTAAATTTACTAATGTTGATCCTGGACCATCAATATATAAATTCACTAATGTTGATCCTGGACCATCAATATATAAATACACTAATGTTGATCCTGGACCATCAATATGTAAATTTACTAATGTTGATACTGGACCATCAATATATAAATACACTAATGTTGATCCTGGACCATCAATATGTAAATTTACTAATGTTAATCCTGGACCATCAATATATAAATACACTAATGTTGATCCTGGACCATCATATAAATAAATTCACTAATGTTGATCCTGGACCATCAATATATAAACTTACTAGCGTTGATCCTGGACCATCAATATATAAATACACTAATGTTGATCCTGGACCATCAATATGTAAATTTACTAATGTTGATCCTGGACCATCAATATGTAAATACACTAATGTTAATCCTAGCCCATATATATATAAATTCACTAATGTTGATCCTGGACCATCAATATATAAATTCACTAATGTTAATCCTGGACCATCAATATGTAAATTTACTAATGTTGATCCTGGACCATCAATATGTAAATTTACTAATGTTGATCCTGGACCATCAATATTTAAATACACTAATGTTAATCCTGGACCATCAATATATAAATTCACCAATGTTGATCCTGGACCATCAATATGTAAATTTACTAATGTTGATCCTGGACCATCATATAAATAAATTCACTAATGTTGATCCTGGACCATCAATATATAAATTCATTAATGTTGATCCTGGACCATCAATATGTAAATTTACTAATGTTGATCCTGGACCATCATATAAATAAATACACTAATGTTGATCCTGGACCATCAATATATAAATTCATTAATGTTGATCCTGGACCATCAATATGTAAATACACTATCGTTGATCCTGGACCATCAATATATAAACTCACTAATGTTGATCCTGGACCATCAATATGTAAATACACTAATGTTGATCCTGGACCATCAATATGTAAATACACTAATGTTGATCCTGGACCATCAATATATAAACTCACTAATGTTGATCCTGGACCATCAATATATAAATACACTAATGTTGATCCTGGACGATCAATATGTAAATTTACTAATGTTGATCCTGGACCATCAATATGTAAATTTACTAATGTTGATCCTGGACCATCAATATATAAAGACACTAATCTTGATCCTGGACCATCATATAAATAAATTCACTAATGTTGATCCTGGACCATCAATATGTAAATACACTAATGTTGATCCTGGACCATCAATATATGAATACAATAATGTTGATCCTGGACCATCAATATGTAAATTTACTAATGTTGATCCTGGACCATCAATATATAAATTTACTAATGTTGATCCTGGACCATCAATATATAAATACACTAATGTTGATCCTGGACAATCAATATGTAAATTCACTAATGTTGATCCTGGACCATCAATTTTAAAAAAATCAGTAATGTTGATCCTGGACCATCAATATGTAAATACACTAATGTTGATCCTGGACCATCAATTTTTAAATTCACTAATGTTGATCCTGGACCATCAATATATAAATTCACTAATGTTGATCCTAGCCCATCAATAAATGAATACAATAATGTTGATCCTGGACCATCAATATGTAAATTTACTAATGTTGATCCAGGACCATCAATACATAAATTCACTAATGTTGATCCTGGACCATCAATACATAAATTCACTAATGTTGATCCTGGACCATCAATATGAAAATTTACTAATGTTGATCTTGGACCATCAATATATAAATTTACTAATGTTGATCCTAGCCCATATATATATAACTTCACTACTGTTGATCCTGGACCATCAATATGTAAATTTACTAATGTTGATCCTGGACCATCGATATGTAAATTTACTAATGTTCATCCTGGACCATCAATATGTAAATACACTAATGTTGATACTGGACCATCAATATATAAACTCACTAATGTTGATCCTGGACCATCAATATATAAATACACTAATGTTGATCCTGGACCATCAATATGTAAGCACACTAATGTTGATCCTGGACCATCAATATATAAACTCACTAATGTTGATCCTGGACCATCAATATGTAAATTTACTAATGTTGATCCTGGACCATCAATATATAAATACACTAATGTTGATCCTGGACGATCAATATGTAAATTTACTAATGTTGATCCTGGACCATCAATATATAAATACACTAATGTTGATCCTGGACCATCATATAAATAAATTCACTAATGTTGATCCTGGACCATCAATATGTAAATACACTAATGTTGATCCTGGACCATCAATATATAAACCCACTAATGTTGATCCTGGACCATCAATATGTAAATTTACTAATGTTGATCCTGGACCATCAATATATAAATACACTAATGTTGATCCTTGACGATCAATATGTAAATTTACTAATGTTGATCCTGGACCATCAATATGTAAATTTACTAATGTTGATCCTGGACCATCAATATATAAATACACTAATGTTGATCCTGGACCATCAATATATAAATACACTAATGTTGATCCTGGACCATCAATATGTAAATACACTAATGTTGATCCTGGACCATCAATTTATAAATTCACTAATGTTGATCCTGGACCATCAATATATAAATTCACTAATGTTGATCCTGGACCATCAATATATAAACTCACTAATGTTGATCCTGGACCATCAATATATAAACTCACTATTGTTGATCCTGGACCATCAAAATATAAACTCACTAATGTTGATCCTGGACCATCAATATGAAAATTTACTGATGTTGATCTTGGACCATCAATATATAAATTTACTAATGTTGATCCTAGCCCATATATATATATATAAATTCACTACTGTTGATCCTGGACCATCAATATGTAAATTTACTAATGTTGATCCTGGACCATCAATATGTAAATTTACTAATGTTGATCCTGGACCATCAATATGTAAATACACTAATGTTGATCCTGGACCATCAATATATAAACTCACTAATGTTGATCCTGGACCATCAATATGTAAATTTACTAATGTTGATCCTGGACCATCAATATATAAATACACTAATGTTGATCCTGGACGATCAATGTGTAAATTTACTAATGTTGATCCTGGACCATCATATAAATAAATTCACTAATGTTGATCCTGGACCATCAATATGTAAATACACTAATGTTGATTCTGGACCATCAATATATAAACCCACTAATGTTGATCCTGGACCATCAATATGTAAATTTACTAATGTTGATCCTGGACCATCAATATATAAATACACTAATGTTGATCCTGGACAATCAATATGTAAATTCACTAATGTTGATCCTGGACCATCAATTTAAAAAAAATCAGTAATGTTGATCCTGGACCATCAATATGTAAATACACTAATGTTGATCCTGGACCATCAATTTATAAATTCACTAATGTTGATCCTGGACCATCAATATATGAATACAATAATGTTGATTCTGGACCATCAATTTATAAATACACTAATGTTGATCCTGGACCATCAATATATAAATTCACTAATGTTGATCCTGGACCATCAATATATAAACTCACTATTGTTGATCCTGGACCATCAAAATATAAACTCACTAATGTTGATCCTGGACCATCAATATGAAAATTTACTGATGTTGATCTTGGACCATCAATATATAAATTTACTAATGCTGATCCTAGCCCATATATATATATATATAAATTCACTACTGTTGATCCTGGACCATCAATATGTAAACTCACTAATGTTGATCCTGGACCATCAATATGTAAATTTACTAATGTTGATCCGGGACCATCAATATATAAATACACTAATGTTGATCCTGGACGATCAATATGTAAATTTACTAATGTTGATCCTGGACCATCAATATGTAAATTTACTAATGTTGATCCTGGACCATCAATATATAAATACACTAATGTTGATCCTGGACCATCATATAAATAAATTCACTAATGTTGATCCTGGACCATCAATATGTAAATACACTAATGTTGATCCTGGACCATCAATAAATGAATACAATAATGTTGATCCTGGACCATCAATATATAAATACACTAATGTTGATCCTGGACCATCAATATATAAATACACTAATGTTGATCCTTGACCATCAATATGTAAATTTACTAATGTTGATACTGGACCATCAATATATAAATTCACTAATGTTGATCCTGGACCATCAATATATAAATTCACTAATGTTGATCCTGGACCATCAATATGTAAATTTACTAATGTTGATCCTGGACCATCAATATATAAATACACTAATGTTGATCCTGGACCATCAATATATAAATTCACTAATGTTGATCCTGGACCATCAATATGTAAATACACTAATGTTGATCCTGGACCATCAATATATAAATTCACTAATGTTGATCCTGGACCATCATATAAATAAATTCACTAATGTTGATCCTGGACCATCAATATATAAATACACTAATGTTGATCCTGGACCATCAATATGTAAACTCACTAATGTTGATCCTGGACCATCAATATGTAAATTTACTAATGTTGATCCTGGACCATCAATATTTAAATTAGTGCTGGGCCGTTATCGGCGTTAACGTGCTGCGTTAACGCGAGACTCTTAAATCAGTAATGTTGATCCTTATATATATAGTTTGCGGTCCATTTTTAACAAAAGAAAATATATTTTCAATATATTCAATAAAAACAAATCTAATATAAAATTCAAAAATATTTTATATATTTTGAACGGAATTCAGTGTAAAATGTAAGACATTATTTATAAAGATATACAGGCCTATAGAATTACTTTTAAAGTGTGTACTGTATATACATGAATTTCAGCTGTTGTTTTTGATCCAACAGCCGCAAAACTACATGATGAACGCTGTGAGTTTGCACCAGGATGATGGTACATGGGGGAAATCGGATATTTACCTACCTAGTAAAACTAAAATGTGTAGTACTAATGGGTTCTTTTTACTTAAATACATTTTTGAGGCCGTACTTCTTTACTTTTACTTGAGTACAAAAGTGTAGTCAGCACTTCAACTTTTACCAGAGTTGTTTAAACATGAGTATCTGTACTTCTACTTGAGTAAAGTATTTGTGTACTTTTGCCATCTCTGAAAGGGACTAAGCCAAAAAGAAAATGAATGAAATAATTAATTAGAATTTTGGGTTGCAGTGTGACCCTTAAATAGAGTTTATTGATTGTTTATTTATTTATTTATTTATTTATTCATGTATTTATTTGATCAAATACTGTATGTCATCAATGTAAATGATTTAGAACCAAGATTTGTCAATATATAATAAAATAATAAAATATTTTCATCTTTGACTATTATAATTGCATTGCTGTGTCTAAATTCAACCAATCTCATAATGCTTTTTCCTGTCACATGACTAGGAGTCATCCTGTCATGTGACTCTTTCTAACAAAGAAACAAATCACAGTAGGCTACTAGAAAGTATTTTATCCGTATGCATGTCTCCAACACACCATCTGCACTCAGCAGTGACTGCAAGTTTGGATTATTAATGAAGTTTATATGGGGACTCAGATCATTTGCCAGATCTGGATTACTTAGATACACTAATCAGTCTGGACAAAATCAACACTGGTGAGTCAGTCCACTACTTTTTAGAAACTGTGTGTTTGTATAACCCCTATAAAGACTGTGGAGATATATAGAGAGAGAGAGAGGTTCTTGTCTTGTGGTACCGAATGTTATTATATGCATTTATGGTTAATATGAATGTGAAAGTTTATTTTAGTTCTTAGGGGAATGTAGGCTACTGGATTCACAGTGATTGTGATGTTATATTAACCACTGTTTTGTTGTTCCAGCACTCTGTGTGATGTATTTTCACTGATGATTATCATGTTTTAGTTATGAGGTGTGTGCCTTGAATGCCTGCATTGGTCTGTGGAAGAAACTTGCTGGCTTTTTATTTCAGTTTTTATTTTATTTCCTTTCTTTTTCCCTTCCATTTCCTTTTCTACATCTATTCCTACTCCTACTCAAGTAAAAATACCTTGAACATTTTTTTGTCCTACTTAATGACATGAGAGTGTATGGGTGTTTCCCAGTGCTGGATTGCAGCTGGACGGAATCTACCACATAAAACAAATGCAAGAGTAATTAGCAGTTTACTGTAGCAACCCCTGATAAATCAGAGACTAAGCCCGAAGGAGAGTGAGTGATGGCCAAAAAAAATGTATACTTTGCGAAAAAATTTATACTATATAAATCAATTAATAAAAAAGTTATACAATGCACTCACTGGCCACTTTATTGGGTACACTTTATTAGTACCGTTGGACCCCCTTTTACCTTAAAAACTGCCTTAATCCTTCGAGGCATAGATTCAACAAGGTACTGGGAATATTCCTCAGAGATTTTGGTCCATATTGACTGGATAACATCATGCAGTTGCTGCAGATTTGTCGGCTGCACATTCATGATGTGAATCTCCCGTTCCACCACATCCAAAAGGTGCTCTATTGGATTGAGTTCTGGTGACTGTGGAGGTCAATTGAGTACAGTGAACTCATTTTCATGTTCAAGAAACCAGTCTGAGATGATTGAGTGACATGGTGCATTATCCCTCTGGAAGTAGCCATCAGAAGATGGGTACACGGTGATCATAAAGGGATGAACATGATCAGCAACAATACTCAGGTAGGCTGTGGCGTTGACACGATGCTCAATTGGTACTAATGGACCCAAAGTGTGCCAAGAAAATATCCCCCACACCATTACACCACCACCAGCAGCCTGAACCATTGATACCATTTGGTGAGCCTGTGCAAATTGTAACCAGTTTCCTGTTTTTAGCTGACAGGAGGGGCACCCGGTGTGGTCTTCTGCTGCTGTAGCCCATCCACCTCAAGGTTGGGCGGTTTGTGCGTTCAGAGATGCTCCTCTGCATACCTCGGTTGTAATGAGTGGTTATTTGAGTTACTGTTGTCTTTCTATCAGCTCGAACTAATGCATCTGGCATCAACAAGGCATTTGCGCCCACAGAACTGCCGCTCACTGAATATTTTCTCTTTTTCAGACCATTCTCTGAAAACCCTAGAGATAGTTGTGTGTGAAAATCCCAGAAATTCAGCAGTTTCTGAAATACTCAGACCAGCCCGTTTGGCATTCTGATGCTTGGTTTGAACTGAAGCAGATCATCTTGCCCATGCCTAAATGCATTGAGTTGCTGGCATGTGATTGGCTGATTAGAAATTTGTGTTAATAAGCAGTTATACCTAATAAAGTGGCTGGTGAGTGTATAAAACATAGAGTTTTATTTATATTATTATTATTTGGTCAGGCAATTCACAATATATGATATGTTCCTAGAGAAGTAAATATGTTTGTGTGTTAGCATTTCACAGCTTTTTTTCCTTTGCACAAACACAGTAGTTATATAAGAACACCAATCCATATTTACATAGCAAGTGCTGGATGTACAATGCACTTTCTGAAGTTGTTTATGAAAATCTGTTAGTTCTGTATATTCATGTGTAGGTTCCTAGGGGTCTCTAAGATTGCTCTGTGTGCAGTGTATGTTTCTTTTTATTCTAGTTGGCACGTTTGAGAAACATATGGAATGACTACAAGCAACAGATTCTATGCAAAATTCTGGCAGTTCAAACATTGCAGGGAGCAGCGTTATAAACACTGCACAGTCTAAACTCAAGGCATAGCAAATGCTTTAAGAAAATAACACCGTGTGCTTTCAAAAATATTCATGTGTTTTATAGTCAGCGTCAGTGTTCACTCAAAAGGATTTTTCTGGCAGCTTTTTTGAAAGGAGAGTATTGTGCAACATACAGAAACTGAGCAAATTCAAGTGCTATTGAAAAAAGTATTGCAACTGAATATTAATTATTATTTATCACAATGTCAATATTAAATATTATTATGTTTAATGTAGTTCTGTCAGCTTGCTGAATAATAAAAAACGATTTTTGACATTTTTCATTTTATTATTTTTTATTCTATTTATATTATTATTATTATTAGTATTAGTATTAGTATTATATCATTGAACTCAAAAATAATATATGTTAATATATTTTGCAATAGAGTTAGCTATATATAAATATATATATATATATATATATATATATATATATATATATATACATACACACACACACACACACACACACACACATATATATATATATATATATATATATATATATATATATATATATATATATATATATATATATATAGAATATAGTCTATAATAGTGTCTATTTACAGAGTTCTTATTTTCATTCAGATATTTTTGATCTGATATAATGTGCTAGGTCGTCTGTTATATCTTGCTGTCTTTTTAAAGTTTCACATCCTTTTTTGTCTTTCCTAGTCACCAGTGTTATATTTGCAATAATGTTTTGTGTATAATTGGTTCTGTCTGTTCCCATAGGTATATTTAAATGTGATAATGTACTAAAATGTTTGTATTTCAAGTATGTGTTTACAAATGACAATCTTGTTTCACTTTATTTTCATCCCAGGCTCATTCTGAAAACGTACCCCTATATACATTTCTGGACAGCGCCAAAATGACATTGCAAATTTCTCTTGCGAGTGCCATTTGCACCTGCTGTTCTCACGTAAATGCACCAAAGGACACTGTCGACTGACTGACCAACTGACCAATCCTCCCACCCACCCCCTTCCCTAAACCCAACTGATAGTGTTTTAAAAAGCACCGCTTGACCAGCACCCACCCACATCCCTAAACCCAACCGACAAAAAAAAAAGCAATGAAAAGCAATCCAGAAAAAGAAAAGCCACCTGATTTTATAACATTATCAGATTTTACCACATTCTCACCCTGTTATTTACTTAAACTCTGTCGTCGTGGTCAACTCCTTACGTCTTAAGTCTGCTGACATATGCTGCAAGCCACTAGACAAACTGGTAACAGTTGGAAAACCGTCCATGTGGAGGTAAGCGGTCGGCCGCTAGTGCGAAACGGCATCATACCACCCCGTATCGTTAGTTTTAAAGATGAAATGCACCCATACGTACCTCTGGCTACATAGTTTGCACTCTCCAGAAATGTATATAGGGCTACGTTTTCAGAATCAGCCTATGTTGTTTATTTTACATAGATCTACAAAAGTGACTAAAATGCACATTCCAGGGAAGTTTTTGACAATGTTACTTTGTAAAGGTCCCTTTAAAGAATTAAATGGCAGAGTAGCACTCTTGAATCAAAACTAGATCCCTATTCAAATCAGATACACTCAGTCCTTATTTCACCCTTTGATGAATTGAGCCGTCCATTTAGATCTGACTTTAGATCATGTGCTGGGAGATGCTGCAGTTGCACAAAAGGTCGAAACTGGTGGCGCTATAGCAAATAGCTATTTTTTTAGCTGTACACCGGGGGAAAAAAGTGTTTCAGGAAAAAAAAATGATGTCAAGTTTGTTATTTGTGGGGTTTGAGAACAGAGAACTTTCTGATAAAAGTCACAGCAACAACAAAAACATCAACAAAAAGGTTATGTGGCAAGGAATTGCAGAGAAAATGGGACTCGCTGGTAAGCTTAAAGGGATAGTTCAACAAAAAATGATGATGTACTCACCATTTGCTCACCCTCAATTGGTTCCAAACCTTTATCAGTTTCTTTATTTAGCACAAAAGAAGATATTTTAAAGAAAGCTGAAAACCTGTAACCATTGACATCCATAATAGGAAAAATAAACACTTTAAAGTTTATAGGAAATATTGGAAGTCAATGGTTATCAGCTTTCATCTTACTTCAAAACATGTACATTTTGGAGAGTTTAAAAGAAAGGAGAAAGGCAAAGAGTTTTCAAACAAGTGAAGGGTGAGTAAATGTTCAGAATGTTCTGCTTTGGCTGAACTGGTTTATCAAAGTTCTAAGCATTATAGATAATTTGTTCTTCTGGTGCATATCAAAGTTGATCTAAATTTGCTGTTGTGTATTATGCAGTAGATGAGTTAAAAAACAACACACACACAAGGTACATAAGCAAAGTCAGGATGATTGGCTTAGTGACCATTTGGGCAAAAAAAAATGTTGGGTCAGCACCACCTTGTCTGCAGGCATGAATTTGCCACAGATGATCCATCCTTTCATATTCAGTATGACTGCACAGTTCATCAGGAAAACATGATCTCATAGTATACACTACCTGTCAAAGGTCTGTCACCTATCCAAGTTTTAGGAACAACAAATAAGAACTTGACTTCTAGGTAATTATTTGGTATCAGAAGTGGCTTATATGAAAGACAAAGGCCTTTAGATTACGCTTTTTTTACCAGAATAAAATATGATCATGTTTTTTTTAATTATTTTTTTTAATTATTTGATTAGGACAGTAAGGTCTGACTTTACTTAGACAAAAGTCTTGTCACTTAACAGAAATAATGTACAGTATAGAATATAAAGTCATGGTGCAGTGGAAAAAGGGTTAGTATGACTCCCATGAGCTTGGAGGACTGCATCCATACATCTCTACAATGACTCAAATAACTTATTAATGAAGTCATCTGGAATGACAAAGAAAGCGTTCTTGCAGGGCTCCCAGAGTTCATCAGGATTCTTTAGATTAATCTTTAGTGCCTCCTCCTTCCTCTTACTTCAAACATGCTCAATAATATTAATTTCTGGTGACTTGGCTGGCCAATCCTGGAGCACCTTGACCTTCTTTGCTTTCAGGAACTTTGATGTGGAGGCTGAAGTGTTAGAATGAGCGTTATCCTGATGAATAGTTTGCCCTCTCCTGTGGCTTATAATGTGCAGCACGAATGTCTTGATACCTCAGGCTGTTGATGTTGTCTTCCACTCTGCAGATCTCTAACATGCTCCCATACTGAATGTACTGTAACTATGAACCATGATTTTTCCTTCATCAAACTTGACGGATTTCTTTGAGAATCTTGGGTCCATACGGGTTCTAATAAGTCTTCTGCAGTATTTGTGATGATTGGGAAGCAGTTAAAAAATCTACCTTCTGCCACTTTTTAAAATGATCAACTAGAAGTCAAGTTATTATTTGTTGCTCTTACAACTGGGATCGACGGCAAAACTTTTGTCAGGTAATGTATAATTTTTCCTTTTTTTATGGATCCTTTTCACATTTCCAGGTTTCTCAGGAGCGGAAGTCATAGTTGGGTAAACTTAGTGCAGTGAATAAGATGATACAACATTTTTTTTTTTTATGATTCTATTTTGCTGAAATAATAAAAGAAAAACTGCACAATGGTGTAATCAAGACTTTCAGTAAAATGAAAAAAAAAAACTTGTGTGAGAATGACAACGGTAGTCAGAAGAGAGCCAGAAGAACAACGTCAAATTTACTGTCCTTCCATAGACACTGCATTAGAAACACTTTGCACAAGCGATAATTTGTTTTTTGTAATTTTGTGCAAAGAAGATCTAATTCATATATATCCATATAAATATACATATGTTTTTAAAAAATCTAAATAGTAAAAACTTCAAAGGATTTAAGTGACTTAAATTTGTCATAACAGTCTTGTGAAAAGGATCCATTATGTATTTTTTTTTTTGCAAAACTTTGGACTAGACATGTAATCAGGGCTTATTTGTGCCAATACGCTGGATCCGGATCCGGCTCCTCTGAAATCTGATTCGGCACCTCATTTTGCCCATCCCCCTGCTCAACCACCCTCCTCCCCCGTCTGCTGTTCACTTTCACTAGCTATGTTGCGCGTATGTTTTTTATGCGCATTTTCAAAATGTGCATAAAAAAACATATGCGCATTTCTGAGTAGGATAAACTTTTTATTCGATAAGAGAAGATGCGCATAAACTACGATGGAAACACTTTTACCGCACAAATTCCAGTGTGCGCATTAAAAAAAGGTCATGTGATTTTGTTATGAGATCATGTGATGATAAAATTTGTGTAAATGGACAAACCAGCAGGCTGAGCACATTGTAAAGCCTCTGAAATGTTGTTTTGGTCATTCTAAAACACCTTACCATTTAAAGATTAGTGTTATTATATTATTAATGACCTCCAGAATCAAGAGTGTCTGTGTTCCGCGTCTGACACCTTCAAACGCCACCGTCGTTCACTGCGTGTCAGTTAATCAGAAAGTGACGATTTTGTTCGCTTTGACTGGAAACGCAGCTTTATTCGCACGTCTTTTATGCGATAATCCAGTTTTGCGCATAAAGTAAATTCGCATTTTTGGATGGAAACATAGCTGCGTTCTTCAGCGACTTTCTCTTCACTTTCGTCGGCGACAACCCCCTGCTCTACACTTTCATCCTTCGTCCGCGACACCCCTCTGCCATTCAACGACCACCCGCCCCCGCCTCGCTCTCCACTGTCGTGCGCGACATGTCTCCATCCTCAGGTAACATGCCAGATCCATTACTGCGATCTGTTCCGGGACCTCGCAGTTTACAAACTGTAATATACAGTACATGTACATGACATTAGACATTTTCAGAAATATTTTCTTTTATTTGTTAGCACAGAGACAATGATGATGACATGGTTTGAAACCTGTTTTCACATTTGTTTTTCAAGCAACAAAATGTAAATGAACAATAAAAGAGAAAAATAAAAGAGAGAGAGAGATAGAGAATGGAGTTGTAAACACTCTTTTCAGTAACTGAATGATTTATTGAGGCATGTTGCAAGTGTACAGATCAGAGGTCCATGCTATATTGCATTTTTATCTGCATTATTTGATGAAATTAGCATGTTAAATTGACCTCACTATTGTTATGGTTATATAGGCCTATAATTATAAATCTAGGTTTTACTATTTCACCTTACTTTGTGTTGCCCTCCTTATCATAATGAAAGCTGTGGGTGTTATAAAATCACTGAGTCAGATTTTATTTAGATAAAAGGTGAGAGGACAAGTTGGTTGGTTTAATATGACTCTCGGGGCTGTTGTGGAATATTAAATCAATATTGAGATAAAACAAATCATTTTTTATCTGCTGTGTCCATGTGAATTATTCATATGAGAATCATATAAGCATTACCATATTATCAGAATATTACCATACAATATAAACAGTTGAACGGTGTAAGTGAAATTTAATATGGTGATGCTGTTGCTCAAAAACATTCATCCTCAGAAATAAATGTCTTTATGCAAGATGTTGCCAAATATATTAAGGAAAAAATAATCATAAAAATTTTGGGGGGAAAATGTCATGTTTTTATGAACCAGGCCTTGGTTTCATTATTAAGACAAAGGGAGGTGTTCATATTTGGCGTATTTGGTTAGATTGTTTAGTTAATATGCTGATTGTTCGATTGTTTAGTTAGCAATAGGGATGTTCAGATGATGTTCAGATCTGATCACTTGATCGGAAATCGGGCTCAATTACGAGGTTTCAGATTCGATCGGAATCGGACGTTACCACCCGATCAGGACTCGAATATGTGTGTATGTTATATATACTCAAATTATTTTTTAACAAATCTATATTTATGCATTTACACAGAGTTAGACCTCTTTCTTGGCTTTACACAGAAACAGCAACGCGTGCGGCATGACATCACTTTGTTGCAGAGACGCTATTGGTTAAATGCTGGCAAAGTAGAACATGGAAGCAGCTTAAAGCGGGAATTGTATGTCTGCAGTCTGGGGGTATTATAAAGTTATAATAAAGAAATAAAGTTAAGAATAAAGGGAAGAATTTATGTCATTTATTACTTGATTATTCAAGCTACCTCACATAAGTGCTCTGTTTGTTTGTTAACAGAGTTGTTGAATGTTACAATAAGGTGAATTAAATATAAAACAAGAAACATCCTGGATTTTTTTAATGTATTATAGTAGTATCAGATCGGGTTTCGGTATCGCTAGATACTCAAAGTCAAATGACTCTGACTCGGACTCAGATTGGGAAAAAAATCAGATTGGGACATCCCTAGTTAGTAATGCTGCTGTATGTACGTTAGTGTGCATTAAACTAGTGACAAGAAACTAGTAACTTACATTACAGTAACTGTAATGTGATTTGTCTAAAATATGAATACAACATGGACCAAACACATATGTAAAAGCAACAGACATTACATTGTAATGTTTTACTGTCAAATATATCTGCTTTAAAGTTCTGTAGTCTGTGAATCATATTTTTCTTTTTTTAATGCTTTTGGATTGTGTTATGGGATATTTAAGGGGGGGACTTTTATTGACACAATACAGTAGTTTGAAACAATATTGTTTCCTATCCCTGTTCCCGGAGGCACACCAACAGTACATATTTTGGATGTCTCCCTGATCTGACCCATTCATTTCAGGTTTTGGAGTCACGTCTAATGTTCTGATGAGTTGATTCAGGTATGTTTAATTAGGAAGAAGTTGAAAATGTGTACTGTTGGTGTGCCTTCAGGAACAGCGTTGGGAAACACTGGGCTCTGTAGGAATATTGAGCTGCCAGTACTCATGTCGTTGAAGTGCCATTGTTCATTCATTAATTTTCTTTTTGGCTTAGTCCCTTTATTAATCAGGGGACACCACAGCGGAATGAACCGCCAACTTGTCCAGCATATGTTTTATGCAGCGTATGCCCTTCCAGCCGCAATCCAACACTGGGAAACTGAAGCCATTGTAAAATAGGTAATAAAAAGCTGTTTCATATCTTTAGAATTTGACTTCAATATCACTCTGTGACTGTTAAGCAAATGAATACCAAATGTGTCATATTCTTTTCAATAATAATAATCATATTCTTTTGAATACAAATGAAGATACCCAAACTTACAAGTGTAAACATACATATAAAACAGTAGAAAAACAGATTTACACAAACAAGTGGATACTGATGAACTAATTTGGCCGTTCGTCTCTCATGTGAAGTAGACAGTCAGACAGGCAGATGGTAAAAAATTATATAAGTCTTTGTGTCCATGTTTAACGCTGTCAGCATTTTCTGCAAAGTATTATGATCAGCAGGAACCCTGCCTTAAACGGCATGATTTGAATTCTGCCAAGTCAGTAATTACCATTCGCCTTTTGTCAAGGGTTTATGTTAGCGACGGGGATTGGATCTTGACAAGTGTACAATGCTTAACATTACCTTCAGAGATACAGGGTCAATCGATGTGGCTAGTTCTGGCTCTTTAGAAGATGCAGATATGTTAAAAATCAATTTCTTCTTGTCATCACTTTTTACGTTCAGTTAGAGGTGCGAATATGATGAAATTGCTTAATGCTGCTGCTTTGTATACGGTACTATATATATTAGCCTAGCAGTGCTATTTCTCCAGTTGTTGGACACTTAACCATTGAGCTGAGCCATTAACGAAAGGTCAATGAAAGGTTTAGAGCCTTTAGTTCCATTGTGTCTTTTTGTTTGAGTCTCGTAATTGTGAAAGCAGTAGTCTGAAGTATACACTCACCGGCCACTTTATTAGGTACACCTGTCCAACTGCTCATTAACGCAATCAGCCAATCACAAGGCAGCAATTCAATGCATTTAGGCATGTAGACATGATCAAGATGGTCTGCTGCAGTTCAAACCGAGCATTAGAATGGGAAAGAAAGGTGATTTAAGTGACTTTGAACATGGCATAATTGTTGGTGCCAGACGGGCTGGTCTGAATATTTCAGAAACTGCTGATCCACTGGGCACACAACCATCTCAAGGGTTTACAGAAAATGGTCCAAACAACAGAAAATATCCAGTGAGTGGCAGTTCTGTCGGTGCAAATGCCTTGTTGATGCAAGAGGTCAGAGGAGAATGGCCAGACTGGTTCGAGCTGATAGAAAGGCAACAGTAACTCAAATAACCACTCGTTACAACCAAGGTATGCAGGAGAGTATCTCTGAATCTCTGACAACACATCAAACATTGAGGCGAATGGACTGCTACAGCAGCAAAAGACCACACTGGGTGCCACTACTGTCAGCTAAGACAAGGAAACTGA
Organism: Danio kyathit; assembly: GCA_903798195.1. Taxonomy (NCBI): domain Eukaryota; kingdom Metazoa; phylum Chordata; class Actinopteri; order Cypriniformes; family Danionidae; genus Danio; species Danio kyathit. The sequence goes on from LR812524.1 coordinate 44,488,238, forward strand.
GGGTACAATTCACACAGGCTCACCAAAATTGGACAATAGAAGATTGGAAAAATATTGGCTGGTCTGATAAGTCTCGATTTCTGCTGTGACATTCGGATGGTAGAGTCAGAATTTGGCGTCAACAACATGAAAGCATGGATCCATACTGCCTTGTATCAACAATTCAGACTGGTGGTGGGGGTGTAATGGTGTGGGGGAAATTTCCTTGGCACACGTTAGGCCCATTAGTACCAACTGAGCATAGTGTCAACGCCACAGCCTACCTGAGCACCATGTAAAGCATGAATCATCAGACTGGTTTCTTGAACATGATAATGAATTCACTGTACTCAAATGGCCTCCACAGTCACCAGATTTCAATCTAATAGAGCACCTTTGGAATGTGGTGGAACGGGGTATTCAGATCATAGATGTGCAGCCGATAAATCTGCAGCAACTGTGTGATGCTATCATGTCAATATGGACCAAAATCTCTGAGGAATATTTCCAGTACCTTGTTGAATCTACGCCATGAAGGATTAAGGCAGTTCTGAAGACAAAAGGGGGATCTAATAAAGTGGCTGGTGAGTGTAAGTCGACAGTACACGTTATTTATTTATATGCTAATTAAAAGTATGATCTATAAGACATGAATAAGACCTTTGATATATTTTTAAAAATAATTCCAGTCTTCTAGGAAACACTGGTCTGTTTTGGATGGACCAAGTTGCCCACTTTTTAAGTTTTAGTGGCAAAAATAAAGCATCGTGGTTCAGATATTCACTGAAATATAAATAACTAAAATATACCAGGAAAGCATGTTTTTTTTTAAAGCATGCAAAAAAAAAGCAAATGTGAAAATTGTTTGCTTGAAAGCATGTGTTTTTGTTTTTATCAGAACTAGTAGCTTATGACCTTTTGCTTGGGGGCATTGCATTGATTGGCAAAGTACTCTGAATAACCAATACTTTTCAATCTTGACATGGGATGGCTTTTGTGGTCAAATGTCAAAAAGCTGCTTTCATATAATAGGCAGTGGGTGTCATTTTATTATTATTTTTTTTTTTCTTTTTCTCTTTGGATATCGGGCTGCTACTTAATCTTTTTACAGTATTTAATCAAATTTGTTGTGTGTTTTTTTTTCTCTCTCACGCAATACCCTCATCACAGGAGCTGTAACCTAAATTGTATCGTCTTATTATTCCTTCTGCATTGGAGGCAATGGCAATCCTATGACCTGTACATATAAAATTTTTGCAATTTGGTACAATGATAATAGTGTTGCTCACTGGTATCCTGACTCTAGACAAAGATCTCTAAACCCAAATTTACAGTACCACTAACAATGTTCAGCATTTTGAAAATTGCCATAAATTGCAATACACTTTGGCACAAAATTGGTAAGGATTAGCAATAACATGTACAGAAGGTACGGAAAATCGTTGAACATTGTGATACCAAGTGTTCTAAAGTGATTACTATTGATGAAAAAAAAAGTTTGGCTGGTGTCGTTATGCTGCTTGATTTATTCAGATTCTGATGACACAATGTCTTATTTCCAATTTTCCATCACTTTGTCTGTCTGTCTGCCAGGCTGAACTAAATGAAAAACAAATATTTTTCAATTTTTTCTAAAACTATCTGAGATTATATTTGGACCAAGTCACACAGAAATTACTGAGCTTTTTTCTTTTTTTTATATGGCTACAGAGAGTGACTGCTTCATTGTTGACTCTGCTGTGTGTTATCTTAAGTTATGTTAGCTTACCATTCTTTTTACAACTAAATGATTTTTGTGCTTATTTTTCTATTGTTATTTTGCTTATCAGATTAACTTTTGAACCATACCTATCAGTGATGAACATTCTGTTTCTCTTCTTCATGCCCTATTGATATGTCTGTGCTTGCTGTGTTTTTAGTATTTGACCTCCAAGCACTGCTTGCAGGTATATTACATTTTATCTTCAGATAATAGTCTTTTGATTTTTAAAACTAGTATGTTCTGGCATCCATTAAAAGAAAAAAACTTGATTTTACTTGCTTTCTTACTACTTTCTTTTTAGGCTAAAGTAAATGTGTAGAGCATCTATATTGGCTGTACCTCAGGTAGTCATACTTTTTTGTTTCCTTACAAGAGACAAGGGGAGAGGTTTATATAACTTTTTTATATTATAAAATATCAGATGTTATGAGAACAGTCATTTAATAAACTCTAATGTGCATGCTATATTTTGCCACTGTAAAGCTTGTCAGCACAATGTGCATAAATGTCAACAGTTTGAAAGATATCCATGTTTTTTTTAACCCAACAACAATGCTCTGATTCAATAAGTTCTATCTTAGGCTCTCGTCTTTCATTGTATTGACTAAAATTCACTGCAAAACAAAGCTGTGCCATTGTGAAAAAGCAGCAAGAGTCAAACTCTGTTTCTCAATGATAGATGAATTCAGCGGTTGGCTGCTAGTTTGGGAATTTAGAGAAATGGGTCTGTTCAAGTTCCAAAACAGCCTTTCTCTAGACGGTGCTTTTCTGATCAGCCAAGCCTCTATCGCAGCACAGAGTACCCAGTGCATTTTATTTACACAACTTTACTGGGCCGCTGCCAGAGGAGAGCGAATATTGACCCTCAATCCTCCATAGCCCTTCTGTGATTCATTTTGTTAGCAGAAATATGAAAACACCATCTTAGAAGTGCATTATATACCACTGTGGATAAAATCCAGCACAATGGCTTTGGTAAATGCCGACTAGCAATTAGCATCCTGGGTTTCATAGCTGTGGAAGCTTTTGTTAAAACCCCAAACTGATTTGTTGCCATTTAATCAAGATAAAAATAACCGCCTGAATAAATATAAATTGTGCTAGGCGACTCCGCAGGTCCACTTTACATTGATCTGTTTGGTCAGTGATTCACAGCATTCATACCTATCACAATAAATCCCAAGTCTCTCTTTTTTGGATGCTAAAGCATGAGTTATAATTTCAGTGCATAACAGAATTAACAAGGAGCAGTTGATTTAATGGAGTTCTTACTGACAGCCATGAAATGAATTTCACCCTCGGTGAATATGCTGACCTTTTTTTGTAACACACATTGATTCTTCTTTCCAAAGTACATCTTTTTAAAATGACTCTTCGATATGAATCTTACGATATTGTTAAGTAAAGCATGAGCTGTGTTTAAAGAGCAGTCATTTTTGCTTGGCTAGAGATGCAACGCATCAGCATGTTCACCAATTATGTGCTCTTTCAATAACATTTCAGTCGAAGCGGAGATGTGTTTGCTCACAAGTTCTGTTGTTTTATAAGAAACCCTTCAGTTAAAGTTTTGTTGGCAAACACTATTACCCATTCCGCAGTTTTCCAAACCCATTAAGTAACTTCTGCAAGACCTATGCTCATCTTAGTCTTGGCAGCAAATAAGCTGCGAGAAGCGAAAAGAAAATTGGCAACCTAATTAAAGCATATATATCCAAAATACTTTAAGTTGTATTTTTGTTTGAATAGGACTGTTGGGGTTTAAAACAGCCACCTGTAGGGTTAGGCTCTGTTAGGTGTGACTTGATTGAAAAGTACTGTTATTAACCATAAAAATGTGTTTTACAGGTGTATTAATCACAGCAGAACATGGTTTATGAGGCATTTTATAAGAGCCGGCTTTACAAGCATTAAGAGTGGCCATCGTACGCTGTCCATTTTTCCATTAGCTATGGCTAAAAGCCACTCCTTGACCACCAATGGATTTTAATGGCAGTTCAGAGGAATGGAGAGGTGCCTATTTCTGCCAAGCCTTTCTCCATGCGCACAAGATCAGGACACTCTCCGCTTTCTGCCCCCTTTGAATGTAATGGCATCATAACTGAAATTGAAAACAAAAATGAACCAATAACGTTCTCTATTGAATTTACAATGATGGAAGCTGATGAAACTTTTATTGTCGTCATAGCCATTATGAAGGGTTGAAATGCGCTGCTCTGCAGTTATGAGTGTAGAGAGAAAGGGAAGCGGGAGAAAAATGTGTGCTACCGGAATAAAGCAGATTTACAGGCTAATGGACACAAAGACGTGGGCCTCTAATGCGTCCCCCTCCCTCTGCCAGCTCATCAGCGTATTCAATAATTCCTCAACCCTGTAATCAATGTGTTGTCTCTATGTAAATGGCCATAAAGCTGTTCCCTGCACAGAAATTTATAGATCAGACTAGGCTCCGCTAGATTTATAGTAAAAACCTGTGTGAATGTATTGATGTTCTCATCAGTTCTAGTTCTGGCGCAGTAATTAATAGGATGCCAGCATTAGCTTTGAATTCATGTGACCAGGTGCTCTGCTAATAAGGCGCTTAGTAGCTGTGTGTCATTCAGCAGAAAAGCATAAGGCTGCATGAGCTTCGTCACCTTTTCTGGGATGATGGGGTGCTTAAAATGACCCCAAACTTGGCTGTTGTTTATTATGTATGTTAAAAAAAATGCATCATATTACATAAGGAATGATTTTTATATTTTTAAGTCTAGGTTCATTTCTTTATTTACTGCTATTCATTTGCTTTTTGTGTTTATTTAAAAATATTACATATTGGTGAAGCTTTAGAGAAGGTCCCATTTGTTAATGTTAGTTAATAATTATTATGCTTTTGTTGCATCAAAACAGTCTAACAGATTTTTTATCATTTAGAATAGAAAAAAATGTTATTTTAATGTTTGGTAACACTTTATTTTGATGGTCCACTTGAATATTAGTAGACTGTCTGCTTAATATCTGTTGATAGCCTACCGCTCCTTCAACAGACATTTAACTGACTTTAACATCTTAAGGCCCAAGGTGTTTTTTACATGCATTTTTTATTTCCCTTTGCTATTTGGGCTTATTGGAACCTAATTAGAATACAAATCTAAGTATCATCTTTTGATATGATGTACTTTTAGAGAAAAATTATATTCATATATGTGGACTTGTGGTCCCAATTTACATAAAACACTTTTTCCTGAATTGTTTGTAATGCATATATAACATATAATTTTTTTTTAACTTGCTATGACTATCAGAGAGTAAAATTAACATTTCTTCCCATTTTGGACAGTTAAAAATAGGGTTTGGGACATTTCATATGCTGCAAAACAGTTGCAGGATGACACTGTATGTCTGTAACAAAATATAAAACATTCAAAGTATTTTAAATAGCCACTTAAAAGCTAAGATGTGCTGTCCACGTATGTGGACACTCAAGCCCTAGGAGAATAAGAAACTTTGCAAGTACATGTCATCTCAAACTAACCCTATCCCCAACCTAACAGTCTACCTATAATCTGATGAGAATTAGTTGGCATGTACATGCAAAGTAACTTATATTCAACAAACAGACCATCAAAATAAAGTGTGACCTAATGTTTTGTGACAGACAGACAGACAGACAGACAGACAGACAGACAGACAGACAGACAGACAGACAGACAGACAGACAGACAGACAGACAGACAGAGAAAAATGCCATTCAGTTTAGTAGTTTATGTACCAAAAACTACTTGCAGGCATATTTCAAATGAATCATTTTGAATCATTTAATGACATGAAAAGAGAAAAAAGTGTCGTTTACGCACCCTTTACTTGTTCCCAACTTGTTTGACTGTTTTTCCTCTATTAAACACAAAAGAAGATATTTTGGAGAAAGCTAGAAACCTGTGACAACTGATGTATTGATTTTTTCTTATGGAAATCAATGCTTACAGGTTTTCTGCCTTTTTCAAAATATCTCCTTTGTGTTCAACAGAAGAAAGAAATAAAGGTTTGCCAGCACTCGAGGGTTAGTAAATAGTGAGTGAATTTCATTTTTGAATGAAATATCCTTTTAAAGGTCTGTACTTACTGCATCACAAGCCCCAAAATACTAATTAAGTTTAATTAGAATTGTTTAAACTTTGCATCTAACTTTGTAAAGTAGTATTTCTTTATCTTTTAAATGTGTTAACACTTTTTCCCTCATTATTAATGACATGAACACAAATTTGACTGACATACGATGCATGAGAGACAGTGTTAAACTGCTGAATAGTATAATTGTGATTAAACTAATTAACATACTGGCCCCCTCAAGGTTTACTTCTCAGAAGACTGATCTCAAACTGAATTTCCTATTGCTTTCTGCCTGGCCAAACATTATATATGACTGTCGTGAGACCTTTATAATATTGTCATGAGTATTCTGATCACTTTTTTCAAGGGAGCAAAATTAATTTGTCTTTTAAAGTTTCTCAGAAAAAGTGTCAATACATTGTCATTGTAATAACAATTTTTATTTGTACCACTGAATTTGAGGTTAAGAAAAATATTAACGACACTGTTATAACGTGTGACACAATTATAATGGCTCCATGTCATGTTTATGATAGATTTATGACAAATAGGGATGCAACAATTTACCATGAGCTGGATTAAAATCTATTCAAGTATGTGACAATTCAAACCAGTAGAAATGTTGAATGAATTGTGATACATGTTTTGAACTGAGGGGGGCGCTTTGTTTACAGGCGCAAACTCACTTTACCTGCATATCCAAAGCAATCACATGGCAATTCGTAACTTTTTGATTTAGTGGCTAATTTGTATGAATTCGTACGATCTAATTCGTACAAATTAATACGATTTGCTCATCACCCAATCAATGTTGGGGTTAGGGGTGGGCTTGGTGCCACGCCTCCTTTTTAAAACCGTACATTTTCGTACGACTGAACTCGTACGAATTTGTACGAGTTAGCCAATAATCTGACAAAACGTAAAATACTTAAGTTTCCTCGTGAGATCAGGCTGGCATATCAGCAGATCTGATCTTAAACTGAATTTCCCATTGCTTGCTGCATGATCAAACATTATATATGACTGTTGTGAGACCTTTATAATAATGTCATGAGTATTGCCTGATCACTTTTTTCAGTGGAACAAAATCAATTTGTCTTTAAGATTTCTCAGAAAAACTTTCAATACCTTGTCAAATAATTTTATAATGATGCCAATCATATTTAATGACATTTTAATAACACATTTTATTTGTACCACTCAATTCATGAGGTCAAGAAAAAATATAATATAATGACACCACTATACATTTTGTGACACGATTATAATGGCTTCATGGCAGGTCATGTTTATGACAGATGTATGACAAGTTATGTTATTGATAATGTCAAATTGTCATGACAAAGGCATATTGAACAATGTCACTCTAGCATTTAAAAAGACAACTGAGCGAATAACAATTTAATGACAGTTGTCATAAGCACAAATATAATCTAATTCATTTTCAAGACGGTTAATATCATGATTATAAAGTTTTCATGTACACCCCCTGCAAGTAAAGCGTTACCCATATAATATTTAGCTTTTTCACAATGACGTGTGATTCATACAGTGCACTGATTTTGCATGTGTGTGCATGCACATGTGAGTAGACCAAAATAATTGTTAAATCTTTACCTTCCACATTCACATGAATCAGGCTAAACGAGACTATGCACAACTTCAAACGATCAGTACTTTCTTAAAAAGATAAATCTGTCATGTTTATATTTGGACGATATTAACACAAGGGAAGTATGAAGTATCCCTTTAAAAGTCTGTATACTGTATCATAGCCCCAAAATACTAATTAAGTTTAATTAGAATTGTTTAAACTTTGCATCTAACTTTGTAAAGTAGCATTTCTTTGAATTTGTTTATATATATATTAATCTATACATGTCATTAATTTAACAGGTTAATAGATGCTTTCGGAATATTATTCATGATACTTAAACCAACCAAACTAAATTGCGTCTTTAAAGATGTTAACAAATTTGACAAATAATTTCAAAGAAACATCAAGCAACATTAAGTTAAGCATGAAATACTACAGTAATCTTTGTTAATCTTTTCCTATACAAGAAAATTATTCATTTTAGCTTCATTGTTAATCATTGTAAATCAGTTGAAACAGATCTATTGAAGCTGTTTGACTACATGCAGCGTTAAACCTTCCAAACTCTTAATATGTTGCGATCACCATAAAAGCAAGAGAGAAAGAAAGAAAAAAAAAAAACAGGTTGTAAAGTGTCATTTGCTCCAACAGCAGTGTTTTGTCATGAACAGGTTTCTGAACATATTAACTGCATTGCCCAGCTGGTGTTGGTAGGGACCCATCCAGAGCTGCCTCATGTTGCCTCATTAATTTAGAGATCTAAAAGCGCGCCCGACATAATGGAGCAGAACTTGTGAAAGTCATTTGTCCATCGACTACAGCTGACTGTGGACAACATTATTCACTGGAATTCAACAAATGACTTTATTGTCAGTATTTCCTCTCTAAAATAATCGGTCCTCTCTTGTTCTGTGGTTTCAGGCTTTTGACGGGTATTATTCTATGAATTATTGTATTATACTTTATTTAGTTCTTTGTTACCATCAAATATATCAGATGTTTTTCTTTATCAAGTACTACAAAAAATGTAGTTCATAAAAATGTAAACATTATTTGTCTCCTGGAATGTACTTCATCTGGGCATTTTGGAAGAGTTATTTTCTAACCTTAAATGTGCCTCATTTATTAGATTTTTTTAGATTTATATTTATTTAAATACAGAAAAAAACAAAAATTAGAATCAGACGTGTATTTTCTAACAGTGTATTCTCATTGAATCGTTCAATCAATTGATTTGTTCAAATGGCAGATTCATTCAGAAATGCATGTGCTAATGACTGTGTATTTGATTAACTGACTCACTCGATAAATAAATAAAACAAATGCTTATTCATTTAATAACAAAGCACATCTTATGCTGAGTTCAGACTGCATGGTTTTCAAAGTAGTCATGTCACGGGTGTTTTCACACTGCATGACAATCTGGGTTAGCGTTCTGTTGGTGCTGCGTTTACACTGTAGGATGGATCAGCGACAGGAGAGTTCACACTACATGACTTTATAATAGAAAGAATCAAAGACAACTTTGTCCAAACTACATCTCACAACCAAACAAACGCGAGAAGTAACATGAAAACAATGTGAGGTCACGTAATATATCTTTCGTTATTGACTACATAATGGAAAAAGAAAGCTTTAGCTTTAGAAACTTGTGTTGCTCACCTTGCTTTTGAAGAGAATTAACAATCTCTCCTCAACTTTTTTTTTTCTTATCGACCTGATTGAAATATTGATCAGATATCATGTCAAGCAGACACAGTGCTCCTGCCAAATTCACACTAGTTTTTCCTCCATTTCTTGGGTCTAAATAAACTGAAAGTGAGTGCTTTTAACTTCTTCCCCAGCCTCCCGCTGGCCTGCAGGTACCCGTACTAGTGAATGCTGCTCTCTCATTGGCTGTAGGTGATCGCGGATGTTATTTTCAGTCAAAACTCATTTCACACGATATGAATTGAATCGCCGACAGCTCCAGATATTTAGCATGCCAAATATCTCACGGGCGTCTGCGACTCATCGGCGATTCTCTCATATCGCGTCCTTGATAGTTCATACTGTGTGATTGTCACGAGATTTGCACCGATTTGCCTGTGATTTCAGCCATTTGTCGGCAAGTTCTCAAAACCTGTCGGCGAGTCAAAATCAGGGCTAAAATCATGCAGTCTGAACTCGGCATTACTTTGCACAGAGATGCACTTTGACATTGTTTGGAACTTTTTTCAAAAGAAACAGTCAGTGAGAAACTTGTTTGTTGTAAGGAAAAATCTTTAGTGTTAGCAAGATCACTCCGAATAGTACCATAAAGCCTGCAGAGATGGTATGTGTATTTTCAGAAGCCTTAATTGTGTGCATTCCGAAGAAAAATAATCAATAAAAAGAGAGTGAACAATGTGAGTCACAAAAGAAGTTTCACTGTTTAAGGCAGACCATCAGACAGAGCAATGTTATTGGTAGCCAGTCTAAAATACACACAAGACCCAGGACTTCATACTACCATTTTTGTAAGCACTGAATAGTGTATACTTTTATTCACAAGTCACATCCTGTAACAATAAATATGTAGCTTGTAAGTTCCTAGCTAAGTAGTGACTCAGTAGTGACTAACACACACCTAGCCTACCGTTTGAAGCAGTCTGTAAACTTTCTCCTCTTGACGCACACATACTGTGCAGACTTTGAGACAGGATAATGAGATGGAAACAAACTTTTGACATACATGCAGTCTTGCATAATATGAGTGCAAACACATAAATTAACCAAAGCCTTATATACACTTCCCGCAAAAATGCAGAGAGCTTAAACAATCACTCTGATTGTCATTAATTATGTTAAAGCTTTGTTGAAGCGCTAATGTAATCATATAAACCTTTTGTAAACAGAAGATATAGTTGCATATTCACTATAAACAACATACACTCACTGGCCACTTTATTAGGTACACCTTACTAGTACCGGGTTGGACCCCTTTTGCCTTCAGAATTGCCTTAATCCTTCGTGGCATAGATTCAATAAGGTACTGGAAATATTCCTCAGAGATTTTGGTCCATATTGACATGATAGCATCACACAGTTGCTGCAGATTTGTCGGCTACATGTCCATAATACGAACCCTCATTCCACCACATCCCAAAGGTGCTCTATTGGATTGGGATCTAGTGACTGTGGGGGCCATTTAAATACAGTGAACTCATTGTCGTGTTTAATAAACCAGTCTGAGATGATTCACGCTTTATGACATCCCCTAAAGAAATATTTAGAGCGAATTAACGTGACCATTAACGTGCATTTTGAAGTATTGCATGAGAAACAAGTTATGAGAACACACAATTTTCTTTAAATTGCAAAAAAAAAAAAAAAAAAACGTTTTAAGCTTCCTTGAGGTGGTTTTGGACTGTGGTTTGGAAAGGGTTTATATGAATAATGGGAGATAGAATGTAATTTGGACAATAAATTGAAGTAGCAAACATTGCACCCACATGACTCCATGTCTCTTATATGTTTGCATTGCTTACTGTTGGTCACTGGGTTATCAATACTAATCCCTACCCCTTAACCAAGGGTGCTAAATCCTGTTTTTGGATATCAAGCATCCTGCAGGGTTCAGCTCCAACCCTAGTCAAACACAACTAAACCAACTAAGCAGGATCTGAAGGAGCACTGGGAAATTAAGACAGGTGGGATTGATCAAGGTTGCAGCCAAACTCAGCAAGAAGGTAGATCTCCAGGAACCGGGTTGGGCAGCCCTGCCCTATTCCTAACCCTGGTTGTAAATTATTTTGAAAACTAGGAGGAATTAATAGTTAATGGTGAAATCCCACTAACCGACTAAAAAACACTTATTATAAGCATCTATTGGTACCAGTATTGATGTAATAAAAAGTATCACACTTTTCCTGGAAAAAAGTGGTATCTGTTCATGCAAGAATGATAAAGGTGTTAAAAGTGGTCTATATTGTGGAAAGAATTACAAGGAAAGTTCACTAATGAGTTACCCACATACTGTAGACCCCAGTCCAATTTAACCCCTAGTTCTGCTATTTTTAAAGATTCATTAAAACGGTAATATGAGCACTGTGTGAAAATCTAAGGGTTGACATTTCAGAGGACAGTCTGGTGAGGCAGTGTGGCATTTGCTTATTGAATATTGTTTTGAATAATTTCAATTTCTCCATGTCTCATACAAATATTCCAACATGAATCATTCTCGAAGCAATTTACAGTACAAATGGTTGTATTAGTACTGTAGAATTGCTCTTCACCCATCTGGCATGACAGAATGCAATGAACTTCTCTCAGAATATTTTCTTTTCCTTGAAACCGCACTGATAAAAGTGAGCAAAAGCACACATTCATCCTGATCTAATGCAGAGAAAATATGCTCTGGTGGCTATTCATTTAGTTGCACTATATACATGTTCTGTCTGTACTTCTAAATGCACAATTGTTCTTACTTTGTGGTCTTGTGTGATAAGGCAAACAGTCTAACTTGTTTATTTTGCGTCTTTAGAGGCTCGCCCTGACGTAAACCTAACATTTACACTTCGCCCATCAATATCATAAAATGTCACCCACCAATTTGCTTGCCTCATGCAACACTCGGGCAAACATCCCAAGGCATTCGCAGGCGTTAAAGAGAGATTGATTCCCATTTAAATGGAAATGGCATACACTGAGTCAAGTTGTCATTTTTTGGCAGAATTCACGGAAATAGAGAACCCTCTTTTCTCCACATTAGAATCAAACAACAACTTCCTTCGACGGACCAAGCACAGAATGATGCAATTTGGTCTCCCTGTTATGTCATTTGAAGATGAATTGCAGAATTTGTGAGCCAGCAGCGCTTAACAGGACTGCAAAAATAATGATCGTCATCAAACTGTTTTAAAACATTCCAACCGTCTGCCATTTTTTCATACAAACACGTTATAGTCATCCTCACACCAAATGATAGCGCCAAAGAAACAGATTGAAATTCGTTTTTTTTTAAGATGAAGAAACAGCACCTTTAATGCAGTATGCTTCCAATGAAACAGTATGCTAAACTATATTAATCTGTCCAAAAGCACCGCATTGCCAACTCATTTGGATTACAATATCATAATGATGGCTGCTGCCCAAAGCTGAGAGAATGCTTCAGTGTAACATGCATAGCAAGCGAATGTGAGGGTACAAGCACTTGCCAGCATAAAAGATCACTCGCTACACTTTAAAAAGCTTGAAATGCAGTAATCGCAATCACCAAATAAACGTGTTAACACAGATTTCCTCATTAATTAATGACATGAACACAAATTTGACTGACATACGATACGATGAGAGACAGTGTTAAACTGCTGAAGAGTATAATTGTGATTAAACTAATTAACATACTGACCCCTCCTCGTGTTCGTGTGGGTTTCCTCCGGGTGCTCCGGTTTATCCTACAGTCCAAAGACATGCGCTATAGGTGAATTGAATAAACTAAATTGGCCGTAGTGTATGCGTGAATGCAAGACTGTATGAGTGATTCCCAGTGTTGGGTTGCAGATGGAAGGGCTTCCGTTGCGTAAAACATATGCTGGATAAGTTGGTGGTTCATTCCGCGGTGGCGACCCCTGATTAATAAAGGGACTAAGCTGAAAAGAAAATGAATGAATGAATGAACATACTGAGAATTTTCCATTGCTTGCCATCTGGCCAAACATTATATATGACTGTTGTAAGGCCTTTATAATGATGTCATAAGTATTTCCTGATCACTTTTTGAACCTAATGGATTTGTCTTTAAAAATTTTCAAAAAAAGTGTCAATACCTTGTCAAATAATTATATAATAGTGCCATTCATATTTAATGACTCTTAATGACATTTTAATAACAATTTTATTTGTAACACTGAATTTGAGGTCAAGAAAAATATTAATGGCATTGTTATACAATTTGTGACACAATTATAAAGATTAATATTAAGTCATGTTTATGACATATTTATGACAAGTTATGTTAAGGTTACTTAAGGTCACATTGGCATGACAAAGACATCAAACAATGTCATCTTTACATTTTAAATGACAATCGAGCAAATGACATTTGATTACAGTTATTATAAGCACACATAATCTCATTTATATTAATGATAGTTCATAATCATGTTTATAATGGTTTCATGTCTTATGTACACCCACTTCAAGTAAAGTGTTACCCATATATTATTTAGCATTTTCACAATGACTTGTGGTTTATACAGTACAGATTTAAAGATTGATGGATTGAGTGCAAGTTTATTATAATTAACGAAAACAGAAACTAAAATTTAAAACCATTTTCGTTAACTGAAATAAAAATAAAAACGAGAGTTTAAAAAAAACTATACTGAAACTGAATTGTGTACTTACAAAACTAACTGAAACTAACAAAAATTAGAGCAAAAACGTCCTTCGTTTTCGTCTTTGTAAATGCATTTAATACATAAATCTACTGTATGCCTTTTAGAAGCAAATCTATTTACATCGCGCTCACAGGTGTTCAGCACCTCAGCGTCTGTAAACCTGATGCCATTGGCCAGATCAAGCCGGTTCTCCTCTAATCAGACCTCGCTGTTGCTCCCGCAGCAAGAATTAACGAGTGGACATGACAGCAGCACGGTGACAGCATTAAATACGACCTAAGTAGAGACTTAAGAGTATTAATTTGACACATTTGTTTTATTTCTGTATTAGTGATCTCGATTGCGAACGAGTTGTTCTTTATTACCGGACCTTCTAAGTGAACCGATTGAACTATAGTTCACCAAATCGACTGAATCATTTGAAACGATTCACATCTCCAGTAGCATTTATCCACAAACTACTTATTTTTTAACATGCCTGATACCCCCTCTGACTCAAAATAAACCAATTTCCTGAGTTATTCAGTTATTAGAACAGTTGGCTACACCGGATCATTTGAGAACCGGTGACCTGATGATACTGCGCATGCGTGATTCAGTGAACCGAACAAAAACGATACATGACAACCTGCTGTGACTGAACTAAATTTGATCAACTGCAGTGTGGGTAAACAGACGGTTTAAATGAGAGGATCTGGCGAAATGTAAGTTTATTTTATAACCAAACGTCTCAATGAAATTTAAACAAGTGAATCGTGCTTCAGTTGGGTTGCAAAACTTAATTTTAAGAAACTTTTCAGATCATGGTGATGTATTAACTGGCTGAAATTTTGATTGCTGACCACATATTTTTGGATGATTATGTTGAGTTCTAACATGGGAAGATTGTCACAAAAGATCGCGTTACATATCCAAACTTCCCATCACTACTGCGTGTGTATCTAACCTCACATATTGAAACTTAGGGCTGCTATCTTATGGGCAGTTGTATTTGAATTTGAGAATAGGTAGATGAATTTGTATATTTGGTTGAGTTTTATTATACAATATTTATTCATAAATTGCACCTAACAAATATTCTTATTAACAAAAGAAAAATAAAACTTAAAACTAACACTGAACCTAAAAAAACTAAACTAAAAGCCATTTCAGAATATAGAAACTAATAAAAACTAGTAAATCTGTGTCTAAAAATAAATTAAAAGTAACTAAATTTGAAAACAAAGTTAAAACTAAATAAAAACTAAAACTAATAAAAAAAATCTATGACTTTTATAACCTTGATTGATTGATTGATAGGTTTCAGGTTCCTTTGTCTTATTTATTTATTATATACGTGTAAGTGGAAAAAAATAATCATTAAATCTTTACCTTTTGTTATTCACATCCATATGAATCAGGCTATATTCAGTAAACGAGACAATGCACAACTTCAATAGATCAGAACTTTCTTAAAAAGATACGTCTGTTATGTCTATATTTGGAAAGGCTATTAACACAAGGGAAGAATAGCCACTCAGTTTGATAATTTGCCGCTCAGAGGACAGAGGTCTCTGTCAAGGATCTGGTTCTGTTCTTTCAGATCAATAATGCAGACCCTAAATTGAAATGCACTCAGCCTGAACTGCAGAATTAGTTTGTAATCTAATGTCAGGTGGGTACAAGCTTCAAACCCCCACAGCCTCAAAACAGAGCGAGTACAGACAGCCATGAAAGCAAAAATTGAACAAGGCCTCCCTGTCAGCACTGAGCTAATCTTACTCGTTGAGTGTGGGAAGGAAGGAGGAATGATTAAATATCAACACATCCGCATCAAGAACACCATTTCATGGCCTTTCCCTCAGCCTCTGAGCTGTCGCTTTCACTGGCTGACTGTTAGGAGGAAACCTTTAGTTTAAGAACCTGCTGAAGGATATTGAATCAGCGAAAGTCAAATTACTATCTTGTTATTGTTGCTGATAATCACTAGGCGTATTACTAAACATAAAGTTCAACCCAGAATTGCAAGTGGTAATTTCCTTTAAACTTTCCTTTTTAAAAAACCTAATTTTGTGAAAATTTTGAGTTTTTTTGTGACATAAAATTACAGTTGCAAAATAGAAACCTGGATTGTGAGAGATAATGAGACTTCTGAGGAAAAATCAGCAGTTTTAGTATCTTAGTAGTTTTAGTATCACAATTCTGCATATGTCATATAATCATTCACTCATTTTCTTTTCAGCTTAGTCCCCTTAATCTGGGGTCGCCACAGCGCAATGAATCGCCAACTTACCCAGCATATGTTTTACGCATATCCTTCCATACACACTCATTCACACCCATACACTACAGACAATTTATCCTACCCAATTCACCTATACCACATGTTTTTGTACTTGTGGGGAAAACCGGAGCACCCGGAGGAAGCCCACGCAAACACGGGGAGAACATGCAAACTCCACACAGAAATGCCAACTGACCCAGCCGAGGCTCGAACCAGCGACCTTCTTGCTGTTAGGCGAACATTCTATTCACTGCACCACCATGCAGCTTATCTCATATATATTCAGCATATATTTAGTATATCTCACAGTTTAATTAAGGAAATTTCTTTCACAATTTTGGTTAATTGTGAATTGCAAGATATCAATTCAGTTGCAAAATAGAAACCTGGATTGTCAGAGATGATGAGACTTCTGAGAAAAAGTCATCAGTTTTAGTATCACAATTCTGCATATTTCATATATCCATTCATTCATTTTCTTATTGGCTTAGTCCTTTTATTAATCTGGGGTCGACACAGCGGAATGAACCGCCAACTTATCCAACATATGTTTTACGCAGCGGATGCCCTTTCAGCTGCAACTCATCTCTGGGAAACATCCATACACACTCATTCACACACATACACTATGAACAGTTTTAGCTTACCAAATTTACCTGCACCACATGCAAACTCCACACAGAAATGCCAACTGACCCAGCCGAGGCTCGAACCAGCAACCTTCTTGCTGTGAGGCGACAGCGCTACCCACTGCGTCACCCACTTTTATAGTTTATATAGTATTTTATAAGTGAGGCTTAAGAATATTCTCTTTTACTAATAACAATGCAGTTATGAATATGTTCAGCAGTACTATCTATTTTACCACACATGGTAGAATTTTAAGACTTAATAAGCAAAGACAGACATTACCTCAGTAAGTGATCTCCCGAGACTATTGACAAGCCTCTCACATTATCTGTTTCTCCATTGAACCTCTCGTAAACCTCCTAAATTCTCTGCTGTCAGAGGACAAGTGTCCTTTGAGAGCACAACAGGAGCTGAGGGAACTGAAGAAAACAGGAAGAGTGACAGTTCAGATATGAAGAAAACAAATCAAGCTATTTAGATTTTTCTGGAGAAGAAAAAAAAATCAATATCAAAATCTATTTTTTTTTCTTCTTCTTTATCTGCTTCATTTTCTCTTCTGTCAAGCAACATCAATTTGTACTGTACTTGTCAAAACTTAACATAAATATCAATACATGTCATACTCATCATAAAATGGATAAATGATGACAAGTCAAGCAAAATGTGAAGTAGAACTCATACGGCTGATAAATCCCATCTGTAGATATTTTTGACTATTTACTTGCTGTCGTGTCGTTTTAATTTGTAAGGAGTTTTTGCGTATTTTTTTTTCTCTCACATTAACAGCTTATTCAAAGGAGCAGATTAAAAGCAACATAAAAAAGAGTTGTATTCACTTCATGAAGTTTATTCATTCATTCATTCATTTTCTTGTCGGCTTAGTCCCTTTATTAATCCGGGGTCGCCACAGCGGAACGAACCGCCAACTTATCCAGCACGATTTTACGCAGCGGATGCCCTTCCAGCCGCAACCCATCTCTGAGAACATCCACACACTCATTCACACTCATACACTACGGACAATTTAGCTTACCCAATTCACCTGTACTGCATGTCTTTGGACTGTGGGGGAAACCGGAGCACCCGGAGGAAACCCACGCGAATGCAGGGAGAACATGCAAACTCCACACAGAAACGGCAACTGACCCAGCCCAGCCGAGGTTCGAACCTGCGACCCAGCGACGTTCTTGCTGTGAGGCGACAGCACTACCTACTGCACCACCCTTCATGAAGTTTATTTATAAACTAATTTGGAGGAGGGCACATGCTTATGATTGATCACGGCTGGTCCTGCCTTAACTAACGCATGATTCACCAATCAGTTGATTCCTAACTCACTATAAATAACCAGAGTTTCTTACTTCAGTTATCTTCACCTTTAAGAATCCCCCTTTTTGAGCTCTTAACCACCAGTACTGTATATCTCTATATAGCAATTTATAATCTATCATCAGCCCTAAATAAGGGGGGAGTTCTTGAGACCTACCTGATCTCAAACTCCCCTCTCGCCCTGCAATCGGTAGGGAGCCCCTGGCTCGAGGATCTTATGAGCTCAGGGCTCTCGCTTTATAATCAATCATCAGCTAAGTGTGGACTCTTGAATAGCTTTTAAAATCCAAGTGATAGTTATGTGGGATAAATTGCCCAAAATTTTAAGGTCCCATGAACTTAAAATAATGTCCCACCCTCTCTTCGTGTTTCGATTGAAATTACATCAACAAAAATTGCACATTTAAAAAAAAAGTATATATGTCAACTGGTTTATATACAGTATGTGTGTGTGTATGTATATATATAGAAACAAGTGGAAGGAGAGAAAATTATGATTCATCCTAGCACACGTAGCACAGTGCTCATTCAGTAAAGACACAGCTAAATAGATTGTGTTTACAGTCTTGATTTAAATGTGCCTAATGTTAGAGCACATCTGATCATTTCTGGAAACTGATTCCAGCAGCGGCGAGCGAGTAGCTCGAGTAGCTGAAGGCGGATTCACCCTGCTTTGACTGAACTCTTGGAATGTCTGTTTTTTTCTTTTATCCTAAAGATCTGAGTGATCTGTTAGGTTTGAATTCAGTGAACATATCTGTAATGTATTGAGGTCCTTGGTCATTTAGTGATTTATAAACAAGTAATAATATTTTAAAATCTATTCTGAATGTAACTGGGAGCAAGTGTAAAGACCCGAGGACTGGTGTGATGTGCTCTGATTTTCTGGTTCTGGTCAAATCCTGGCCTCAATGTTCTGTATGAGCTGCAAATGTCTGACTGTCTTTTTGGGAAGGCCAGTGAGGAGTCCATTACAGTAATCCACCCTGCTGCTGATAAAAGCATGAACAAGTTTCTGTAAGTCCTTACTGGGAATGAAACATCTAATTCTTGCAATGTTTTTTAGATGATAGTATACTGATTTAGTTACTGCTTTGACATGACTATTGAAGCTCATATCTGACTCCAAAATAACACCAAGATTCTTGACCTTATTTTTTGCTGTTTGACCCCTAGGGCCAAGGTACGCGTCACCTTGAAAACCTCATCTCTGTTCCCAAATTCAATGACTTTAGTTTTCTCTTTGTTTAACTGAAGAAAGTTTTTAAACAGGTTATATGGATGTTAAAGTTTCTTTCTAGAAAAAATGGTGCAAATAAAGAATCATTATTTTTAAGAGTGGCTATTTTAAATTAAAAAACTTAAACAATTTTCTCTCCCTCTTGTGGTTTTTAACCTTTATGGGCTTCTTTCCTCTTTTGAACATCAAATAAGATACTTTGAAATATGCTGTTTGCTGGGACCCATCGATTTAATATTAGAAAAAACAATTAATGGGCAAACAGCATTATTCAAAATACCTTCTTTTGTTATCAACAGGAGAAAGAAGCTCAAATGAGTTTAAAACTAAGTAAAGGGCAATTAAATGATGACAGAATGGTCATTTTTGGGTGAACCATCCCTTTAAATATTTAGTTGTGTTGTTCTGAGTTAGCAAAGAAATGATTGCTGTGTTTTGATAATTATCCTATGGCTGTTTTGCTCGCTTTCTGTTTTGCATCAACTCAAATTTCAAACTATGTAATAATCAATTAGTTTGTTGATGCCGAAATCGTTCAACATGTTCTATTTTCGAATTGTGTAGTTCTCACAATCAGTGATCTTTGAAGCATAAGGACCATCCCGTATACTGTCCGTTTGTGAGAGACGAAACAAAACCATTTTATTCCTCTTCTCTTTTGCTGGTTGAAAATGAGTCTGCAGAGAGAAATCTCTGGGCTGGAACTGATGTGGGCATCATCTGGAGAGGCTGCTTAAGACAGTCTCAGCTCACTTCACACTGCCTACTTGTGGAGCAAGTCACACTGTTGAGGTCCTGCAAGACAGTTCAATCTCCTCTCCTATGAGGGAACACTTCAGACACGGAGTTTACACTTTCACAATGACACCGCCAAACTATCCGCTTGTTAAGTCTAATGTCATGAATAACAATTTTGTATATTAACATTGAATAGCAAAATTTTGTAATAATAAAAATAGTCCATATACTGTAGCAGATGCCAAAAGTGAACAATAAATTGTATTGATACACACAGCGTGCTGTAATTCTATTGAAAATCATGATTATAATGTTTATATCTATGGCAGGTGTTGGGGAAAGTTTATTTTAAAAGTAATGCATTGCAATCTTACAGTACTTCTTAATAAAATAAAAATAAATGTGTTAGTTACTTTTTAACGAAAGTAGTTTGTTGTTGTTGTTGTTTTCTTTTTCATCTGGGCTGGGCTTGCTTGTCTATAACAAAACAAATACGATATTTAAACCATGAGTGCCCTACAAAGGGTTAAACATAATAGTTTTAATAAATAACCTCAATGAATACACCATCATTTAAAAGTAAATACATTTAATTTAAGAACACAATTAAATTGTAGGGCCATTGTGATACTGAAAGACGTTAATTAAGCAAATGCGAGTATACCCGTTATACAGATGGGACCTTTAGAAATGCACGTCTCAGGGAACAGAATGCCATGACTAACCGCGGTCAAAGACTATAGAATACACAAGATATGTCACTCGTATCTTTTTGAAAGGGAAAAAGTGTAACTGTCAATATGGTGAATAAAGCCCCGCCTACTAGTACAGGAGCCAATCATCGATCAATATATGGAGAAAAAAGCCCACTTTCTAGTACAGGAGCCAATCATCGATTGCTATAGACTGAGGATACTCTGGGGCAGGGGCTTGGACCCGACGTGAGTTTCTGCAGATTTTGTGTGATTTGGACGTTTAGAAAGGAAACTAAAGACACAATTGTAGTTTATTTTTATTGGTGATTCCTAATATGAAATTAAATCATAAGCTTGACAAGCAATTTTGGAAAATTTGATGTTTCCCCATTCAGACAGAATGCCCGAGCATACTGCCCGAGAGGCGTTTCAAAGATGGCCAATGAGTGAAATGACTTGCCTTAAAGGGACTTTGCCGCGGTTAGCCGCAGTACTCAGGGAAATTATCTGACTCTATTTCGGAGGACTATAGGTGCTGCGGGTGGCTGTTTATCCGTTGACGGTGGAGATGTTTTCTCCATGTTTTGTTCATATTTACTAAAATCTAATACAATGCTGTGCCTGGGATAATTGTGTGTATTGTTTTCGGATAAGAGAAATAGTTTCATTTTAGACAGTATTGCCGGCTTTAATATTACATTTTTGACTTTAGGCCTATACATACAAAACTTTTCACAGAGCTCAGTTAAATGTTCTTTGATTAGGCTAGTTATTAATAAACTGTTAAAGCCAAAATGAATGGTAAAATACAGGTTGTAATTTAATATAATATAGTTTAAATAAATAAATAAAATATTTAATAGCCTATATGGGCCAAATAAATATAACATATTTTTAAAATAACTAAAAAGGCTACTTTCTGAAAAAATGGCCATGTTCAAGTTTATTCCAACAAATTAAACACAAAAAAAGATAAAATAGTATATTTTGTGTATTTGAAGAAGCTGTCAATCATGCACTGAAAAAATAGGCTATAGCCTACCTTAAAACTTAAATAGGCTATTAATAATGGATATAAATAAAAGATAAATAAAACAAATTTGTGAAAGCAAGAAAGAATATTACGGGAGTGCTGTTATAAAGTGTGCTGTCTCAAATAACTAATGTTTATGCATTACCACAACTTTGCGAACATTTGAGCTGGTTTCAGTTCTTAGTTCTTTCATTTCATTTAATTCTTTCATTTCATTTTCGGTTGTTTCATTTTTAAAAATCTATTTATTTAACTTGTTTGTTAATTAAATCCTGTTTTGCTCTTTATTTTTGTGATTTGTTTAACAAATGTTTTCCAGTATTTCATTTTAAAGCATAACATTATTGACATTACATAATAGCTTACTAGTTATTTTGTTTAGTTATATTTCTAAGAGATACTATGCCTCAGCTCTGCGACAGCAAGCTTGGTCATAAAAATAAATAACAGACTTAACTCTTTTGAACAAAGTAAAATAGTAAATAAATAGTCTAGTAAATAAAAATAAAATAAAATAATGTATTAATTTACCAGATATTTGGGAAAAGTAATCTAATTGGTAACTACTCACATTACTAGAAAGTCCAGAAACTGTAGTAACACCTTGATATTGTTTTTTTTCTTCCAATTTATTTTGAGGTTTTCTCAATTCAAATAAACAGGGGCTTGGTCCTGGAAAAAAAAGTATATTCAATACATCACAACTAAACAAGCTGATTCATTTATATAGTTGGAATAAAGCGGGAAGACTATCTGATGTTTATACTCTGAGCTTTCCCATGTTCACTCAATGAAAATCTTTAAATATTGATGTACATCATTTGCACATCCATGGCTTTGATGTGCAGTTTCAGAAACAAAGCCTCGGTTCAGAGCAGAGGATTCTTTAGACAAGCTCAAAAGCACTTCTGACAGTAAATCTTTAATAACAGCATGAAGCAAACATCAGCAAGACTAAGCAAGTGCAATTACAAACATTTGTGGGCAAATGTTGGAAAGTAAACACGAGTAAAGAGCAATTGTAAACGTTTCAAAAACTATATATCTAAAATGAAATGTCCACGTAAGTTGAAATAATCTTCCATTGACATTCAGTGTAACACTTTTATGTAATTTTGATTTATTACTATATAACATAATAATTGATCATACTAAGTTGTGCTACATTTAGATGGTTAGAAATGTCTTGGTGGAAGTTAAATATTTAAGGATAGAAAAACTGTAAATAAATAAATATTGAATATCACTTTTTGTTTGTTTGTTTGTTTGTTGTTTATTATTTTTGAGCAAAGAAAACATCTGAATCATTAGCTATAGACAACTGTTAGTTAACTTTAAAATTAATAATATTAAAATAATCAGTACACTCATCTCGTTGACAGAATGCAGAAAAGGCTTCTTCTTCATCACTTTTCATTGAGCTGTTCTTTGTGAAGATTGTGCTGAACTGTGAAATGACGTACAATGTCATTATTAGCAGCAAGAGGTTAATGGAGCTCTTTGGAGGTGGTCTGTGGTTTGTTTGTGACCAATCTAACCATTCTTCACCTTTGCCTTTCAGATATTTTCTTGGTCTACCACATCTTTCCTTCACAGGAACTGTTCCTGTGGCCTTCCATTTTCTTACTATATTTCTGACTGTGGGAATAGAGACTTTAAACTTCTGTGATAGCTTTTTGTACCCTTCTCCTAATTCATATTGATGCATTATCCTAGTTTTTATGTCATTAGGAAGTTATTTTGAGGTTCCCATGTTCCTACTTTCAGTTTCACAATAAGGAGAAGCACAACTAGCAATCAGCTATCTTAAATATACTTTGGTTGCACCTGTGTTATGATTATTAAGGTTCACTGAGTCAAGCTGCAGTCACACTATAGTTTGAGCATGCAAAATTCTGTTGTACAGCGCTGCGAAAAGAGGCAGGATTAAACAAGACAATTAGACATTTTAAAAAGCGAGCGTTAGGTCCATATTTAAAATTTCTGCCCAGAGAGGTCATGTTTTAATCTAAGATTGGTCTCATGCAGTCACCTGATGAGAGTTCGCAGGTCAAAGGGCACCAAGCTTGAACTTTCCAGTGCAGCGAACTGCGAAACTTGTCGCACGAGCTTGCGTTTCTCTGACGCATTCATGTGCGTCTGAATGGAAGCCTATGGGGAGAAAAGTGTAGTGTGACCGCAGCTTTACTCAAATCCATTTTGTGTTGTAATAAATCCGCATTAAGTAACTACAGGTTTTGAAATCCACACAAAAGAGAGGGCGCCCAAACTTTTCCCTTGCTTATTTCTCAATTTCAATTTATTTTCACACATCTTAGTACTGCAACACTGCGGATTTCTGTCTAAAAACATGACATTATCTAGCTTTCTCTAAAAAACCGAATGGCATATCACTGCGATCGTCTTTTATTAAAAAAGAGTACATAATTATGCAGCCACAGAGGGGTGCCCAAATTTTTGCATAAGACTGTGTATATAATTGTTTCAGTAGTCTGAGTATGTAATTAAAATGCACCAGTTTATAAATGTGTGTTGCTGTGTGCGGATGTATGTCTTATGTTGCAGAGAATTTCCTAATTGCTATAGAATTACTGTTTTTCATTCGATTTTGGTTGCAGGAATTAATTACTCTTTGTTTTGAATATGTTGTGTAAAACAATGCAATTTTAAGAATTCGTTTAAATGTGTATAAGTTAAAAGTGCAGCTAAAATATGTTTTAACAATTTAAAAAACAAATTGCCAAGTCACAAGTTAATTATAACCTAAAATTGCAGCATTTTTACATGATCACTTCACATATAAACAAATATGATATCAAACGTTTATAGTACGAGAGAAGAAAAAGCTGTGGATGAAAGAGAACGAGTGAAGGGCATTAGGAGGAAATTTATGATGGCAACTTTGGCGCAGTTTCTCTCTCCTGAGCAGTAATGACTACATTATCATCCCATATATGCCCACCACACATCAGGCTCCCCGCTAATTAGAAGCTGGGTCATTAGAGTAATTAAATGAAAGATTGGTTACCTTATCCAGTTTGACTTTACTCGCACTGTACACATCCCTCATGTTTTCAGGCGCTCAATCTCAGACTGGAGAGTGTCTTCATATCCTATTAACTAATCTAATTAAATCCCATGTGGAGAGGGATATTTCTCTTCATGGTTGTTGTCAACCGATTTAATTAGCTACTTATTGAGTTGAATTCAGAGTCTACCTCATCTCTGTCAGCAGAGCAAAATAAAGACAGCAATATATATTTTTTAATTCATATCAGATCAGAGACTAATTTAATTTGTCCGTTACTATATCTTGGTTTGCTTTGGTGCGTAATTATGGTTTTTGCTCAGTTCGTTGTGATTTGCAAATAAATGAATGTCAAATTTAGTGTTTGAGTATGTGTGCATTGTTTTCTTATGTTTACCCTCAGTGTGCTAGATGTGTGTTTATAGACAATGCCAACCCAGGCTCATTACGAATACTTACC
The DNA here is from genome assembly GCA_903798195.1 of Danio kyathit. Taxonomy (NCBI): domain Eukaryota; kingdom Metazoa; phylum Chordata; class Actinopteri; order Cypriniformes; family Danionidae; genus Danio; species Danio kyathit. Next base: position 44,513,440 of record LR812524.1, read on the forward strand.
CAGGGCTTCGTTCTTCGTACCTCGCTTAAATGATGTAAGATGATTTGGCAGATTCTGGATCTTTTCATCTTAATAACTGATCTCTGGCTAATTTGTTTCTTCAAACAAGTTCAAATCAGATTAAAATGTCTGGATAAACTGATCTGAGATCATTGTGTGTGTGTGTGTGTGTGTGTGTGTGTGTGTGTGTGTGTGTGTGTGTGTGTGTGTGTGTGTGTGTGTGTGTGTTAAAGGACAAATCTATCATTCCTCGAAATTATGACCAGCAATGCAATGATTGGCTGATGGCACAGCAGCATAATGACATCATCTTATTAATATGTAATTATCTATGTGAGCAATTTTACATAAAATTTGTAGTAAAGTGTTTGTTAAATATGATACGCAATAACTTTCCACATTTGTTGTGGGCTGCAGGCTTTACACTTTCATTTAGCAATTTAGTTTTACATTTGGATCGGATTTTCTTTAATATAGTAGACCTATTCAAGCTTCTTAATCAGTGTAAGGAATAACTTAAGGAATAACTTATAATGGCTTCAATTAATTTTAAATTAAATCTTAAATTTCTCTCTCGCGTCCTCTTCTTGCATAAATTCAGTAGAGCAGAGGTGTCCAAACTCGGTCCTGGAGGGCCGGTGTCCTGCATAGTTTAGCTCCAACTTTCTTCAACACACCCAGAAAGAGCTTGATTAGCTGGCTCAGGTGTGTTTAATTGGGGTTGGAACTAAAATATGCGGCCCTCCAGGACTGAGTTTAGGCAGCCCTGCACTAGAGGTCGCGATATACAGTACACTTCAGCCGACCAGGCCAACTTGCTGTCGACTGACTGACCGACTGACCCATCCACCCCCATCCCTAAACCCAACCGATAGTGTTTTCAAAAGCAATTTAGGAACAGAAAAGCAGTCGTGGCCGCGTGATTTCCCAACATTTTCAGTCTGCTGTTTATTTATTTATTTATTTTTTGCTTTTGTTTTACCAGTCTTCTGGAACTGTTCTTCGACGGACTTAAACCCTGTTCTTGCGATCAACTCAGCTCCATGTCCCAAGCCCATGGCAAACTGGAGAAGGCATCTGTACGGAGGTAAGCGGTCAGCTGATATCGCTAAAAGGAACAAAAGCTGCGTCATACTTCCCCGTAGCGTTCATTTTAACGGCAAAATGCACCCATATGTACATCTGGCTACATTATTCTCACTCTCCAGAAATGTAGACGGGTACATATCCAAAATGAGCCTGTATTGCACAATGCTGCGTTTATCTGTGATATGCATAGAATAAATGGTGTTCTAGTTTAAAATTTAGAAGGCAGAAATATAAATATTCTAATGTGTTAAACATTTTCTTTAACAGCAGTTAATTTGGAGGTTCATTGTGATACTGAAAAACATATAAACCATATACAATCGTATCCATTGTAAGTTACATAACAAATGTATTCCAATATTTATTTTATTTTTAAGCCTAGCATTCTTAATACTGTTGCAACAACATTATCATCCTTATATCATCCAATAGTGTTGTGCAATGTTTAGTTAATTTAAAAAAGGATTGGTATTGTTATGTAATCATTTTTACACTCAACATAAACAAATATTTTTTTTTTCTTTCAAAAGATGGCATATTGTATGCTTCAGTTAGTTAGTCAGTTAGTCAGTTAGTTAGTTAGTTAGTTAGTTAGTTAGTTAGTTAGTTAGTTAGTTAGTTAGTTAGTTAGTTAGTTAGTTAGTTAGTTATCGTGCCAGTGAAAGATCCATTTGTGCTGTTTCTGTTAAAAAATATTACACATTGTATTATCGGTGATGATGTCATCAGCCCCCCAACATGCTCCAAATTTATTGAAAATAGTCTTGTTCATTTGTGCTTCATTTGTACTGGTTAGTGCTGGTGAAAGATCCATTCAGGCTGTTTCTGTTATTAAAATATTCACAAGCTCACAAACGCATTTAAATACATAAAAAAGCAGCATAGGTTGGATTTTCAACGTGACTTTAGACAGGATATGTGAATATAAAGAGTTAACCAGATACAGTACAAGCCGCGTGGAGCGATTACAAGAAACAAAACACAATTAAATACATATTTCGCAAGCTAGAGAAAACAAGGCGGCAACCATTTTAATCACACTTACTTACACTTGTGAAATGGAGGAAGAACCTGGTCCAACTGTGTACTGAGAAAGTTCCTGTCAATTTGTGACAAAGTTTCATACATCAATAGTTTTTTTCTGATCCTTCCTTTAACAAATGGCTGACAAATCCCTCGTTGCAGGGTAGGTTCTTGCATTAATCACCAGAACATTCACTCATTAATGTTCACTCATCTTCAGTCATGATGAATCTCACGCACACACGCACTCTACTAGTTTTTGAAGGGAAAGGCGCGTTCACGTTTTACAGGATCCGGCACTTCATATTTGTTATTGTTTCATGTCAACATCTATACGAACAGGCAAAAGATCTAGACGAACAACGAATCATTTAAACGACTTTGAGTTGAATCTTTTATCAAAACATCAATAATTTTAAACAAAGTGCACTTTCAGATTTAAACATCAGCTGGATGTTTTCATTCGCTTAGAGCTGTGTTGCACACTATAGAAGGTACTTTTAAAAACCCATAGTAGGGGCTCTTTAAATTATTACTAACTAATTAGCGAACGAAAGAACTAACTAGTGAACTAACTAGCGAACGAATGAACGAACGAACGAACGAACGAACGAACGAATGAATGAATGAATGAATGAATGAATGAATGAATGAACGAACAAAATAAAATTATGGATGTACAGTTGAAGTCAGAATTATTAGCCCCCCTTTGATTTTTTTTTTTCTTTTTTAAATATTTCCCACATGATGTTTAACAGAGCAAGAAAATTTTCACAGTATGTCTAATAATATTTTTGGTCACACTTTATTTTGATGGTCCGTTTGTTGAATTTAAGTTACATTGCAACTAATTATCATTAGATTATAAGTAGACTGTTAGGTTGGGGTTAGGGTTGGGGTTGGGGTTAGGGTTAGTGTAAGTTGACATGTACTTGCAAAGTTTCTTATAGTCAGTTAAATGTCTGTTGAAGGACTGTTAAATGTCAGCATCAACAGATATTAAGCAGACAGTCTACTAATACTCAAATGGACCATCAAAATAAAGTGTTACCATATTTTTTCTTCTGGAGAAAGTCTTATTTGTTTTATTTCAGCTAGAATAAAAGCAGTTTTTAATTTTTTAAACACTATTTTAAGGTCAAAATTATTAGCCCCTTTAAGCTATTTTTTTTTGACTGTCTACAGAACAAACCATCATTATACAATAACTTGCCTAATTACTCTAACCTGCCTAGTTAACCTAATTAACCTAGTTAAGCCTTTAAATGTCACTTTAAGCTGCATAGAAGTGTCTTGGAAAATATCTAGTCAAACATTATTTACTGTCATCATGGCAAAGATAAAATAAATCAGTTATTAGAGATAAGTTATTAAAACTATTATGATTAGAAATATGTTGAAAAAATCTTCTCTCTCTTCTCTCCATTAAACAAATTGGGGGAAAAAATAAACAGGGGGGCTTATAATTCTCACCTCAACTGTATGTGTTATCCCAAATGCATGTCTATTATGAATGCTATATTAATGATGAACTTTTGTATTGTAATTATATATGTACAGTATCAGTTTTTGCATCTTTGCATATTTTATTAATTATTCAAGCTTGTAAATGAGCTCTTTTGTCATGTAAATGGTTGAGGGAATTTCTGGCCTTCATACTAGGTCTCTGTCCATCCATCCAAAATTGGATTTTTTTTTTTTTTCATTTCAGTAAGCATATTTTTACATTACCATCCAGTACACCGGTAATGTGATCCAATCTATGTATCTCTGCCCCCTTCTCTGTTCTCTCTTTCTCTCTCTCTTTCTCGACTACATGCTTCAGTAAGATCGTTGTCATAACAGAATTGGCCCCCAAGAAGAAACAGTACTTGGATGTATTTATTTGCTCCACTTCCACTACATCTAACAGTATTTGTTCTTGTATTTATTGTGGCGGTCTGCCACTACTCACTTGCTTTTCATTTATCAAATGGCCCACTATACAGTCTGCACTGACCATACTATCTCTCTTTATTGTTACTCAGATCTGTGGGTCTCGGTTTCTCTTCACCGTTTTATTATATACAGCATAAAGGAGCCAGCAATACAAAACAGCTATGCTAAGCATTAGTGAAGATGCTTAAGATTTATTAGTTTATTTAGTTGTATATATCTAATCCACGTCATCCAGACTTGAAAGAAACCATTCAATGAGAGTCATTACTTGCGTATGTAAAAGAAGTTATTCTGTGTTTTGACCTCACGTCTTGATCAGTGAGCAAACGTTGTGAGAAGTCTTCTGATCTTCAAAACCGAATATATAGAGCAAAGCCTCCAACATCCTTACATAGAAAGCATTTCATCATGACTTTGTGACTAAGCTATTCAAAATTCATGAAATCTGTGTTTGTGATACTGCGGTGAGGACTGTGGCTTAGCTGCTGCTTGATAAATGCAAATAGTTTTTTTGTTTGTGCGTGTGTGTGCATGTGTTTTTGTATGTGCGTGTGCCTGTGCATGTGTACATGTGCATATTCAATTCAAGTTCATTTGTGTAGTGCTTTTCAAAATAATTATTGTTTCAAAGCAGCTTTACAAAGGGTGCACATTATTGCATTACAATCAAAATCAGAAAAGTTGTGTATATGGCGAATATTATATATAAACGGTGGCTCGGTGGCTCAGTGGTTAGAACTGTTGCCTCAAATCAAGAAGGTCGCAGGTTCAAGCCCCCTTTGTTGGCGTGGGTTTCCACCGGGTGCTCTGGTTTCCCCCACAGCCCAAAGACATGCACTATAGGTGAATTAGATTAATTAAATTGTTCGTAGTGTATGAGTGTGTGTGTGTGAATGCGAGTGTGTGTGGGTGTTTCCTAGTGCTGGGTTGTGGCTGGAAGGGCATGCGCTCCGTAAAACATATGCTGGAATAGTTGGCGGTTCATTCCGCTGTGGCAACCTCTGAAATAGAGACTAAGCCGAAGGAAAATGAATGAATTATATATATAAACATATTTAACCTACAGTTAAATAGTATATAGTTCAATTTTTTCAATTCACCTTTATTTCTATAGCGCTTTTACAATGTAGATTGTGTCAAAGCAGCTTCACATAGAAGATTATAGTAAATTAAAACGGCGTCAGTCCAGTTTTCAGAGTTTAAGTTCGGCTCAGTTTAGCTCAGTTTAGTGTGGTTTAATATTCACTACTGAGAGTCCAAACACTGAAAAGCAATTCCATCGATGCGCAGCTCTACAGGTCCCGAATCATGCAAGCCAGTGGCGACAGCGGCGAGGAAAAAACTTCACCAAGTGGCGAAAGTAAAGAATTAAAAAAACTTGAGAGAAACCAGGCTCAGTTGGGCACGACCATTTCTCCTATGGCCAAACGTCTTGTGCAGAGCTGCAGTTTAGGCGCCGGAGGCTGGAGAAGCTGGACGTCAGTGAGACTCGTCTGTCCCTGGAGCGTCACAGGAATCAGTCTCATGCTCTCCACTCCTTCATGTAGACCATCCAGGTCCATCTAGACCTGGTAAGAACTCTGGCAGCTGCATTTTGTACTAGCGCAAGTTTGTTATTAGAGAATGCTGGGCAACCAGCGAACAGAGCATTACAGTAATCCAGCCTAGAAGTCATGAAAGCATGAACTAGCTTTTCTGCATCTGAGATGGATAGCATACTTCGTAACTTAGCAATATTTCTCAGATGAAAGAAGGCAGTTTTTGTGACATGGGATATATGAGTTTCAAAAGTTAGATGCTAACTTTTAGATGCTAAGAGCTAATGCTAACTTTGTATCCCTCTAATTGCAGGTTGAGTTGTGAGATCTGCTGTGTACAGGATTTAGGCCCAATAAGTAATAATTCTGTTTTGTCTGAGTTTTAGAGAAGGAAATTGTTTGTCATCCAGTCTTTAACATCTTTAATACACTCAGTTAGCTTAGACAGTTCAGACGTCTCATCAGGTTTAGTTGAAATATATAATTGAGTATCATCTGCATAGCAGTGAAAGCTGATCCCGTGTTTTCTAATAATGTCTCCCAGGGGAAGCATGTATATTGTAAACAGCAAAGAGCCTAAAACTGATCCTTGAGGCACCCCATACTTTACTGGCCTGACTTGTGAAAGCGGTCCATTAATATTCACAAACTGGTAACGGTCAACTACTGTAAGTATGACTTAAACCCTTGTAGGGCCTGTCCCTGGACACCTGTAGAATTTAAGCGAATATACAGTAGTGTCCTTCCAAAAAAAAAAAGGTGATGTCTACATGTACATGGTCAATGAAGTGCATTAAGTGTTTGTATTGTCCTCGAAGTTCTCGAATGGTTGGCATCATCTCATCACAGGTCACTGATCAAGTGAATGTAAATTGATGAGCATGTGTATGTGTGCAAAGCAATCTGAAATCAAATGATTCTAACAACAATTTGTCAGTGTCATATGCTGGCTATGCCTAAAACATCAGGTTAAAATACAGTGCTAACAATATTGAGAAACTATTTAAAAGCTATTTGGTTTGCCATGATGTTGGTTTTATTTTGTAAGCTACTACTAATTGTTCTTCAGAATTTCATGTATAAAATCATTTAGAGCATTTTTAATGCTGAAAATAACAATGGATCAACATAAAATACTACATTTTATACACATTTTATACAGAACAGGTATACAAATACCATTTTTCTCAAATATAGGACCTTAATGGCCATCAGAGAGAACCAATAATAACTTTGAAGTTCATACTATGACCTTCATTCTGACATGACCTTCGAACAAAAAAAAAAAATGTGAAAAATTGGGTAGTGGGATTTTAGACTAAAAACTTTGAGTAAATATATGCATTTTCTTTTTTCCATTTTGTTTTAAAACTGCAAATGTATATGGTGCTTATAGGTTATTGTAGCATGTTTTGTGAGTCTTAGACGCTCTAAAACTGAAATAAACCATGAATATACTTTGTTTACAAGAAAGCTCAAAATGTGAAACCTAGAGCATTTTCATTTTTAGGATGACATACTTGAATGCACAAATATTATGGAGGAGATCATTTGCAGGGAAAATAATGCTGATAAGCTATAATTCAATTTGCCCTATTAATCACACAGTCACATTTTATTTACTGTAGGAGGAAATGTGTTAGAGAAAAGAAAAATGTGACTCAGAGGAATAGGTACAAAACTGTTACTTTTAAGCTGCAAAGGCCATGACTAGGGTGGTGTTTTTGTATGTATGTTGTATGTATAGTTTTTAAACAAAACCCACATACGCATATGGGTTTGGAACAACATAATAGTTTGATATGTGTGGCAGAATAACATTTTTACTGTGAACTATATTTAAATTGTTGGCCATAAAACTGTCACCGTGGTTTGGTTTGACCAAATGTGTTACTTTGTTCTGAGGATCTGTGAGGATTTTTAATCATCCAAGCCATCACAGAAAGTCCACTAGGCATTTTTTTTTCTTCTTCTTCTTCTTCACAAAAGAAGCTGGATTAAATGGCTACCTTTTATTCCTCTTTCAAACCACCTGACCTCTTTTCACCATCCTTGAAAGACTGACCTTTAGATGTCAGTACAGTACATGGCCGTGTCTTGGCCTGATATGAGAAAGGCATCTTAACCTGGGTCATTTAACAGCAGTTACTGTCAACATGGGGATCAAGTCACTCTTGACAGTCTACATCTGAGGTCTAAAAGGCCCTTTTACACATAGGACAGGGACAAACTTAAACAATAAGTGATGTCATGTCCTGATTGTAGATGAGAGACCAGCTGCGGTCAATTATATCACATGCTCCTCTCGAAATTAGTTTGTGAAACTTCACTTTGTATGTTTATTTTTTAATGTAACAAATATGTTACACCAGCTCTTGGCAATAATGAGTCATGAGAATTATCTTATTAATCATTGGATTTTTGTTTTTTTGATGTCATTGTTTTAAAAAATGATACTTAATATAGTTTGACCAATGTCTTTGTAAAGAGCACTCAAATTGTTGTGTTTACACCACATTATTGTATGTAAGAGTATCATCCTAACAAAGTTACCTTCATAGTAAAATTATTGGTATACAGTATATCAACAAATCTAAACAGAAGATTTCATATTAAGAGCATCTTTTCATAAAGTTAAAGGGATAATTAAATATAAAAAAATTAAATGTGCCATCACTTGTTCCAAACTGTATTTGAAAATCCTACTATGGATTTCAATGGTTACAGGATTTGCACATTCTTAAAAAAAAAAAAAAAAAAAAAAAAAAATATATATATATATATATATATATATATATATATATATATATATATATATATATATATATATATATATATATATATATATATATATATATATATATATATATATATATATATATATATATATATGTATATATAAATATTGTACTGATTTGGAACAAGTCAAAAATGAGTAATGACAGAATAAAATGTTTGGGGTGACCTATCCCTTTAACCATAATGTCAAATGCATTATAAATAACTGACATAAGAAGATGTAACCTTAATTGAAAAGTTGTAATAATATGTAATATATGCAGTGGTGTAAAGTAACAAATTGTCACCTTGGAATTGTAAGGTTCTGTCTGTGTTCTGAATGATGTTGAGATATTGAGCTTCAAAGTTTTTGCATTCCATATATCTAACGGTATGTGTTTAACATTTGTTTTTTAAATAAAAAGTCTTAAAATGTAAACAACTTATTAAAAAAACATCTCATAATGTAAATAAGTTGTCATTTAATAAGAATATGTCAATAACTCAATTTTGACAAAAATGTCAGATGGAACCTTATAATTCTAAGGTGACAGAATTACAAATACTCAAACTACTGTAATTGGATAGTTTTTCTCAGAAATTGTAATTTACTAAATAAAAATGTGTACTTTTACTTTCCCTTGAATATATTTTTAGTGCTATATCTGTACTTTTACTCCATTACTTTCCTTCAACCTGCAGTCACTACTTTCTTTTTTTCTATGGGATTGGCTAAAGTAGAACAATAAGTCCTGTGATTCCTGTCCAAATTGCACATATAAACTAAATTGCATCATACTAAACTACTTTAAGACATGGGCACGTACAGTATAAATGCAGTTAACCATTTGTATGCATAAAAAGTGTCCAAAAAGACATCCAAAATCATAACATGTAGTAACCAAGAGACTGTTTAAACTGGATGATGGATGTATGATGACTGAAATGCCCTTAAACAATCACTAAATGCACTACAGAATGTTATGTTTTCACACACATACACATTTTTTGTTTTAACAGTGACTTTCACTGTGTAATTGTCACAATTACCAGCTATCTAAACACCATAGGTCGCTGGAAAACATTCACAATTGCTCACGGACTACAATCCTGCCTCATATTGGACTACAAAATCCAGTCATGCACCACACACACACACAACCGGTTCCAGATACTGACTGATTACACTCTCACAGCTGATGCTGCTCAATGACTGATTAACACACATATATTCGGCTCACGAGACACTTATTGCTGAGTCTTGTTATCTTTTTAGTGACATTACAACTCATTACCTTTGTCTTGCTTTGCGTGTTTTTGACCCTTGCCTCACCTTGTTTGTTTGTTTGTTTTAAGTTGTCTGCTGCCTGCCTTGTGACCATCTCCTTGTTATTTTGACTACGACTCTAGATTGCCCTTATACATCTGTTTGCTCCTGTGTTGATCATTGCTTGCCTAACCATCTCAATAAACCTGCATTTGGATCCGCACCCCTGTTGTTAGTGTTACTTCCCTGTTACAGTAATACTCACTACTCGCAAATCTCGAGTACTTTTTAAAGGGCTACTTTTAACTCATACTTTGAGTAATATTTACAACAGATACTTTTACTCTACTTGCACTTTGTTTTGGGCAAGTAATGGTACTTTTACTTGAGTCATATTTTTCAGTACTCTTTCCACCACTGAATATATGTTATTATGCAACAAAACCATTGTAGGATTAAAAGAAGATGTGTAATGCTTTACCATTTGGAGACCATTGCATGCCAGCCATACCAGTAACCATGTTTCTTTAAATCATTAATACTTCTTGTAATATGTTGAATCATACATATCTTACATTCAATCTTACATTCCCTCTGAACATCAATTCGAGACATTGCTGCAAGTAAATGTAAACATAAAATGACCTCAATATCAATATTTAATCTCATTCGTCTTAATGATTCGATTTTATGGTGTCTATTAACACATTGATGAATATGTGTATTTATTTAAACATTTGCTGTTTAGGTTAAATAATTTAACTGCTTGAGAATCATTGAGTGTCATTACCATCACGATGAAACCATAACTGCATATGATTGATTTGACTTGCTGTATTGAGTCATGTTACTTTCCTTTTGAGCATCAGTTGAAAAGGCAATAGATGTGAGTCAAGATATTGCAGTAAGGAAACAAAAACATGACCTGTAAAATGACTTTTTAAACATCAAGACAAACTTTGTAAGCCAAGATTGAGTCATATTAAGAAAATGAAAAATGATCTGTAGCAATATTATGTGCCTTCTTTTTAATCTTATTCATCATACCTCATTATTAAATGTTATAGTGTTGATTTTTCATTACTGTTTAGTTTGCAATTGAATTCCATTCACTCCAGCCATGTACTGTGTGTGTGTATATATATGTATATGTATATATATAGTCATATCAGTTAGTCAACAGTAAACTGTTTTTAATGTGGAAAGTGGTGCTATTTGGCTGGTGTGTTTGTTTTTAAAGGGATAGTTCACCCAAAAAATGAAATTGTCATAATTTACTCACCCTTCACTTGTTTCAAACCGGTTTGACTTTCTTTCTTGTGTTGAACACAAAAGAAGGTATTTTGAAGAAAGCTGGAAACCTGTAACCATCGACTTCCACAGTATTTGTTTTTCCTACAGTATATGGAAGTCAATGATTACAGGTATCTAACAGTCTTCAAAATATCTTCTTTTACTGTGGCCAAGAGAGCTTAATGTGCTGCAGTTTAAGAAAACACAAGCAATTACAAAAAACACCAGCAAATTAAGAAAATATATTCATCGGTTTGACAGCACATGTGTTGCGAATCCTAACAATGCAAACAAATGAAGAAAGCAAGCTGCATTTTCTTACAGCACTAACAAATTAAGAAAACGCGCTGCATTTTCGCACAACACATACAAATAGAATGGAACACAATGGAAATGTTTCAAGGGAACCCTAACATAAACATTTCGTAGCAGCTTCCGTCATGTTTTAGGGTCCCTTTTAAACATTTCCATTATGTTCAGTTCTATTTGCAACTGTTGTGAGAAAATGCAGGCGTTTTCGTAATTTGTTTGTGTTGTGAGAAAATGCAGCATGTTTTTTATGTGTATGCGTTGTGAGGATTTGCAGCACGTATGCTGTCAAACCGATGAAGATCTTTTCTTAATTTTCTGGTGTTTTTTGTAATTGCATGTGTTTTCTTAAATTGTAGCACTTTCAGCTCTCATAGCCACCGTATTCTTTAGTGTTCAACAGACTAAAGAAAATAATAAAGGTTTGAATCCACTTGAGAGTAAATATTAAATAAACCTTCATTTTCCTTCAGAAATCTTTCCTTCAAGGAATAGCTCATACAAATAAATAAATAAATAAATAAATAAATAAATAAATAAATAAATAAAATTAGGCTGAATTATCATATTATCCCCCTTGATGTTGTTCTAATTGCATATTATTACATATATTTTATTTATTTTTTTGGATAACACAAATAGGCTTTCTAAAACAAATTAGGCTAAAAGCATAAGCCATGATATGATGTATTTTATAACAAAAATGTGAAACTGCACATTTATGAGACTAATGACATGCTTAATCACCTAAGAAAAGCACAAAAACTGGAGATGACACAAGTTTAAGGGTGATGCTAACAGTTTCATAAATGTCTAGTTTTGCATGAAGAGGGTCAAGGTCAGTATTTTTTTGGTAACAATATTTTGTTGTTTGGTTTGTGCTCTTAATATAAGAACTGGACAAATTCCAAGGTGACAAAGGCCTTGTCCACACAAACATAAGCACTTTTAAAACCACAGCTATGTGGTCATTCATTCAAACGCAAACACAGTCAATTGAAAGCTGAAACTCCTGCAGGGGTTGGAAGAAAAAAAAAACTGTTTGCAGTGTTGTTGATTTTGGCATGTGATATCAGAGGCTTCTGATTGACCAGTATGGCTTTATGGCTTGGGTTATATTGCCACCTATTGTTTTAGCACTAAAGGGCACTTCATCTTTCATGTTTCTGTTTTTTTTTTTTTTTTGGACTTTAGCTCCCATGCTCCTTTGTTTGTGTCATTGTGTTCAGCTGTGTGTCATCAATCTGTTTAGTAACGTGTGCACTTAAGTCCCTCGTGTTTTGTCTTTCTTTGCACCCAGACTATGGCCCCCTTTACACTGATGTGTTTAAGTTTTAAAATGGTGTTTTAGAATGAAAATGATCCACATCCACACTGGTGATGTGAGGGGTGATGTGAATGAGGTTATAAGTACACTGTTCCCTTTAAAGATTTAACCAATGTGGCCTCTGGTGTTTGTTTTACATATTAAACTTGCGAAGTCTGAATTTGAAAAGGAAAGAATGCAAGACTGAACTTTGTGTAGGCTATTTGATATTAAGAAAAGCTCCAATCAGGTACCGAATGTCTGCAGCCATGCCTCCATTTTCAGATGTTTTTTTTTTTCTTTTTCCCCTATCCACACTGACACAGAGCAGCAGCATTTTAAAATGAAAATGGTCTCTTCAGCGTTTTCAAAATGCTTCGTTTTTGGGGCTCGAAAATTCAGAAGTAGTGTGGACGGAATGCGTAACCGTAGCAAAAGTTATGCGTTTTAACGCTAAAACGTATTAGTGTAAACGGGGCCTACTATTTTGTAGTCCTGTTAGTTAGTTTGTTTACTTGTTTGCTTTTTTATCCTAGTGCAGAGATGCCCAAAGTAGGGCTCGCGGGCCAAGGTTGGCCCATTGTAACCTTTGATTTGGCCCACCATCCCATCTGAAAATGATAGAGAGGGTTGGGGCAATGCCTTTAATAGACATTGTCATTTATAATTTGATGTAGAGATAGGCAATATTGCAAAAAAAGAAAATATCGCATGTGCGCGTGACATGCTCAGCAATCACATTTTAATAAAACTATGTATAGCGCTTCATACCAAAACTTCTTACCAATCTTTTTTGTTTATTGATATTGACAATGGTGTTCTGTCAATAAATACCGATACCGATACCGATTTTATCACCCAGCCCTAATTGACGTAAGCCTTTTTTGTTTGTTTGTTTTTGCTGAGCTACAAAAAAGCAAATTGAGAATAAATGTTTCAATTAATTCTACATAAATCTGAGTTTTTAAAATGTAAATACTGTCACAACAAATAGAAGACTATGCAGAAGACATCGGCAAGCAAATCAAGGCAAAAGCTTGGGTAACTTTTATTAATAAGATGTTTTTACTGTAATAAGTTCAGTATAAAATGTAAAAATATATACAGTATTAGTTAGAATAAAGCAATGTTTTTATACATATTTTGAAATATTACTAAATTAATTAGGAAATTACCCATGGCAACTATTTTTACCTTCGGCCCACTAGCCTCAATCAAGTTTGGATTTTGGCCCTTCATAAGAAAAAGTTTGGGCACCCCTTTTCTAGTCTGTTCAGTGTAATTCTAGTTGTGATTTGCTTAGTATTTTTGTCTTGTTGAAATTGCTTTGTCTTACTATTACCTGGATTACTTTTGGGAATGAAATAAAAGTTGCACTTGGATCCTCAACCACTGATGTGCTGCACTTTTGTAACAGTAACATGTTTTTTTATTTTTTTTTATTTTTTTTTTTGACATGGATAGAGATTTTTTTTTTCTTTAAATCATTCATGGTTTTTGTGTGTATTTATTCATTTATTTAAAAACTATGGACCAGGCCTAAATAAAATTGTAATTTATGTTCTGTGTAGCAAATGAATGAGTGAATGAATTATTTTCTTGACTTAGCTATGTCACATTATTTTATTCTTTCAAGAAATGCATAACTAGGCTAATGTCTATGATTTCAGAACGCTTGTGTTGTTGTCTACCCCAAGCTTTTTTTTTTTTTTATAAGTCTGAACACTTATAGCAATAATGATGTAGGTACAATAATAATCTGATGTGTCGCATTTACCTGCCAGCAGGTTGATGCTGTTTTGATGAAAGATGATGACTGAAGTGAGTCTTATTCACTGTGTTCATTCAGGATAGTGGAGGCAAGACCTTAAAGCCACATTTTCTGACCTCTGTTTTATTTTGAAAGAGCAGAAAAGGAGCTGTTTGTTTCCTGAACAGACAGTTGCGAATGATCCTTTGTGTTGCTGTTGTGCTTCATAGATCACTGAGTCTTATCACTCCACAGGTAGAAAACAGCAGCGCAGTGGATGAGGGCATTGTAGCATTGAATAGCCCGGCAAGACCTTTAAGCAGAATTCTTTCATCTCATCCCTTTACTATTGTGCATAACGTTTTTGATGCTATCATAGTCACTGTGATGCTACACTTGATGTTTTACAGCTTGAAAAGGACTTCCTTTTTCAGTTGGATAGGTTTTATTCCAAACAGTTTCTTTTTTTTTTTTTCTTTTTTTTTTTTGTCAGAAGTCTTAGTAGCTCATACACTTTCATCAGGGTTTACAAGTATCCCATACAAAAACTCAAGAAAAAGAACAAGATTAAATCATTCTTACATTTTAAAATTGAACAGTGAATTAAAGTAAATAAAATTATAATTTCACCAGATAATATTATCATCGCATATGTGTTTTTTAGTTAGAACACTTTCACACAACATGATTTTCAATTGAAGCCAGGTCCAGATATTTGGCATGCTAAATATTTCTTGGGCATCACCGACACATAGGCAATTCTTTCAGATCACATGTTCAATAATTTACACAGTGTGCTTGTTGCTCACATGAATAAGCACTGTTTTGCCTCCGATATTGGCCTTTTGTCTGCAATTTCAAAACCTTTTGTCTTCAAAACCTGTTAGCAAACAAATATCAGGGCTAAAATTGTTCAGTGTAAACTTGCCATAAGTTGCTGAATAACACTCTCTTCAGCAAACGGATGACTCTTATTCTGCATGCTGAATAGAGCCCACTCGAAAGTGAAAGTAAAAGTCATGACTTGGACAAGTTGAAATTTGTGCTTTAATCCATCTTTAATGCAAACACAAAGCAGTGAACTCACACCTGGAGCAGTGGGCAGACATTCCTGTGGTGCCGAGAGAACATTTGGGGTTCAGTGTCTTGCTCAAGGGAGAGCGTTGGCTATTTACTCCCACCACCTACAATCCCTGCTTGTGCTGGGATTTGAACCTGCAACTGTGACCTTTCGATTTGAAGATCATCTCTTTAACC
The DNA here is from genome assembly GCA_903798195.1 of Danio kyathit. Taxonomy (NCBI): domain Eukaryota; kingdom Metazoa; phylum Chordata; class Actinopteri; order Cypriniformes; family Danionidae; genus Danio; species Danio kyathit. The sequence continues at coordinate 44,528,988 of LR812524.1, forward strand.
ATTAGGTCATGGCTGTCCCCAAAAAATCCAAAATCAGTTGAAAGTGTAGAACACACTGAACCAACTACAGTAGTAGGGCCAACGCTGACTGTCACATGTTTTTATGTTTTTAACAAATAAAATCGCTGTCACGGTGACACAGTGGGTAGCAGGATTGCCTTACAGCAAGAAGGTCACTGGTTCGAGTCTCGGCTGGGTCAGTTGGCATTTCTGTGTGGAGTTTGCATGTTCTCCCTGCGTGTTTGTGTGGGTTTCCTCGGGGTGCTCCGGTTTCCCCCAAAGTCCAAAGACATGCGCTATAGGTGAATTGAATAAGCTAAATTGGCCGTAGAGTATGAATGTGAATGCAAGAGTGTATGGGTGTTTCCCAATGTTGGATGGCGGCTGTAAGGGCATCTGCTGCGTAAAACATATGCTGAATAAGTTGGTGGTTCATTCCACTGTGGCGATCCCTAATGAATAAAGGGACTAAAACAAAAAATGAATGAATGAATGAATAAAATTAAAGATACACATTCCTAATATCCATACAGTATATATACAGTAATCAACATTTGTAGTGGTTCAAAACCTTTCAAAGTTGTCCTAAAACTAATCAGCAACACTTATTCTTGACTATTCCTGACAATTTTGGATACATTCATTCATTAATTTTCTTTTCGGCTTAGTCCCTTTATTAATCTAAGGTTGCCACAGCGGAATGTACAGCCAACTTATCCAGCATATGTTTTACACAGCGGATGCCCTTCCTGCTGCAACCCATCTCTGGGAAACATCCATACACACTCATTCACACACATGCACTACGGACAATTTAGCCTACCCAATTCACCTGTACTGCATGTCTTTGGATTGTGGGGGAAACCGGAGCACCTGGAGGAAACCCACGCAAACGCAGGGAGAACATGCAAACTCCACAGAGAAACGCCAACTGACCCAGTCGAGGCTCGAACCAGCAACCTTCTTGCTGTGAGGCGACAGCACTACCTACTATATATATATTATACAGAGGGAAAGTAGGTTTATACTTAACATTTGAATTCTTAACCAATCTAAAACTCCTCTATTCTCAAGTACAAGTGCTCTATAAAGTTGAAATGGAACTTTCCTTTTCTTATCTAGATTAAAAGTTCAACCTTTAAGTGAGTACAGAACAAACTCATTGCTCTTTCAGTCAGTTCTGGCCATTGAGCAATTTCCGTAGCCAGAAAAGAGACTATTGTATCTTCCTATAGGTAATTATGGTACATTCTAATGAAAATGGCATCTGAGTCTGTGCATTTTCGGATGAATAGGCTGGAGGAAAGCAGATCAGACGTCTTGAATTTATGTGGTAACCAGTCCTTTTTAATGGTAGCTCATAATTTCACAGATCAATGAGCATTACCTGCAGCAGTAAAAGAGGGTAGAATTTGTATGCATGCCAAATTCAATATTTTCAACCTATTGTTGAACAAGGACAAAGCCATTAGAAATGTGCAATTAAAGGTATTTTCCACAAGTAATTCTTTTATGTCGCACAGACACTCCACTAACAACATTATAAAGCTTGCACAATATTAAGACAAACATGCCATTCACTGAGGCTTCCATTTTAAGCAGAGGCTTCATTCTGCAGATGTTTTTTTTTTTTTTTTCAAAGCATCTCAGGCATAATTAAGGTTAGAAATAGCAGCTGCAGTGACAAATGTATTACATTGTGCTATATTTTTAAATTAGTATGGTGCTCATTTCTCTGAATGTCAAAGTCATGAATTTGATGCGGGCAGTGGAGCAAGGCCTCAGAAGCTTATTCAGACAAGTAGGGTCAAATTTATTTGCTGAAAAGTGCAAATTTGTATAACTAGGCTGTCGTTGAGGTTAAGGTCAGTGAAGTTGAGTGATAAACACTATCCACAGGTTCTTGGCTGACCTAACAGTTTTCTGTGTTGTTGAGCCAAGCTGTAAAGTGATTTAGTGGTCGATTGATATCTGAATCTAGGCCAAAATGTCAGAGAAGCAGGCAGAGGTATGTGATAAGATTGTAGGTATGTGTTATTAGAAGATTGTTAGAGAAAGTTAATTAATACCTAGTTTCCACTGAATGGTGCGGTTCAGTAAAATATAATACAGTACAATTCAGTATGGGTCACCCATATCAGGTTTGCATTTCCACTGCCAATAATACTCTTATCTGGTAAAATGTTTCTTTTGCACACTCAAGTGCACAACTAGTGCACAGCAAGTAAGTGCTTTGTTCTTTTCATGCATTTAGATACAACATGTGGACAGCCCCTTAAACAACAATGGAGGACATAAAGAGTTCCTGTTCTTGCTACTTGGCTTGTGGCTCAGGTTGATCATGGTTCATCGTTGCTGGTTGTCATTGTATTATTATGGTTTTTGCTTATGCCAGTCCAATCCCAAGAGGAAACATAACTATTTTACAAAAAAAGTGGCAAACTTGCCACTTTCAATTCACTATAATCTTTCAATTCACTATAATCTTCCATGTGAAGCTGCTTTGATACAATCTACATTGTATAAGCGCTATACAAATAAAGATGAATTGAATTGAATTGAATTGTACAAATTCATGATTTAATTTGTTGGAAAACAAAAAAAATTTAAATGAAGTTGTGCCCTCAAAACCCCATCCCTAAACCCAACTGTCATTAGCTACGTTTCCGTCCACCGATTTTTATGGTCATTTTGGATATGCGCATTAAAAAAATGGTTGATGGAAACGCCAAGATCAATTTTGAAAATGCGCAAAAAAACATATGCACACAACTGAGTAGGATAAACTTTTAATTTGATAAGATGATGCAAACACTTTTACCAAGCAAATTCCAGTATGTGCATTAAAAAAAGTCATGTGATTTTGTTATAAGAGATCATGTGATGATAGAAACGTGTTTGAATGAACAAATCAGCAGGCTGAGCACACTGTAAAACATCTGAAATGTTGTTTTGGTCATTCTAAAACACCAGTATTAGTGTTATTATATTATTAATTACCTCTAGAATTGTCAAAAGCTTTCATTGCATGTCGTCATACTGCCTTTTGTAAAGTCATTTATCAAATAAGGAAAAGATTGATGCAGCTTCCCTACAGCAGCAAATTCCATTTTTACTTTTGATATGATGCCAGTTAATCGTTCGATAGAAACAATGCTTTATTCACATATCTTTTATTCGATATTACAGTTATGCACATTTAATTTGCATCTTTGGATGGAAACATAGCTACAGTGGGTGAGAAAATTGTACTAAAATGTATGAATGAGATCGTACAAATTAGCCAGTAAATGAAAACATTACCAATTACCATGAGATTGCATTGGTTTTGGCTGTGTATTTTTAAAAGGCATTTCCTGTGTTGTTGTAACCCTGGCTTTTTGCTCACACCCTCACACGATTCACTGTAAATCAATGGCGTTTAGCAGGGAGCCTAGCTGCATTGTCGTGCAAGGTACCCTTACAAAAGGGTCCCAAAAAGTGATATTTCTTGCTGTTTTAGTACTTTTGACAGTGGAAACAGAAATACGTAAATGTGTACCATTCTGTACTAAACCATCAATGAAAAAGAGCCAAAAGTGTACAATTTTAAACAGGGAGTTCAGCCAAAAATTATGCCATCATGTATTCACCGCTTATTGTTTCAAACTCAAATGACTTTCTTTCTTGAAAATACAAAAGAAGGCACTGTGAAAAATGCCAATGTATTTATTTTTTACCCCTCTAGTTCCTCAGGTCTGGGTGGGAATTGAACTTGTCTTTCCATTAGGAGACAAACACTAACAAAGAAGCTAAAGATCACACCATAGTGTCAGTCACTCGCATGCATCTTTAGCCCAGGGGTGTGAGGTTTACTTTCCCATTTCCAAACAACCGGCCTCTGTTGCACTAAAGACACTCCCATTTGGGTCATGACACCAGTGTAAACCTTTGTACTCCCCTTGCTCTGTGCGGGATTCAAACGAACTTTTCCAGCATGGGAGGCAGGCACTAACAAGGACTCTAAAGACCACAGATTCTAGTGTCTGTCGCTGGTGTGTCTCTTAAGGCCAGAGAGTGAGACAAATGAACACCAACTCCTGCTAGCTGGTCTTCATTAGACTTACCCGCAAACCTCACTCCAATCCAGGTCATGTCACCAATGTAACCTTTACATTTCACTCGCCCCATTCAAAGTATGTTTCAAACTGGTGTTTGATGTAGGTGTAGTAACTCGGATGTTAAATACCACCAATGGCACTTTATTTTACAGTATGCATACTTAAATTAACTGCACACATTCAATAATCTATTAATTTTCCTTCGGCTTAGTCCCTTATTTATCAGGGGTTGCCACAAAGCAATGAACCACCAACTTATCCAGCATATGTTTTACGCAGCGGATGCCCTTCCAGCTGCAACCCAGTACTGGGAAACACCCATACATGCTCACATTTATACACACACTCATACACTATGGGCAATTTTAGTTAATCCAATTCTCTATACCACATGTCTTTGGACTGTGAACCAGGGCACCCGGAGGAAATCCACACGAACAGGGGAGCACATGCAAACTCCACAGAGAAATGCCAACTAGTCCAACTGGGACTCGAACCAGCGACCTTCTTGCTTTGAGGTGACAGTGCCAACCACTGAGCCACCATAGTATGCACACATCCAAAGAAAAGAAACCTTGAAGCAGGTGTAAATACACACTTATGAAAACTCAGTTTATTTATTGACTTGCATAATATATACATGTGAAGTAAGACCATAAAGTAAAGTGCTATGTTGCAGCCTTTAGCGGTAGTGCTAATGTGTGTTGTTTTGTTCATCACAATGGTACTTGTGCTGCTTCTTGTTTGCTGCAATTAAAACACTTAAGAAGTAAAAGTAAACAAACAGCATTATTTTACCTGTTAATTTCCATCTGTTCATGCATTTTGTGTGAGTACAATATGATTTTGCGCTCCAAACTGTCTTAAATACACGCAAGAGCCTTTGAAAAGGCTTTGGAAGCAATGCAATAATGCTACAAAACAACATCTTTCTCATGCAGACCAATCCTTTCACTTCATAACACATCAATGTATTAGGAACCATGGGTATTTTTGTTTTGCATATGTATGTGAACTGTATGTCTGTGTGTATTTGTATTAGGGCTGCACAATAAATCTAAATAAAATTGCAGTCTTGATCATTTATAAGCTTGTCATGCACATCTTGTCAGGGAAGCTGTGCGTTTAATAGTAAGTCTATCCTCTGATAGCCAGAGGGCGCTCTTGTGTGGAAACTTTAACATCCATGAAGAAAGAAATCCTCATAGCATTTGCTGAATGCATACCAATGCTGTATCCAAAATTACCCCTTATATTCTCATTCACTATTCTCTACATCAGTTCATTAATATAGTCCACTAAGATGTGAATGAAAACGAGTGAATGAATTTGAGCAGTGAGTAGCATGTGCATGGCAACCTTGTCATATGTCCTGGCAGATAGATACAACTGTAAAATGCTCACTGCAGTTAGCCATGCGAGATTGACTTCAGGAATCAATAAACGGATTCAAAATGTGCGCATCAAATCAAATACCCAATTCTTTGAAATTTGGAACCGGTTCTAAAATAGAACCAGTTCTCGATACCCAACACTTGTCACAAGTGATTTTTTTCTGTCATGTATACAACCTTTAATGAAATAATATTTTATTTTGAAACACTGACATAATTCACTGTGGATGCCATCTTGTGGTCAGACAGTTGCTGCGTCCCAATCCGCATACTATCCGTCCTAAATAGTATGTGAAAATAGAATTAGTATGTCCCAAATCGTAGTATGTTGAAAAGAGTATGCCAAAAACTCCCGGATGGTTTACTATTTCTGGTCAAAATTTTAAGTGTAGAAGTGTCCATACTCTAACCGCTGATATTGCCCACAGTACATTGCGCGTTGGACGTGAATTCGATTAGAACTACAAAACGCGGGTGAAAAGTGTAAACAAACTACAAACATGATGGATGCGCGAGACCAACCGTCAAGCAGAGAGGCTTCAGTAAAGATGTTTGTATGGCTGTTAATTAATATCTAACCCACTGGAGAATATTTAAATACCATTGTCTGTGTTATATTTCATCTGCAACAACAATACTAAACTTATATAAAGACGTGTTTGGACATTACCGTCTGAATGCAAAATTATCCAAAGACCTGAGGAGATTTCTCTGCATGAAAGAATCGTGAATGGGAGATTATCCTGCTGCTGCTTCTCCAATAAGGTAGGAAATTAAATTCGACAGAAATGTGGATGATTGACAGGGCTCTTAACTAAGCAACACAACGATCTGTGTAATGAGGAAGTAGTATGTCCCAAACCTTGCATACTTCTCTGTTACTCACTCAAAAGTATATATTTTTCCTCCACAAAAAAAGTCCATACTTTTAGGTCGTAGTATGTGAATTGGGACGCAGCAATTGAAATTAATTTGGGCTTGCAAACTCTCACAGTGGATTGTGGGGTTTTTCTTAGCTGTTTAGTGTACTTGGGCTGTACACTCGTTCTTTTAGTGTATTGTTGGCATACCTGTATTGGAAATTCCAGGAGAACTGCGGGGGTGGGGGTGTGTTTGTCTGAATAACACAGTTGAGGACCGGGTTAGTAACTGTACTGTGGTGTTAGTAAATGTACTTGGACTGGGTTTCTGGTGGTCGCTGCGATCGGATGCTGTAAGACCAGGGGCCAGGTGAAAGAGAGTTTTCCGGGAGAAATAACAAAACAGGAGGGTGGTGGGAGATAGGTCTGAAATACAGGAGACTCCTGGGAAAAACAGGAGTGATGGTAGGCATAATTATGGGATGGATTGAGTGCACATGCTATGGTTTCAGACGTCACTAGAATTTGCTGCTTTGTCAGATTGTGCACTACTTAAGGGTACAGGGGGTGATTTTTGGATACAGCCTAGACTTAACCACTTTATTTAAATCAATGTGACTAATAAACACACAACTACGGAATCATCTCACAGAAGGATTTATTTTAAATACTTGACTGAAGTAAGTTGGGAGTAAAAGCATGTTGTTATGTGATATTTTCACATGCTTTAAAGATTTAGCAGCAACACAGAGCCATAATTCATTGAGAAGCTATGCAAACAGCTGTCAATATCACTGCGCGATTATCTTTAATTTCATTATCACCTGGATAAATTCTCTGTGATTATGAATGCATACAGTAGCTTGACAATGAAATATGGCTACAAAGACAAAACCGGCTTTACTGACTAAATGCGCACACAATCACATTAGATTATTTGTGTAGACCTAATGTGTAGGTGTATTTTTGTAGGTATATGAGCTTTTGTACACTTATCATCAGCCATTTTATTGGGTACACCTGTCCAACTGCTTGTTTCTAATCAGCCAATCGCATGACAGCAACTCAATGCATTTAGGCATGTAGACATGGTCAAACCGATTTGCTGCAGTTAAAACCAAGCATCAGAACGGGGAAGAAAGGTGATTTAAGTGACTTTGAACATGGCAGGGCAGTTGGTGCCAGACGGGCTGGTCTGAGAATTTTAGAAACTGCTGATCTACTGAGATTTTCATGCACAACCATCTCTAGGGTTTACAGAGAATGGTCTAAAAAAGAAAAAATATCCAGTGAGCAGCAGTTCTGTGGGCGCAAATGCCTTGTTGATGCTAGAGGTCAGAGGAGAATTGATAGAATGGTTCGAACTGATAGAAAGGCAATAGTAACTCAATTAACCACTCGTTACAACCAAGGTATGCAAAAGAGCATCTCTGAACGTACAACACGCCCAACCTTAAGGCGGATGGACTGAAGCAGCAGAAGACCGCACCAGGTGCCACTCCTGTCAGCTAAGAACAGTAAATCGAGGCTACAATTCGTACAGGCTCACCGAAATAGAACAATACAGTAGCAGATTGGAAAAACATTGCCTGGTCTGATGAGTCTCGATTTCTGCTGCGACATTCGGATGGTAGAGTCAGAATTTGGCATCAACTAGATGAAAGCATGGATCCACCTTCCTTGTATCAATGGCAATGGTGGTGGTGTAATAGTTTGGGGGATATTTTCGTGGCACACTTTAGGCCCATTAGTACCAACTGAGCATTGTGTCAACGTCACAGCCTACCTAAGTTGTTGCTGACCATGTCCATCCCTTTATGACTAGTGTACACATCTTCTGATGGCTACTTCAAGCAGAATAACGCACCATGTCATAAAGCGCCAATCATCTCAGACTAGTTTCTTGATCATGACAATGAGTTCACTGTACTCAAATGGCCTCCACAGTCACCAGAGCTCAATTCAATAGAGCTTCTTTGGGATGTGGATGATGGATGTGCAGCTGACAAATCTGCAGCAACTACGTGATGTTATCATGTCAATATGGACCAAAATCTCTGAGGAATATTTCCAGCACCTCTCTGAATCTATGCCACTAAGGAGTAAGGCAGTTCTGAAGGCAAAAGGCGGTCCAACCCGGTAACTAGTAAGGTGTACCTAATAAAGTGGCCGGTGAGTGTATATGTATATTAATGTTTATACAATTAGTCTTAAACTATTGACTTGCATTTAATAAGTGTTCTCATTTTGAGGTGGGTGGGTGGGTGGGTGGGTGGGGGGGGGGGTATTAAAGACTGCAAAGATTCCTGTAAAAAAAAAAAGGTTTTGATTGATTAATTAATTGCAGTGACATAATTTGGGTCATATTTCCTGGATAGATAGTTAAGCTACAGCTTCCTCTTTAAGCTGACACTCCGGGGGCTGCGACAATGAAACTGTTGTGTCATTATGTCACCCCTCAGATTCACACAGGCGGATGTGTGGGAGGATTGTTTTGTTATCGTGTTACAAGGGAGTCACATGATACTTTTAATAAGAAAGCAGTTTCAAGAAATTAATCCTATTAACATAGTCCATATCCCCAAGACACAATGAAATGATGTTGAAATGTGCATAGCAGACTAAGGAAGATCCACCACCAGCTTCCCTCCCCTCTAACCAACTATCTTGTCAACATATGTTTATGTGTCCTGGAGGAAACCAACCAAAGTGATAGAAATTCAATTAGCACATTGCCTAAAAATAAAACAAACATAAAGTTTTTAATTATACGAAGGGAAAGTGTGTACCAACTGCTTCAGTTCACTGACTTGAGACTCAATACTCATAATTTTGTCTAGCCAAAGGGTCGACTGGTGCAGAATATTCAAGCTGACGTTAGAAAGGCGAATTAAAGGTGGAAAGCAGAAAAGATGTTTATTGATCAGCTAGGCTGCACCAGATTTGTATGTACTCTATATCTTAAGCCAGAGCCTCGGACAGGAGAATCCATCACTATTGGCAGGTGATGTTGATGATCCAAGAGAGCGTGGCAGGTTTATGGACACATTTTAAGTGGGCTGTCTGGGCCTCTTTAAAGCCACATCACTCAATCATTGCAATAGAATTAGGTCACATATGCGTCAGTAATGGTCCATTTAGGCCACTGGGAAGGAGAATGTACTACTTTAGCTTAACTTTTGTATAACAATACAGAACAAATATGCATATACCTATGAGTATTCATCCGTACAGCCTGAAACATTGTTGAAAGCATTGAAGAAGGAGCATTTACACAACCATGTTGTGAACTAAAAATCCCATTGCATTTTTGAGGGTCTGAAAACAACGGTTTGAAAGCATGACGAATTTATTGAATTGAACTGAATTTTGACAGATTTTGCAAAATACAGTAATGCATAAATTAAACAGTACCTCCACGTTTTAAAACAGAAACAAAATTATTCACAATACAATAACATATAAAATAACATCATCATCCACCATGAAAACTAACTATCCTTATCAAATAATCATCATCTTTTGATTGCTTTTTTTGAACCTCCTTAAGTCTTTTATTCCCTTGATCGATTTTGGCAATTTGTTCCACATGATTGCACTTGTGTAAAAAAACAATTTTTCCCCACTACACTTCTAAATATAAATAAACAATTATTAAAATCCCAACCCCTAGTAATATATGATTGCTGTTGCCTCACTATTTGAAAATAGTTTACCAAATAACTAGGAACCACATTATTAAACATTTTATGTATCATTCCCAGTTTTAAAAAAAATCATAATATTTTATTAACATCATTAACATCATTCAAAAGTGTTTGTGTTTGAAAAACAATACCATTATTCATGTGCTTATTTTGCATTGCAAAATGTGTTACAATAGTGATATGGTTAACTCTTAAAGGAACACTTTTTTATTTTTCAAAAGCTGTGCATGAACACACCAAACAGACGGAAGGCGACTGAAATGAGAGCCTCATTCTGTACCTGCGTGAGAGGACATGTTTTCTCATTCTGCAAAGGGAACAATTTCCCTTCTGCAAAGTTCTGACCAAAGTTCTGACATGCACAGACAAAGCATATTTAGGATCATTATCACAGTCATTGTCACTCACCAAGAAGGGAATTGCTTGTGCAAATAAATCTGATGATCTAATAATCCCTATCGTTTGCAAATATTTGAATATGAAATGTAAAGAAAGTACAGCCGACCTTTTTAGCTTTAATTGTTTATTTGCTACATCACTTCACTGTGTCACATTCGCGCTCTGATTTGTTGCTGAATAACCAATCAGATCGCTCTCTTCAGTCGATAATGAGGTCACACTTTATTTTGATGGTCCGTTTGTTGAATGTAAGTTACATTGCAACTAATTATCATTAGATTATAAGTAGACTGTTAGGTTGGGGTTAGGGTTGGGATTGGGGTTAGGGTTAGTGTAAGTTGACATGTACTTGCAAAGTTTCTTATAGTCAGTTAAATGTCTGTTGAAGGATTGTTAAATGTCAGTGTCAACAGATATTAAGCAGACAGTCTACTAATGCTCAAATGGACCATCAAAATAAAGTGTTACCGATAATGATTCTACATGCTGAATCGGGCCAATGAGCTGCAATGTAAACCAGTCGAGAGGCGATTTGTGGAACACACCAAAACAACTAGTCTGACTGATTGACCAACGAAGCCCAATGACTAGGGCCAGACAGAATCTGTGGATATTTTTGTTATTTAAATTTGTAAAAACAAAATCTGAAAAAATAAAACAAAACTAAAAACTTAATATATGAAATAAAAATAATACATTTTTAACTTTTGTTTAATGTTCACAATGCAAATCCAATTCAATACACTATTTGGTGAACAAAGCAAGTGTCTCATATAATATATCTACTAAAACAAAATATTAAAAATATTACTTTACAAACTATATTAAATAAAGTGAATAAATCATATGAACATTTTCATATTAGTCAATATTACTGAAGTTAATTAAAAAACTCAATAAATATAATTAACACACATTTACACAAGTAAATAAATCTCAGTGATAGACTTAAAAATCTGTGGAATGCTGCGGATTTCTGCATGCGCAGATTCCATGTGGGCCTACCATTGACTGTTGGCCTGATGTGTCCCGACCCCTAAATAGTTGACTTTAAAAAAAAATTAATCCATTCTGCCACTTACCCAATGTCTTGGGAGCACTTTTAGATTAGCTTAGTGTAAATCAAATTGAATACAGATAGTTGTTAGATTGTGTTTTAAGACCGACAGAAAACAAAAAGCTGCTATTTTCTAGGTCAATATGTCTTTTAACTTCTCTCATTTATAGATTACTGCCAATGTATAATAGTCTTTTGTGTATTATAAGTGTATTATACCACTTTAAATGTTTTTTTATTTTTTTATTTTACAAAGTGGCATCACCATCTACTAGCCTGGCTTGTATAATAAAGAAACTTTCTATATTTTAAGTACATCATATATATACATATACCTAAATACTATCGGGTCTACTGACAATATTTATTATACATTATTATCATTCATTCATTTTCTTATCAGCTTAGTCCCTTTACAATATTAATGTGAGGTCACCACAGCGGAATGAACCACCAACTTATCTAGCATATGTTTTATGCAGCAGATGCCCTTCCAGCTGCAACCCAGCTCTGAGGAACACACATACACTCTCATTCACACACTTACACTTAGGACAATTATAGCATACCTAATTCACCTGTACCGCATGTCTTTGGACTTGTGGGGGAAACCGGAGCACCCGGAGGAAACCCACGCGAACGCGGGGAGAACATGCAAACTTCACACAGAAATGCCTACTGACCCAGCCGAGACTCGAACCAGTCACCTTCTTGCTGTGAGGCGACAGCACTACCTACTGTGCCACCACTTCCCCCCTATACATTATTATTCATTGTTAAATGTAACCCTGGACCACAAAATCAGTCTTATGTCTCACAGGTATACTCTATATTTGGCAATATTCAAAATACATTGTATGGTCTAAAAATCATTATAATATTAAGCATGTTATGTTTCATTAAAATATTTTGTACATTTCCTACTGTAAATGATTTTGATTGGTAATGTGCATTGCTGAGAACTTAATTTGGACAACTTTAAACACAATTTTCTCAGTATTTTAATTTTATTTAAACCCTCAGATTCCAGATGTTCAAATAGTTGTATCTAAGTCAAATATTGTCCAACCTATCCTGCATCACTGGAATTATATGTTTATTCAAATTTCAGATAATACACAAATCTCCAAATATTGGCACCTATAACTGGTTTTGTGGTCAGTTGGTCACAAATATATAAACAACACTGCTCGCTTTTTCAAAGAATAAATCTAATTACTTTGGAATGCTCTTTTTGTTTTTGCAATAATAGCATATGGATATGTATGTCTGAGAGATTAGAGTAAAAACAGCTTTTAGTTGACACCAAAGCACTGCACTCATTTCCATAATTGCTGAACTTGGCTCCTGCCAGGTATATTCACCACATACTCCCACTTGCATTGCCCTGCTATTTAATCCTAAGGCCCTGTCAAGCGAGACTGATGAATCTTGTCAATGCAAGAAAAGCTTCAGATTGGACTAGTCCAGCAATTTACTATAAGTACTCAATTTGAGACTGAAACGCAGCCTGGCTTTTGCAGATGGGTGGCCATGGAGTTCCAAATAAAATAGTTTTATTAAAATCAATGAGTGTGCGCACCCTCAACATCTAATTGCCCTTCTGAGTACATTTTTAAAAATCTGAAAATTACCTGTATCAAATTGGGAATAATTTTGGTGTCCTATGAAGTTGAGTGCAAAACCATTTTATAGAAATCTAAAGTACTTTCAAATGGAAATTGAATGTCATGGTGAATTAATACATTGACAGTAAAAAATGCTGTGTTAACAGGCTGAGTTAATAGCTAGCATATGAACCGGCTATTTGTGAAATACTTTGAAAATAAATGTGGTCAGTTTATTTAGTCAGTGTATTTATATAATCTAAAGAAATAGCGCAAAAGCAAACAAACAATAAATAAATAGATACATATTTTCGTATTATTATTATTATTATTATTATTATTATTATCATTTGCAGGTATTTTTAAATGTAAAATATTTAGTTGTCTTGATCAAATTAATTACAAAATTGATTTTATATTCATTCATTCATTCATTTTCCTTCATTCATTTTCCTTCAGCTTTGTCCCTTATTTATCAGGGGTTGCCACAGCGGAATGAACTGCCAACTATTCCGGCCCATGTTTTATGCAGCGGATGCCCTTCCAGACACCTTCTTGCTGTGAGGGGACAGTGCTAACCACTGAGCCACCATGTCGTCCTTGATTTTATATACTGTAGATAGTATAATTGTATAATAATTACAGAGGTGGAAAGAGTAATAAAATCTTCTACTCAAGTAAAAGTACTGTTACTTACAAAAAAATTTACTTAAGTAAAAGTAAAGTTACATGTCTAAAAATCTACTCAAGTAAAAGTAAAAAATAACTCATTAAAAATGTACTCATGAGTAAAAAGTAAAGAGTAACTTTCTCAAAAGGGACAAGACGATATAAATCTTCAATCAGTTGTTTTTATTTGTATAGGTAACTTTAAAAATTAAAGACCATTAACAAAAATTATATAATTATTTAAAATATTTTACAGATTATCCTATTTAACAATTTATACAAATTCACAAATTCTAATGCAACATCTGCTGTGTTAGCTAAATAAGCTGTATGCACACAGACATTTAATTTTTAGCCAGGCAGCCCAAATGCTTTTGATGAACTGTCTCTCCATTTCAAAATTGTCACGTTTCTTTAAAAATCATCGATCTTCACTGCCTGTTAGATATACGATATGAAGTGAGTCTCAGATCGGACAAGAAGCACTGCATTAAAGTTCATTTTCCCCCGTCATGTCTTTAAAATATAATTGTTTGTTTTACCCCAGTATTTTGGTTGTTGCTATCGGATACAGTTGCGGCCGGAAGTTAACGAGAATTATTTATATTATTTATTAAACTTCACATTTGTTGCATTTTATTAACGTCTACCCCCACCCCAACCCTAAACTCAACTGTCACAGTAACGTAAAAACAGTAGTTGTATTGAGTATTATTTATGTTATCTATTAAATTACCCAATAAATTGTATCTTTTAAAGCCTAGCCTACCCCTACCCTAACCCTAAACCCAACCGTCACAGTACTGTAAAAATATTCATTATTGTTATACATTCATTCATTTTCTTTTCGGCTTAGTCCCTATATTAATCCGGGGTCGCCACAGCGGAATGAACCACCAACTTATCCAGCACATGTTTTGCACAGTAGATGCCCTTCCAGCTGCAACCCATCACTCATACACACTCATTCACACTCATACACTACAGACAATTTTGAGCGCACCCAATTCACCTGTACTGCATGTCTTTGGACATGTGGGGATGCACCCGGAGGAAACCCACGCAAACGCGGGGAGAACATGCAAACTCCACACAGAAATGCCAACTGACCCAGCCGAGGCTCGAACCAGCGCCTTCTTGCTGTGAGGTGACAGCACTACCTACTGAGCCACCGCGTTGCCTATTGTTATACAGCGTCATAAAAAATGCTGCTATGTTGATGTGCATAGTGCACAACCGGCCGGCTGCATATCCGATTTAGACTTTACCTCAGTATTTTCAATGGAATTTCTGCGCTATAGCCTGTTGCTACTGAAGGCACTAGTGGTTACACAATTTTTTAAACTAATTTAACACTTGAACAACTAAATGAATGCTTAAATCAATTTAACTGAATGTATTGCAATTACATTACAACATCGATGCTGTAAAAACAACCTTGTAATACATTATATTACAAGGTTGTAATACAATATATTAAAATTTACTGTCATTTCTTTTTTGTATTTAGTTACATTACAATATTATTATCTCAGAAATGCATTACACTACTTTAGAATTACTTTAGGTTACTTAAACCAAAATAACCACAGAAGTATGACTCTTATGAATTAAAGTATGAATTTTCAATAGTACGTCTATGTTTTCAAATACATTTTACTATAAATTGTAATTATTCTGAAAGATTTTTGTTTGCACAAGGAGTCTGACAACAGACCAAAGAGAGATCAGATCATTTGACATACTATATATTTTTAAAATATATCTTCATAGCACTTCCCTTTTTCCAAATTTTTTTATGTTACAGCCTTATTCCAAAATGGATTAAATTCATTTATTTTCTCAAAGTTCTACACACAATCCCCCATAATGACAATGTGAAAAAAAGAGTTTTTGAAATAGTTGCAAATTTATTTAAAAAAAGAAGCTGAAACATCACATGTACATCAGTATTCTCAGCCTTTGGCGTGAAGCTCTAAATTGAGCTCAGGTACATTCTGTTTCCACTGATCATTCTGGAGATGTTTCAGCAGTTTAATTGGAGGTCACCTGATAATATCCACTGAATTGTATATAGTCGATCAAATGAACTTAAACATTTAAAAATGCAACAAACATTTGTTTTGGCCCAAACTACTAAAACAAACAAATTTTAAAATGGTTTTAGTGTTGGTTTTGCTTAAGTTGCACTCCGGTTTGATCATGTAAACATGTCATTATAACTATATTGTAGAAATATTATTACAAAGGCCTACATCATGCTGACAATCAAAAACTAAATGCCATGATATAACAGGCGATTGTCCTCTGAGTGCACCTGAAAAGACATGAATGACACTTCTCATAAAGCTCGAGAAGCATACAGTTCCTCATGATATATATATAATTTGTAAAATAAAGAGTTGCAGGTAAGGAAACACTAAGCAGCATGTGATAAAGTTACCGCGGGCCCTGGTGCAGATGAAAACAAAAATAGAAAGATAGATAGGTAACTAGAACAGAAATAAAGTGCGCGCTGCTGATGGACTCGGTAGAAAAGTCTCCCCGCATCCATCACGGTCTGTATCATATCAGGCGCGCGCTGCTTTATTGCCGCATCGTAAGGATCTTTATATCGCTTACCTTGTCTTTACAGTAGCTTACCTTGTCATTGCTGGGGTTGACAGGCATTTTGCTGATAAACCGCCTTAACTCCGGCGATAAATCCAACTTCAGCAACAGTAAATAGACAAGTTTACCGCGGATTTTTCTCACGCTGCTGATGCAGTGACGTGGCTTCCGGGCGCGGTTTCCTTTTTTCTTTTTTCGTTGCATTTCTTTATATATTTATTTTTTTACTCAGTAACGCATACGATTTAAAATGTAGCGAAGTACAATACTTTAGGCAAATCATACTTAAGTAAAAGTAAAATTACAGATTTTAAACACTACTCTAAAAAGTACAAATTCTCAAAAAAACTACTTAAGTACAGTAACGTGAGTCAATGTAATTCGTTACTTTCCACCTCTGAATAATTATACAATTCAGTGTTTCACATAACCGGCAGCTAGCTCTCTGTAACTCTCACATGATCACCCACTGAAGCTAAGCAGGGCTGCACCCGGTTAGTACCTGGATGGGAGACAACATGGGAAAGCTAGCTTGCTGCTGGAAGTAGTGTTAGTGGGACTAGCAGGGGCACCCAACCTGTGGTCTGTTTGGTCCTAATGCCCCAGTATAGAGACGGGGACTCTATACTGTTCAGTGAGCACCGTCTTTTGGATGAGACGTTAAATTGAGGTCGTTAAAAATCCCAGCATGTCCTTCGAAAAAGAGTAGGGTTTTAACCCCGGCATCCTGGCCAAATCTGCCCACTGGCCTCTGTCTATCATGGCCTCCTAACCATCCCCATACCATAATTGGCTTCATCACTCTGTCTCCTCTCCACCAATCAGCTGATGTGTTGTGTGTAAGGTCTGGTGTTTTATGGCTGCCGTCGCAACATCCAGGTGCACACTGGTGGTGGATGAGGAGATTCCCCCAAAAATGTGCTTTGAGTGTCTAGAAAAGGGCTATATAAATGTAAGGAGTTATTATTATTATTATAACATTTGTAAAAAAATGAAATATCAAAATATTGGTGAAAAATGTCCCATCATCATTCAGCATAACAAATATGTTTGTTAAACTGAAAGATATGCTTATTTTACAGTTCATTCATTCATTCATTCATTTTCTTTTCGGCTTAGTCCCTACAGCGGAATGAACCATCAACTTATCCAGCATACTGTATGTTTTACGCAGTGGATGCCCTTCTAGCTGTAACCCATCACTGGGAAACATCCATACGCACTCATCCACATGCATACACTATAAAACTCATATTATGGCGAGAATGACAATTTCTTCTTTTTCCTGTTTTACGGTGTTCGACAACAAAGTTTTTGGTGCGTTACTGTCACCTCTGATTGGTGACGTCGCCAACTGAAACTTGCTTGATGGAAAGATGACTGAGGGAGAGGAGTTATTTCTAATATATACACACACACACACACACACACACACACACACACACACACACACACACACACACACACACACACACACACACACACACACACACACACACACACAATATAATGCTTATTCCAAAATATTTGCCTTTACTAGTATTTTAAATGTGTAACATCTGGTTTTATTGAATTTTTGTTTTAGCTGTTATATACTATAATTTGTTTCTGTTTAGTACAGCATATTATTTACAGTAAATAGCTGAACTAAACTATTATACTATGTTTCATTGACAGTTTTATTGATCACTAAGATATGATTGATTTGGTTTTAAGTTGCTTCGATTTAAAAATGAAAATTGTAAAAATAGCTTAGATGTAGCTAAGCTACTTTTGCCATGTAGCATTTAGCTTAGCTTGCTACATTTCCCAGAGGGTAGCTTTTAGTGTAGTTAAGCTACATTTTAAGCAGAGTAGCTAATAGCTTAGCTCACTACATTTTTCAAGTTGCTTGCCCAACACTGTGAACGTGCTACCCACTGTGCCACCGTGCAGCCTTATTTTACAGTTATTATACATATTGACAGCTGTACAAAAGTCACTAAATTAACACAGAATGAATTTATTTTTTAAGTAACTTCTGCTCAAAAATGGATCAAATTATTGTTGGAGGGAAAATAAATCTGTATTAGACATTAAGGGCTAGTCTAAAGCACATGGCACAAAAGCATTAAGGGCATGTACGAATACACTTTTGCTATTTTAAGGATGGAAATACATGCTCTGCGCCCCAGCGCATGGTCTAACAGGGTTGTGCTTATTCTCTTAATGAGTTATGGGTGTGTTTTGAGAATAAAGTGCATTAAACTAATCAGAGTCTCTTCTCACATACCCTTCAAGAGTCCGTTGCCATCTGCAGCGAGAATAAAGAATGAGTCTCCTCCATTCGGCCTCTATACTTTCTCTTTACGTCTTTACTTTCGTGGATAAGGAAATGGTGTTGTATGCACTTTGCTGAAGACATCTTTCAGCCTATATTAATTTCGTTTGTTAAACACAAAGATTTGTTTCAAAACTATTTCTAAATTCAGTTCTAGTGTACAGCAAACGAATCAGTGAACAATAATAGCAATGTGTGATCAAAAAAGTTATATTCAAACACACATCCTATTGTTATGCCTCATATGGTGATGCAGACATCTTCAAAACTCAACAGGAAACATCTAAACTTGTTTTATTAAAACAAATATAATAATTATGTACAAATTAAACAAAAGCAAATTGTCGTGAATGAACTGAAAAAAGCCGAAATTCGTTTTCATTTGTAAAGATATTTGCATATTGCTGTACATCCTGTGTGTATTAAGTAATCTGTAAGCATTTAAGCCTCACAACTAACGCGCTCTGCGCTGGACTTTAGACCTGCTTTCACCTTGTCAGTTGCGCAGTCTATTTTAGTTCATCAAAATAGCAAAGCGTTAACAATGCAATTGCAGCACAAATGAATTTACTATTTAAACAACGTGGTGCAAAATGGGAAAATTAGGGTTGCGTTGATCTGAAAATAGCAACAAATCGGGTCAAACACGTCTTGCGCCTTATTGCGCTGGGTGTATGATAGGCCCTAAAGGTTTTGATGCTTAAACCTGCTTTCTATCTTTAACCAATACACTTGAGTTTATTCCATGAAATGAGCCGTTAAAAGTAATGGATTATAAAGTGGTCTCCTACAGTCTAAGGACCACTTTCAGGAAACTTAAATCGTAAATGTAAACTTAAATCATGGCATAAATCTTGCAATAAGTTTGTAATAAAAAGTGTCAGCAGTAAATACTCAGTATGGAGGTATGTAAATAAGGAAGGTTCATCAGTGCATAACCCAAATCCACTTTTATTATTGCAAGCCCAAATTTTTGTGCGGCTAGATCTTAATGCATTGACAGTTAAATCCCTCAAGCTTTTCAAACTTTGCTCTGGTGTTTGGGATCTATCCATTACCCTGACACCTCATTTCTTTCAGCAAGTGACCTAGAAAGTGGAGGAAGTGGAGATGCATACAGAGCCGCTTGTGCTTTCAGGATCGTACCACCTGTGCGGAGTTTCTAACCTCTCCACTGCAGGGCCACAGTGTTTAGTGGCTGCCTTGGTTATTGATGAGAGTCAAATCCTATCTGAATCCCTGAGCCATGCCGCTCTTTGTAACTAGGACAAATGGTGGTAAAAGTGAGAGTGCTCGCTTGACCAGAAACAAGAAGTAATGTTTTTTTTTTTTTTTAATTTTCAGTAGGGTAAAACAGATAAGTTCTTAGAGAATGAATAAGAAGCAAGAGGAAAACATTAGTAGTCTGTTTGTGCTGCTATAAGCACGGACATAAGACACCTGCATTTAATAGTGTTATTTTTGTATAATATATTTTTCTATAATAATGTTGGCCAGAATATCATAAATAGCTCTTTCTTCAACAAGTTTATGTGCATTTAAATTGTGAATTACAGCAGCATTACATCAGTTTATAAAAGTTACTTAAATGTGCATAAAAACCAACCTTTATTTTGTTGTTGTTTATTTTATTTTATTTTATTTTAGTCATTTGACAATACAAAAGTGATTGTGATATTATTGTATGATATATAAAATTCTTGGAAAATGAAATCAAAGCAAAACATTAGGGGCTCTATTTTAACGATCTAGGCGCAAAGTCTAAAGCGCATGGTGTAAAAGCATTAAGGGCGTGTCTGAATCCACTTTTGCTATTTTAAGGACAGGAAAATACATTTTGTTTCCTGATGCATGGTCTACTTTACAGGGTTGTGCTTATTCTCTTAATGAGTTATGGGTGTGTTTTGAGCAGAACATGCATTAAACCAATCAGAGTCTCATCTCCTATTCACTTTAAGAGTCAGTTGTGCCGCGCCATGGTACATTTGTTATTTACGTGGCGGACTTTGTGAGTGAAAAAACGGAATGCTTCACTAGCAAGAAAACAGTTAAACAGACCATCTGCAGTGCGAGGATAAAGAAGCAGCCTCCTCCATTCAGCCTCTTTACTTTCTCTTTACTTTTACTCTATACTTTACTCCTTTACTTTTGTGGACGGTGTTGTATGCACTCCACTGAAGACATTCATTAGCCTACACATTCAATTTCATTTGTTAAGCGCAAAGATTTGTTTCAAAACTATTTCTAAATTCAGTTCCAATTTCCAGCAAACTAATAAAAGAACAATAATAACAAAGTGTGGTCAAACAATTGAGTTACTGTATATCCAAACACGTCCTATTCTTATGTCCCATAGTGATGCATACGTCTCCAAAAACCGACAGGTGGAC
Source organism: Danio kyathit (assembly GCA_903798195.1). Lineage (NCBI taxonomy): Eukaryota > Metazoa > Chordata > Actinopteri > Cypriniformes > Danionidae > Danio > Danio kyathit. Next base: position 44,550,101 of record LR812524.1, read on the forward strand.
AAATGTAAACTTGTTTTTATTAAAACAAAAATAAATATGCTTATAATAAATAATACTACTAATAATTATAACATTATACAAATGCAAATTGTCATGAATAAACTGAAAAAAAGCCCCCCGAGGTGAAGAAGGCATGGAGGTAGTGTTTTTTATATTATTATTTTTTTTTTCATATCCAAAGATATTTGTGTACTAAGCAATATGTAAGCATTTGGACCTGCATAGGCGCAAAACTAACGTGTTCTGCACTGGACTTTAGACCAGCTTTTAGTTGGTCAATGGCACAGTGTATTTTAGTTCCTAAAAATAGCTACGTGCCAACAATGCGCATTATCACACCTCCTCTATAGACCAGCATGATCATCAGTCCACAAAGTGGCGCAAATGGATTTGCACTTTAAACAACATGGTGCAAAACATGAAAATTAGGGTTGCGTTGGTCTGAAAATAGCAACAAATTGCACCTTATTGTGCCAGGTGTAAGATAGGGCCCTAGATCTCTCTTTGTGCCATGCTCTTAGGTCAGTGTTTCTCAACCACGTTCCTGGAGGACCACCAGCTCTGCACATTTCCCATGTCTCCTTAACCAAACACACCTGATTCAGATCATCAGCTCATTAGCGGAGTCTGCAAGACCTGTAATGGCTGTGACAGACAAAGGAGACATCTAAACCATGCAGTGTTGGTGGTCCTTCAGGAACATGGTTGATAAACACTGTTTTAGGTGACTTCATGTTTTTTTTTTTCTTTTTCTCAACATTCTTTAAACTGCTTCTTTGAAAGCAAGGGAGATCAAGTTCATATTCAATTCAAATAAGGTTTATTTCTATAGCGCTTTTACAATGTAGATTGTGTCAACGCAGCTTAACATAGAAGTTCTAGTAAATTGAAAATGTGTCAGTCCAGTTTTCAGAGTTGAAGTTCAGTTTAGTTCAGTTCAGTGTGGTTTAATTTTTTAACTGCTGGAAGTACTGTACAAACACTGAAGAGCAAATCCATTAATGTGCAGCTCCACAAATCCCAAACCAAGCAAGCCAGTGGTGACAGTGGCGAGGAACAAACTTCAGCAATTGACAAAAGTGAAGGAAAAAACCTTGAGAGAAACCAGGCTCAGTTGGGCACGACCATTTTTCCTCTGACCAAACTTCCTGTGCAGAACTGCAGGCAAGTCATTTTTGTAATCCAATTAAAAGTTTAATCACATTTTATAATCATTAATGTTGGATCTCTCACACATTCTTCATTTTTTAATATGTAAAAATGCAAAATATACGTATGTAAATTAGCTTTATACAGTTTTGTACATTTGCATTTTGTACAGCTTTAAATGAGGGAGTAAAAAACAAGCAATTGATCACAAAGAAATGAGAAATACTATCAGTGAAGTTGCAGGGAAGTGCAAGTCGAGTCACCTTTTTAGTGCTTCGCACAAAGGATATAATTTCAAGGCAGATTCGTGGCAATAAACAGCAAAATAACAGAATCAATGATGCAAATGAGAAAATTCTGATATAAAGCAGCTCTGAAAATGCAAGCGGGTATTCAGCAAAAGAAAACAATAACTGCATTCTCTGTTCTGCTTTGTTTAGTTTTTATATACTTTCTGAGTTAATATAACTTTTATTATTAGGAAAACGTCTAAAAAGTGTGAGATATGTGAAGAATGTGATAATGAATAAGCGCAGCCTTTCTCATTTCTCAATCTCCTGCATGCTTGAGAACCAATGATGTATCCCAATGATGTTTATTAATATTATTAATGAAAGTTATTATAAAATGTTACCTTAGAGAAAGTCATTGGGGCAGCAGTTCTCCTATCTTAAGCAATTACTCAACCACCCTCGGGCTTCTGGGTAAAGTGATAATGAGAGTTTGCTTTGCTGAGAGGAAGGCGAAGGGTCAAGTCCTCAGGTGTTTGCTGTAATGTCTCTAACATCAGATTACTGACAATCATAACACTTGCTGTGCATCCTGAGGCCATTAATAATGGTATGAAAAAAGTTCAATTTTGTCCAAAACAAAGTCAATTAAATTATGTCAAGTTCAGTTTGGATTGTTCTTGTGAATCCTCCGTTGTTTATTGAGAGATGTCTCCTTGTACAGTTATCTGTCCAGTCTAATTTCGCTGCAGCAAGTTGTTAAATGAGTCAAATTCTGTTTGAGAGGAGAATTTCATTTGCATGTCTGAGGTGAATGAGGATGTCTGGGTCAAGAAGTATTTCCCTATTAGAATCCAGGACAAATTACAGCTTTGTTTTACATGAAGTTTGGTCAGTATGTACACATGCAGCTAACGTCAAACAACTGATCTGACTGCTATATTATGGATTTAAGTTTTTTTTTTTGATTCAGAAATATTATATTTATTCATTTAGATATCTAACAATATCTTATTATTTATTAGCATTTCTATTAAATGTTTGTTTATTTTTTTCATACTTTTATTCATCACTAAATGGAAAAAAAAGAATGTTACAAAATGTCCAATCATGTTGTGAACATCCAAGTGTATTATTCACTAGAATGCATTAACTTGCATTTTACAGTATGTAGAGGGACTTATAGAAGTCAATGTAGATTAGGAAATCTTTAGATTTAAGACTGATCTATTTATTTATTTTTTAGATTTCAAATATATTTTTGTCATTAAAAAATCACATTTTTAATTAATTAACATGTGGGTCAATCTGAGCTTGTAAGTTGGCTCAGGTTTAGGTTTACATTCCAGTGCTGCCTTTGCTAAATAACTAGTATGGTTATATGGGATTACATACATTGTCATGATGGTACATTAACTTGATATTATGTTACTCACTCTCCTGAATGCCTTTCACAGATATAGCTTCATATGAGTATTTAACATATATAATTAGTGCTTTACATTTTCAGTTACATAATCAGTCATTCTTCAGCATAGCCTTCTCATAGCATTGCTCCTGTGAAGGCTTACTCATCTTACACAAACCCAGTTTTAGCCTGGCTCATGTTTACTGCACACACTCTTAGATAATACTTTTAGAGAATACTTTTAAAGAATAAAAAAAAATCTTCTTCAAAGGTTCTGCATTCTGATCTGCATTTGCCCTGTGTTTTAAATTTGCAAATTTAAGAGAATTTGGATAATTTACATTTAGGGCTCTATTTTAACGATCTAGGTGCAAAGTCTGAATCGCAGGGCGCAAAAGCATTAGGGGCGTGTCCGAATTCACTTTTACTATTTTAAGGATGAAAAAATATGCTCTGAGCCACGACGCATGGTCTAACAGGGTTGTGCTTATTCTCTTAATGAGTTATGAGTGTGTTTTGAGAAAACCAATCAGTCTCATCTCCCATTCCCTTTAAGAGTCAGTTGTATCATGCCATGGTGTATTTACTGTTTACATGGCAGACTTTGTAAGTGAAAAAACTAAATGCTTCACTAGTGAGAAAACAGTTAAACAGACCATCTGCAGCGAGAGAATAAAGAATGAGCCTTCTCCAATCGGCCTTTACTTTCACTTTCTCTCTTTTGTGGATAAGGAAACGTGTTGTATGCACAGACATCCATTACACATCCATTACCACATCTACAAAATTAGTTTAGATTGATAAGCACAAAGATTTGTTTCAAAACTATTTCTAAATTCAGTTCTAATTTCCAGCAAACGAATAAATGAGCAGTAATAATGAAGTGTGGCCAAAAAACTGAGTTATATCCAAATACACATGCTATGCCCCATATGGTCCAAAACCTGACAGGTGGACAAATCTAAGCTTGTTTTTAATAAAAACAAATATAAATATGCATATAATAATTAATACTACTAATAATAACATTATACAAAAGCAAATTGTCATGAATAAACAAAAAAAAGCCCCCCGAGATGAAGAAGGAATTAAGGCAATTGTTTTTATATTTATGTAAAAAATAATTATTTTTGTAATATTTTAATCCTTTAATTATTTTTCAATTGTAAAGATATTTGCGTATTGCTCTACATCCTGCATGTTTTAAGCAATGTGTAAGCGAGACGCACAACTAATGCGCTCTGTGCTAGACTTTAGACCTGCTTTCAGCTTGTCTATTGTGCAGTCTATTTTAATTCCTCAAATAGCAACGTGTCAACAATGCGCCTGAACACACCTCTTTTCTAGACCGAAACACCCATGAGTCCACAAAGTGGCGCAAATGGATTTGCTATTTAAACAATGTGGCGGTGTAAAAGTCCATCTATTAGCCCAATGACGAAACTAACAGCATGGTCGAAGGTTAAATGCATGTAAGCCTTTTCCAGTGCTTCTGAAAAGAATTCTGTTATTTATTAGAGTTTATTTATACTCATTTTCTAGCTCCGAACTTTATCTGACTCCATTTTTAAGTGATCGTAATATTTAGACTGTATTTCTAATTATAGGAACGGATCACAATAATCATTTGTGACTTAATTTAGAGTTTTGATCTATCTGTTCCCATACTCTTCAATTTATACGTTCATTACTGGCCAATCCGCCGCACAGAGTTCCACGCCCCGGGGTTTTGCGTGTATTCTCACGAGCAGTATTCCGACACTCTGAAATTAGTCAGAGGATACGGGATGAATTAATATTTAATTAAGCTGGTTGTACAATACTAACACATGCCAAAAGAAACATCTCACTTAATTCAAGATCCGCACTTGCTAGTTCCAGTGGTTAAGGAATTAAAAGATCTCTATAATACCGCGTGCCATACTGCGTGTAATCTATAGGTCTAATAACTTCCAAAATTATGCCGATCATAAAGGTAGCGAAAATGACTTCACATAATCTACTGGATATAAAAGATTTCAGGAGAATTCAGAATGAGTCAAAACTTAACATTTTATTCGTCAGGTAAAATTGTATAATGCCAATTATATAATCAAACAATCATCAAGCCAATTCAGAGATGATATCTGTAACAATATAACATCCATTAACTCAAATATAGATTACAGAATTAAAGAATGCATACCTGACCAGAGAAATACATTGCAACACAAATGCGTGCCTGCAATGGGGGTCTTGACTGCAAGAGTTCCCCCGAGCAGTTTAACACCTTATCCTTTTATAGTCAACTGAGAACAAACAGTCATAAATTCAAGACAATAGAAGCGTCACAGAGACTCTTGCCTGGTGAATTTGAGAAGTTAATCATCTCCATAGGGGGCAGCATCTGGCAGAGATTTTAGTCAAAAACCAAATCAACATATATAAATGAAATATTATAGTGAAATTAAGACCACTTTACCAATCACACAGAGACATTTAAAATGATACCAAACATGAATACAGTGCTATAACATACATCATATTAAAACCTTGAGCATTTTATCTGGAATGTGCTCTGATGAAGAAAAGGTCAAGAAGGGGCTTGAGGTGAAATGAGAGGGGGGATCTTTCTCGCATTACCCCCTGGAAAGACGGAGTCCTGTTGGCAGTCCACACCTATGTTTGATGTTTGAATGGTCAATAGTAATTAAAATAGAACAGTTGGACAGCTGTAATCCTGTAATCCTTATCTTCTTAGACTCGAGAGTTTGTTTTTATTGCATCTCATGAAATTCCATATCAGCTCTCAGGATCTGCCATAGTGGAGAGGTTAAAAGCCATCTTACAGCGGAAAACATGAAAATTAAGGTTGTGTTGGTCTGAAAATAGCAACCATCGGGGCAAACAGGTCTTGCGCCTTATTGTGCCGGGTGTATGATAGGGCCCTGAGAGTGCTTTCACACCTGCCTTATTTAGTTCGGTTGAATTGCACTAGAGTTCGTTTTCCCTCTTGGTGCGGTTCGTTTGGGCAGGTAAGAAACGTAGCAATCGCACTTGGGTGCGCACCAAAAGCGCACCAAAAAAGCGTACCGAGACCTGCTTGAAGAGGTGGTCTCGGTACGCTTTCAAACGAACCCTGGAGCGGTTCGTTTGTGGTGAAAACGTGATCCAAACTAAAACAGACCCAACCGCAAAAAGTACTGCGCCTTTTTGGACTAATCCAGCTGCCGTAGTGCGATGCGCTGTCTATCTTATGGGGTTTGGAGGAAAAATATTTGTTGACAGCGCTTTACCAACAGTTTTAAACAGAGAGAGAGAGAGAGAGAGAGAGAGAGAGAGAGAGAGAGAGAGAGGGAGGGAGGGAGGGAGGGAGGGAGGGAGGGAGGGAGAAACATTACCTGATGGATCATTGGTGATATTTTCGAAAGATGACCATGTCGCAGTTTAACTAAATTATTTCACGCCTTCTCCTAATGCTTTCGCCGATTGCAATGCATTAAAACATTGTTTTCCAGCCCCAGCCGCCCTTCATTCTCGAAATGTATAGTTTGTCTAAAGTGATGCATAAAAACTACATAGTATACTATGACCAGGGATACTGCGTCAGCCAGCACAACAACATTGTGTGTCTGCCGGTTTGTTTATTTGCGGTAGTTCCACGTGAATTCTGACCAATTGAAAAGCAGTTTAGGAAATGCGTTTAATAACATCTGGACAGTGAGTGATGTAGATTTTGTCACATGACTGCATTTTGGTTCGTTTCAACTGGTTCGGATCAAAGCAATCAGTGTGGTGTGAAAGGGACCCAAAACGGCAGCAAAATGCTACAATGTGTCATTTGTTGCCTTTGGTCCGGACTAAATGAACCGAACCACATATGTGAAAGCACCCTTAGAGTCTCTGTTATGTTAATGTATGAAAGAGAACTGTTACACACATAGTGTTTGCTATATGAAATTCAAAGTCTTTGAAGCTCAATATCTCAAAATCTTTTAGTACGCAGACAGAACCTTATAATTCCAAAGCGACAAATAGAATGGTTACTAGTATGCTTAAAATCTTTAAAAACAGTACATTTAACAGGATTTAATAATTTAATATTAATGGAACGAATTACAATTAAAGCAAAAATATTCTTACACTTTGCAATATGGGTCCACTTGATGTGCAGTAATTCATAGTAATTAGTAAACAGTAATTAATTAATACACAGACAATCATGTATTGATTTATAACTAACTAAACCATTTATTAATGATCGCCACACTAGCAAGTGGATACAGCACCTAAACTTGCAAAAATATTAATTTCATTTGTAATATTTTATTTATTTATCAATTGGAAAGCACAACTGAAGAAGAAGCATATTGCAACAAATCACAAGCAGCTTCAACAGTGGTGACCAAGGCAATGTGCTAAAGCATACAGTTAATTTCAACCCACTACGTGACCCAGTTGAGACATCATGGTAACTGTACATCACAACCAACAACACATCAAAAGGGCATTAGATCATCTCATTTGCAAAGTGTACAATGACATTTAGTCATTTAGCAGACACTTTTGTCCAAAACGAGATACAATTGAGGAGGAATTGAGCGATTCAACAAGATAATTTAAATTTGTATTGTAATGACCACAGCACTATAGCCAGGTACATCACGGGAAATAGATTAGAGTTATTTTATGTGTTATATTTGTTAAATGGGTTGTTTTGTTATAAACTTTATGTGTGTTTATGTTTAAGTTAGCTTCTGTGTTTTAAGCCCAATACTTGGTTTATAAAGTATTGGTCATTACATCAATGAGGGTGGTGTGTAAAGAAAGCACCCCAGTGGTATGGTCCTGTTAAGGGCTGTTCATGTTGGAAGCTCAGAATAAAAAAGGTCAACTGACATTGCTGCCTATTACCTGTTTAATCTGCCAGATCGCTGCTAACAGAGACACTCAGGGTCGTGCGGTGTATGGTACATGAGCGTTCTTTTGCTAACTCTATGAAACAAAGTTATGCATCATAAATGCTATCCATTTTAGATTAATTCAACAGTTTAGCTATGTTATATTAGCTCCAGTTGACCACGTACAGCAATTATTACAGTATTATTAATATAGGATTATTGGTAGCAAATAGTCTGATCTCATGAATCATGATTCTTGGTGCATCACATTAATGGCCTTGTGCAGACACAATGATTGCCAAAAGAAAAAGAGGACATTTTCGTGGCACACTTTATGCCACATTATCCCAAAATCTCAATTTTTGACAGCTGTCGTGTATCAGAAGCATGTGCACTATGTTCCCTGCCGATGATGGGTACTGTACGCCACGCTTCCACACCGTCAAGGAGTGGTTTGAGGAACTTGCTGGTGAATTTCCATTTATGCTTTAGCCACATTTATTTTAACTTGGGAAGGTGGGTTTGTGCTACCTCAGTGTTCAGAAACTGGATGTCCTGTTGATATTGCCACTTACTTCAGGAGACCTTTCACCAGCTTGAGTCAGTGCCTTACCTGTGGTCACTTTGTGATGTGTAAAATAGGTCTTACATCTTATTAATTCGGTGGTTATAATGTATTGGATCTGTGCACATGATTAAACGTACTCAAGTCATTCAAAAAGCACTATAATGTTAACTAATTCTATTCAATATGAATTTTAATGCAGTACTTTTTAATTTAATTGAATTATAACATGCAATTAAGTGTTCAAAGACATTGCTTTTAGGTCACAGAAGCATATTATATTATTTTATCTTACATGTATTATTTCTGCAATAATTAAAGGAAGGCAGTCGAGAATTGAATAAAATAATAAGCTTGATGTACTGTTTATGTACATGACATTAACACTACTGTAAGTTTAACACAACACATTTAATTCATAGTGATTGTCATACAGTTCAGTGTTCAAAAACATTACATTTGTTGCAATTAAGTGTTCAAACCCATTACATTTAATCCACATTTAAATATATTATTTTATTATAATATATTATTTCTGCAGTTATTGCTATTGGTACAAATGCACTAATCAAGACTGAATTATATGAAATAATGAGCTTGATTTGACTGTTTGCATGACAATAGACCTTTTTCACAGCGGAATAGAACACCGGAAAAGCCCTTCGCAGCAGCGTACCGCTATTTCCGGCTTCGCCAGCGGTCGCTGAAACAGGGCACCCTCAGGACAGTGGATGACATTCTCGCTGTCATCTTTGCCATAATTTGGACAAGAATACGTTGTTCGGTGATAGTGTAAAAGTGACGTAAATAAAACAGCATTTAAAAGATGATACCGATTTGCAGAATTTGTGCAGAAAGTCTGTCTTATACAAAGCGCTTGCCACTGTAGGTTACAGTAAGGTGCGCAGTTAACAACATACGATCTGATCATTCAAGCCATTCGTAAGCAAGATTAACTAGGCTATTTAACATCCAGCAGGATTAGTTTTGTGTTAGTAGTCCCGTCCGTAAACTGTGCTCCTTCCTTTAATGCAGGTGAGTTGCGATCGGTCAATATGAAAGAACGAGGAGCCACATAAATTACAGGTTGTTTAATGCTCGTAAGGTTTTCTCAAGTCTGCAAACATACTTTAGCTCCTACTCGCGGAAAAATAAAGGTATTCATTGTAGTGTTTTACATTATTTATTTAAAGAACAGCAAATAACATTTTACAATACAAAAAAAATATACATGCCAGGGGTAATTATAAATAAAATACAAATATACAAAATGTACATCTGTAATAATTAAATACATGCATTATAGAGTTCACAAATTATAAAGTGGGTCGAGCTTTCTTGTTAAGGGAGTCTCTGATACTGGTACACGCATATTTCAGTCATCAATATCTTAACATTTGGTTTCTGTTTATTAAATTTACATTTATGAATGTACAGTTTTGTTAACAACATAAGCAAATTAAATAAATACAACTATTTTCCTCTTGATTAGGATAAACAGTAAAGCCAAAAGTATATTTTTCCCATAATGATGACAGAGGTTTTGAACACTGAAAGTTGTTATTAATAAATTTTTGCACTTCACCACATAAGTTGACTATACATAAAGCCAAAATAAGTGTAAAACAGCCTTCTCATATTCATTACAAAAACAATTCACAACAATCCTGCTTTTACAATTCTGTAAATAATGTTTTGCTGAATAAAATCTGTGGAGAAGTTTATAGAATATTTCTTTAATTTGATTTCTAACATTATATTTTTGTAGTAACAGACACACTTTCTTTCTTTCAGCACCCTTTAATAAAGACATCCAATAAAATAGCATATAAGGTACAGTAATGATTTCTCTTTGGAAAAAAGTACAAATAGCTTTATTATTACTCTTGGTATTTATTGTAAAACAAAATTTGCCAACATTAGATTTAGTAATATCAAAAGACGATCTATCAGAAGGATGGTCTAATACCTCTAAATAACATATGAGTCTCTGAAGGAATTGATTAACACCATAATAGATTAATGACCATGATAGGAGCACTTGTTTGTGGAAGGCAGATCATTTAACTGGAATTTTGTCTATCAAAATAAAATCAAGACCAGCAGCATTTGATAAAACATGACGATCTCCGCTTTGAAGTGCATACGGCACATGAACGTACTCCCGCATATAACTTGAAACGACGTTCATCCCGTCTAATTAGTTTCACCCATGATGTTCTCTGTCCTTCGTCTTTCGGGAAATCGTGGAAATTGAGGTAAGCGTGTCGTTTTTTTTAATTGGAGCAGCCGGGAACGCTGCAATAACAGCGATGAGACCACTCTGCCATTCATTCTTACTCCGTTGCATTGGAACCGGATGTTGTGGTACGCTGTTTCGCTTACCGGAACCAGGAAGTGTGAAAAAGGCCTATAACATAAAAGTTAATAACAGCAGTAGTCTGAGAGAATTTGTTATGGGAATTACTCGGTTGGCTATGATATAGTTATGAATCATATCCACCCAAACACTTCTTCATTTAAAACAATGCTTAATGAACAGTACAAATTCATTTATCATTAAAAGTAGTATTTCCAATCATCCTACTGCATTTTACTCGACTTTTCGTACAGACACACTGTAAAAGTTTTTTCTTAAATTAGCATTTTTCTGTGTTTTGTGATTCATGTTTTTTTTGTTTTATCCATTTATTTATGCTTTTGAAATGCATTAATGGATCTTTGATCTTTCTTCCATCAATGCCTAACCTTGAAAAGTTCGAAAAAAATGTCTTTTATTGACATTTTTAATAGTTTAAACCGATATACTGTATTGTCAGTGTTGTTGTTGTATATTAAGGGGAAAAAAATTATATTTATATATATATATATATATATATATATATATATATATATACTGTATATATGAGCAATATCACACAAGTAGCAGTGTGATATGGTTGTATATTGACACTGGTGGGAGGCATGCGTTGCCTTAATGTTCCACCAGTGACAATATACAGCCATATCGCACTGCTACTCGTGTGATATTGCATTCATACAACAGTTCAATTACATAATTGTGTATATAAAAAAGAAAATCAAACATGGAGAGTCTAAAAACCCTTTTGTATAAGGAACTTTCTTCCTCCTCACATGTGCAGCTGACGTCAGAACAGCAGAAACCATTGCTACCTCACACACGTCACTTTAGAGCTAGTATTTGAATGATTCTATAGCGTAATATCTAAAGTGATGACAAAACAGGTGATTTTGCTGACATTTTAAGATTATAAAGCTGAACGGCATGAGATGCAATCAATCTACAGAGATTTCCCAGTATTTCTCTGTTGAAATCAGGTGATCACAATAATTAGCCCCAAAAAAGCCAAAGCAACATGAACACTACCAGATTACTGTTATACAATATATATATATATATATATATATATATATATATATATATATATATATATATATATATATATATATATATATATATATATATATATATACCAAACCAACACTGGGAAACCCCCATACACTATGGCCAATTTAGCTTATTCAGTTCACCTATAGTGCATGTCGTTGGACTGTGGGGGAAATCGGAGCACCCGGAGGAAACCCATGCAAACATGGGGAGAATATGCAAACTCCACACAGAAATGCCACCTGACCCAGCCGGGGTTTGAACCAGCAACCTTCTTACCGTGAGGCGATCATGGTAACCGCTGCGCCACCGTGACACCCCATTATTTCTTATACATTATTTCAAACTACTAAAATGTCAATAAAAATCACTTTGCTAAACTGTTGAGTTTAATTTTCAACAGCAAAAGTCGACAGAGCAGAGATCAATATCCCATATAGCAACTGTAAATAAACAGAAAATACTTGTGAAACACAAAATACAGAAACTGTCCATTAACAGATTTTTTTTTTTTACTGTGCAGGATTTTAGGAATCTCTTTTTATTACTCAATAACAGAAAAAAAAGTCTATATAACTGTTTTGTATTGTAAAATATTGTTTACAATCAGGCAAATTATGTATTGTATGAGCAAATGCCCAAAAAAACCTTTAGAATAACCAATAAAGGAAAGCTTGTTTAAAGAAAAGGTCTTTAAAAATGTATTATTTATTTTTATGTATTGTTTATTTGACAAGCACATCACAATTACACTGGACAAACAAAATGCATTTGTTTAAGTGTTTGTTTAAGCAGACTTGCTAATTCTCCAGATCTGTTCAAGAGAGGCTTAACATAAAATAAAAATAAATGAATTGCATGTACACAGCATTTTAAATTTTTACATTACAAGGCAAAAAAATGTTTCAATTATGGTTGAAACCTCATACAACCTCATATGGTTTGTACAAACAAAAATGATAAATATGACAAAAGAAACTAAACTTAAAATTGCATTTGGTAGGTTTTTTCAAATAAGACTGGAAAACAATTTTTATGGAAAGCCAAAAAGCCCGCCAAAAAAATAAAAAATAAATAAATAAAAATTGACAGCTACATTTTTGCCTGCAGCTTTTTAGGACTCATCTCTGATCTCATCTCTTCTGTTGTCTCTTTAGACAAAGTTTGTGTACATCATTGGAAGTGCTTATCATATTAAGAGATACCCATAGCTAAACAGTGCTGGTTCATGCTGTTTTCTTGATTACAAGCACAGCTTCAGAGGTGACAGTGTGTTAGTAACCTACTTCATTCGTAAGATGCTGCAATCAGTGTGTATGTTCTGAACGCTGCTTCCTCCTCACTCAAGACAGTGATTATAAAACATTAATCAGCTGCAGAGGAGAGATTTAAAATCTGATATAGACCTTATAAATCAATGTGAGAAGCTTCAAGAGGGGGAGGCGAATTATTGGCCTCTCTAGGAAGCCATCTGGTGTGCTTCAAACCCAGGCTGCGCATTAATGCGAGATGTATAACCGCATCTTATGCTACCGTAAATGTCACTTACATAAGCTTTCAAAACAATCAGGATGTTCTATACTGATTATAACTTCAAAAGTAGGTGAGACAAACTCCGAACAAGGGAATATACAGTTGAAGTCAGAATTATTAGCCCCCTTTGAATTTTTTTTTCTTATTTAAATATTTCCCAAATGATGTTTAACAGTGCAAGGAAATTTTTCACAGTATGTCTGATAATATTTTTTCTTCTGGAAAAAGTCTAATTTTTATTTTGGCCAGAATAAAAACAGTTTTTATTTTTTTTAAAAGCTATATAAGCTATATATTTTTTCGATAGTCTACAGAACAAACCATCATTATACAATAACTTGCCTAATTACCCTAACCTGCCCAGTTAATCTAATTAACCTAGTTAAGCCTTTAAATGTCACTTTAAGCTGTTTAGAAGTGTCTTGAAAAATATCTAGTCAAATATTATTTACTGTCATCTTGACAAAGATAAAATAAATCAGTTATTAGAGATGAGTTATTAAAACTATTATGTTTAGAAATGTGTTGAAAAAAATCTTCTCTCCGTTAAACAGAAATTGGGGAAAAAAATAAACAGAGGGGCTGCAATTTTGACTTCAACTGTATATAATATATTAATATCTGTAATACATTACATTTGGTCATTTTTATAAATACACTATGATACTGAGCTTTAGTAATGTGAAAAAGTCAAATCATGTCCTATCAACTTGCAGTGCCTCAGTACTCAACAGTATAAATTGTAACAACCTCAACACAACAAAACATAGGTTCTATCGAAATGCCTCATGATTACGTACTGTACAGCTTTAACAGTACAGCTTTGTAGCACGTGGCGCTGATCTTTTCAGGAGCCAGGAAAGGTCTATGGATGGACTTTGTTGACTGCAAATTATGAGTAAGTACCCTGATGTGTTGTATTTAATGTCACATTTTGCAAACTTATAACTTAAATATGCAGGACCCACACGCTGCCAGGCTAATTTTGCCCTCTAGACACCAAGTTTCTAATATGCCATCACGCAAATAATGATTTTTAGCTAAATAAGATTTGGTGTACTCATGTTGTGTTTATGTTTTTCAGCATTTATGTTTTAGATTTTGTAATGTAAAGAAAGAAATGTATTTTTGTAGTTTTTCCTTTTTTATTTATACAGGGCTGCGCGGTGGCGCAGCGGGTAGCATGTTCACCTCACAGCAAGAAGGTCGCTGGTTCGAGCCTCGGCTAGGTCAGTTGACGTTTCTGTGTGGAGTTTGCATGTTCTCCCCATGTTCGATTGGGTTTCCTCCGGGTGCTCCGGTTTTTCCCACAAGTCCAAAGACATGCGGTATAGGTAAATTGGGTAAGCTAAATTGTCCGTAGTGTATGCGTGTGAATGTGTATGGATGTTTCCTAGTGATGGGTTGCAGCTGGAAGGACATCCACTGCGATAAGTTGGCGGTTCATTCCGCTGTGGTGACCCCAGATTAATAAAGAGACTAAGCCAAAAAGAAAATGAATTAATGAAATTATTTTTTTATACTGTACAGCACACAGATTCTGAAGAGCTAAGCAGAGGGATGACTCTTGGAAATCAGAAACTGTTGATGAACATTGGAGCAGATATCTGGGTAACACTTTATTTTGATGGTCCATTTGAGTATTAGTAGACTGTCTGCTTAATATCTGCTAATGTTGCTCCTTCAACAGACATTTAACTGACTATAAGAAACTTTGCAAGTACATGTCAACTTACACTAACCATAACGCCAACCTAACAGTCTACTTATAATCTAATGAGAATTAGTTGACATGTAGACAAACAAACCATCAAAATAAAGTGTGACCGATATCTGCAGTGCAAGAGTATACACTTAAAAATACATTGAAATAAAGATGTTGAGATCAGATTTTATAATCTTTCGCGTTCTGTTGTGTTTTTTTTTTCCATAAGCCTTTTTATTAGAGTTTTACAGTTTTGTTTCTCCTCTTGAGATTACTTTTACTTTACAATTACTTTGTAAAAGATACTTTATAAGAAAAAATACTTTGTAAAGACAATTATATTGTAAGTACATTGTGTGTAAAAATTGGGAGTAAATATCTTTAATAAAATGTGTAATGTATTTGGTTGTCTGTTCTGTTTCTTAAACAATCTGCTAGATTAAGTTCAGTGGACTTAATTTTAGTTAATGTATTTAAACTAAGCTTGACAAGTTTTGCTAACTTTATAATGTAAGTTAACCTATTAAAAGTAAACTTTGCAAGTCCAGTTAACTTGAAATGTGTAGTTGGGTCAATTATTTAACTCTATCAACTAAGCATTTTAAGTTGAGAAAACTTAGAGAATTAAGTCAATACAACTTAACTGAGTAAATGCAACAAGATGACTTAAGTTGAGGGAACAAATATTTTTTTTTTACAGTGTACATGTATTTATATAAAATATATTAATATATCTAAAATGTCCAGGGCTGAATAAATGAATGGATGAATGAATGAATTAATGAATGAATGACTAAATGGGTGGATGAATGAATGAATGAATAACTAAATGGGTGGATGGATGAATGAATAAATGAATGAATGAATGAATGAATAACTAAATGAATGAATGAATGAATGAATGAATGAATAACTAATGAATGAATGAATAACTAAATGGATGAATGAATGAATGAATGAATGAATGAATGAATGAATGAATGAATGAATGAATGAATGAATGAATGACTAAATGGGTGGATGAATGAATGAATGAATGAATGAATGAATGAATGAATGAATGAGTAAACTAGTTTAAGTAATTTAAGTAATTGTACATTTGTACATAATATATATTTCTATTTTTCTAAACTATTTCAGAATGTTCTCAAAGAGTTATTTAATATCAATTTTTATTTTAAATAATGGAAACTTAATTAGATTTACTGCATGCGGAGGGTTCTTGTTTTGCTGGCAATGATGTGAAGTGTTTCACCAACTCAGAGCTGGATGTGAAGCTATAATGCGGCACATTATATAAGAAATCGATCAAAGCATCGAGGCATCTTTGTGGGCACAGAGCCAATAAAAGGAGGCACATGTGTGACATGTGTTTTCCAATAACTCAGTGATGAATCTTAGCACCTCAAGGGCGGAACCATAACATTTCTTCATAACAGAGACATTTAGGGAATATGAGGGCACTATTACCTTGCCAGCTTGGTTTCTTCTGCTCCCCAAGAAGTCAATATGACAGAATATTATTTCTCTGTTGCCTTTGTGCTCTGTGTGTGACTGTTATAATGTGTGGGTTGCTTCAGGTAAATGCTATACTGTATGTTAAAAAGATAGCACTTTACAGTATGGTTACACTGACAGTAATGGTAGTTAAGTATAGTAATGTACATCTAGTTGGTGGTTATCACAGATTCTTACACGGCCCTCTGGAATATTTGATTCTGATTGGTCAAGCACAACATTCCCAGATAACAAACACAGAAACTAATAACACTGGGTCCTCTGAGTACTACGGGTCATCTTGACTGTTAGTTAACATATTCATACAGTATATGCTTATATGTCTGATGTTTTGACTGTTTGGCACTCAGATTAATGTCATGTGTCTAATTTTTTAGTTTTGTGGCAAGGAGTCAGTAATCGAGTCCCCGTAAAACTAAAATCAGTTGTTTTACTATAATAAATTAAATATTATAATAAAATAAAATACTAGTTTTAATTTAGTTGGTTGCCAGAGATTAAAAATTCCATGTAGTTTAACTTAAACAAAAATAACTTCAACTTAAATTAAAACAACTAACACTTAAGTAAACCTATAAAACATTAATACACATTTAAGAAAAAAAAATTACAAAAAGCTTGAAACATTTGATCAAACTAATTCAAACTATTTGTAATAACAGTTTCTCAATGTAACTAAAATAACTGCATAATAACTTCATTTTAATTTGAATTTCAAGTTCATTTTATTTCCAACATTTATCAAGCACATCATTAACGTAAAAACAGTCTGTTAATATTATAGGTAACACTTTACAATAAGGTCCTATATGTTAAAGTTTCATTAAAGCAATAACTAACAACAGATGAGAACTGAACCCATACCAAAGTATTATACAACCCCAAATCAGAAAAAGTTGGTAATGTATTTATTCATTTTCCTTCAACTTAGTCTCTGTTTTATCAGAGGTCGCCGCAGCGGAATGAACCGGCAACTATTCCAGCATATGTTTTACGCAGCAGATGCCCTTCCGGCTGCAAACCAGTATTGGGAAACATCCATACACTCTCACATTCACAAACACACTCATACACTACGGCCAAATTAGTTTATTCAATTCACCACAATACAGTATGTAGTTACATCCACAAATGCCAGTGAAAACTGTACTGTGCCTAAAGGAAGCCATATGTTAACAGTGTACAGAAGCACCGTTGACTTCTCTGGGCTTGGAGGCATCTGAGATGGACCATTACACAGTGAAAATGTGCACTATAGTCAGATGAATCACTATTTTAGGTATGTTTGAGTGAAATGGACACCGTGTGCTCCGGATCATCCAGACTGTTACCAGCAACAAGTCAAAAAGCCTTGCAGAGGAAAAGTACATAGAGATTTTGGAGCACAATATGCTGCCTTCGTTTCCAGGGACATCCATCCATATTTCAACAAGACAAAGCAAAACCACATTCCGCACACATTACAAAGTCCTGGCTGCGGAGGAAGAGGGTACAGGTACTTAACTGGCCTGTCTGCAGTCCTGACCTGTCTCTAATAGAGAATGCGACAATGAAAACCCCGTACTGTTGTCAACCTTAGGACTTGTTTGCAGGAAGAAAGTTTCAGTTCTTAAATGAATTTTAAGTGTTGTGAAAAGGAATGGCAACATTACAAAGTGGTAAATGCTTTACTGTTCCAACTGTTTTAAAATGTGTTGCAAGAAGCAAAATTGGAATACGTGTTTATTTTGAAAAAACAATACAAATCATGATGAACACATTAATAACGTTTGTTGTATTGTCTGCAATGAATACAAGTCAAAGTAAATTTAGAAATCACTACTTTATGCGTTTTCCATACTGTCCCAACTTGTTCTGATTGTTGTATTAATTTAGTCTTGATTTTGAGTAGCTAAATAAAAAATAAATAAAAAATTACTGATTAATAAATAAAAAGATCAAATGAATAGTTTACCTGAAAATGGAAGTTCTGAAATAATTTACGTATCCATACTCTACTTTTGAAACTATTTTTGGGTGAACTATGCCTTTAAGTATATGTATATGCTTATGCTGGAAATCTCATAATTCCTTTAAATTCTGATTATTTTGACAGTCCTATAAAACCGAAACGATCACCAGCATACAAAGGCAGTAAGAATTTCTTGACACAATGACAGCTTGTCCAAATGCCTTCCTCTGGCTGATGGTCTGCTGCAAAGCCCTTCATTAAAGGTCCAACAGCTTAATTACAGGAATTCGAATGAGATCCTTGAATTGTGGTTTGACATTTTAACTACTTTGAAAGATTTTTTTTTTTCCTTCCTCAACCATGATTGTACCAGAAACCTTAGAGCTCTTGAAAGGGTCATTATAAAGGGTAAAAAGGAGGATAAGCAGCAAAAAGAATTCTGCTCGCGTAAATGCATTTTCTTTTTTCTTTTTCTTTTTTTTTTATGTTGTTTAATTGTACTGTTTTTTTTTTTTCTCCCCAAACCATCTATGTGTGGATTTTGATGCAAAAATTACAGAATGCATAAATCATTACAATTTTAGAATATTAATTAAATAATTAAATACTTATCGCAATGCATCATTAAGCATTTATTTCAGTGGAACTACAACATCTTTACAAATGTTTAATGTTATTTTGCTTTTGTTTTAGTATTGAATTCTTGCTTAATGTTTCATTATGACAATTACAGTATGCATTATTTTAATGAAATGCAACATACAATGCAAATGCAGAAGTTTAAAATGCATTTAGCAAGTTTTTCAAGCTTCTTTTGCGCAGATCCTCATGATGTCACTTTAATCTTGAGGACTAATTAGCCTCAGAATGGATATTAGCAATGATTTCAGTTGTCAAGCTGATTTTTCCTCAGAGATTTTGACCGTGTCTCCAGTGTCCTCCGGGTGCTTGCAGTCAGACTTGACAAATGGTGTTTCTGGGCCATGCATCAGCAAGCCTAAGGCTAACTGACTTATCACCCTGCTATCCTAAACTATTACTTTTAGGGACATTGGTCTATCTACAGGTCTTACTCACATTCTACCTTTCACATTGCTGAGTTGGAGTGACTTCAGTGTCAACATATTAACTGTGTAACAGATGATTTCTTGTGAGGTTGACAGTTTTTTATGGTGCAACATTCAACATGTCATTGGCAACTTTTTCTTTCTCTCATAAACTATTGTATGTATTTTATTGTGAACTTTCCCACATGAAAAGAATCTATATGAGGATATATGCGCATATATGAAACCTATGCAGTATATATGCACGTATATGATAAGACATTGCATATATATGCAGTGGTGGAAAGAGTACTGAAAAATCATACTCAAGTAAAAGTACCATTACTTGCCTAAAAATGTAGTGCAAGTAGAGTAAAAGTATCTGTTAAAAATATTACTCAAACTATGAGTAAAAAGTAGCCCTTTTAAAAGTACTCAAGAGTAGTGAGTAGTGAGTATTATGCTGTCAAAAGCTGATAGGTTTACCATGTACTTTGTGCTGTGTGTGTAAACGTAACATTCTGTAGGGCATTAGTTATTGCCCAGAAGGCACACAACATCATGAGACATTATATTAGGTTAGATTTAGCGTCTGTGATGTCAGGTGACCAAAATTAATTGTCAAGCCAGCAGCTTAGGACAACATTATTTTGATCGTCCAATAATGATGTCAAATGACGTTATATTTGGTTGATTTTAGGTTGTAGAAAGTGACCCAAATCCAGCTCGAGCCAACATATTCTAAACCAACGTGATGGTTTACTGTTGGTATATGAGGGTCAAATACTGAAAGATCTATTTTCATCAGTAGGGCAGACGGAATCTGTGGACCATTTATGGGTATTTTCTTGCACAGAATTTTGCTAAAAAAAATGTGGATTTATGATGCGAAATTATTTTGGGAGTGTCATAACTAAAACCTTGATATAGGAAATATGTATGTAAAGTTTACAATGCAAATCCAATTAGATTTACTTTATTTGGTAAACAAAGCAAGTCTCTCACATAATATATCTACTAAAAGACAGAAAATATTCCTGTACAAAACTGTATTGTGAATAAATCATATGAATATTTTATATTAGTCAAAAATATTACTGAAATTAATTTAAAAACTGAATAAATAAAAATGTACACACATTTACACAAGTAAATAAACAGAATTATTGATTGGCTAAAATATGCGGAATTCAGATTCCGTGTGGGCCTATTCATCAGGTACGGCAACCAAAATCCAACGTCTGATAGACGTCATAGGAGTAACGTTCACACATGTCAAGCTGTAACATTTTTAGACGTTGATATTTGGTTGGTTTTAGGTTGGACATTGGACATTGGCCTGACGTTGAGTTCTGACGTCAACCGATTTTCATTTCCAAACAAATGCAAAGTCCCCATGACGTTAGGGTTCAACGTCAATCAGACGTTATATTGACGTCCTGTGCCTGCTGGGTGTTTAAGGCCATTTCGGTCATCATACAGTAAACATCCGTCATCTTCTCATCAGTGACATGCATCTAAACAGTCTCTTGGTCAATGCGCGTAAAGATTTTGAACTTCATCTTGGACATTTTTAATACATCCTAACAGTTTGCTGCAATTATAAAGTGCACACGTCTTGAGGTAGTTCATTATGATGTGATTTACCTTCTATTGTATGTGTGATTTGATTGGACAGGAATCACAGGACTGAACTTTCTAATCCCCATATAAAAAATAGTTACTGCAGGTGAAAGGCTGCAGTTGAAAGAAAGTAGTGGAGTAAAAGTACAGATACTGCACTAAAAATGTACTCAAGGAAAAGTAAAAGTACACATTTTAAAAACTACTCAGTAAATTACAATTCCCGAGAAAAACTACTCAATTACAGTAATTTGAGTATTTGTAATTAGTTACTTCACACCACTGTATATATGTATACTGTATATCCCACATATAGGCTAATTTGAGGTGCATGTGCAAACACAGGCCATATAGGTCTCCTGTATTGCTTCTTTATATCCGCATATAATCCCTATATGTACATACAAGATAGTCTCCTATATAGCTCGTATCTCACTTTGGCAACCTGTCATACATGAGCTAGCTCATATTTCTATTATCAAGGCAATGACTAAGAACTAACAAAAAAAAAAGGCAAAAAATGTATGTACAGTAGTGCGAACACTTGAAATTGGTATCACATGTAATTAGGGCATGTTATGGAATTTAACTATGGCAAATAGTTATATATAAATAGAAACATTTACAAGGTCAATGCTTTCTTGTATGAAGAAAGAAGGATATGTATAATCAATGGTTTGAAGTTCTTTAGTTAGTTTTTTTTTTGTCTTATTTTTTGTTCTTTGTAACTATTTAATTGTTCTTGAGTAAATAAAAATGTAAATTTCTACATGGGCTTTTATTTATGTTGTCCAGCAGCTATGGATTTAATAATTTTACTAATATAAAGGTAAATAGTATAAAGGTGAACATATAGGTGAATATATACAGTTGAAGTCAGAATTATTTTAAAAATTTCCAATGATGTTAACGAGCAAGGAAAAGTATGTCACAGTATGTCTGATAATATTTTTTCTTCTGGAGAAAGTCTTATTTGTTTAATTTCGGCTAGAATAAAAGCAGTTTTAAATTTTTCAAAAAGCCATTTTAAGGACAAAATTATTAGCCATTAACCATCATTATGACAATAAATTCCTAATTACCTAACCTGCCTAGTTAACCTAATTAACCTAGTCAAGCCTTTAAATGTCACTTTAAGCTGCATAGAAGTGTCTTGATAAATATCTAGTAAAATATTATTTTCTGTCATCATGGCAAAAATAAAATAAATCAGTTATTAGAAATGAGTTATTAAAACTGAAATGTGTTGGGAAAATCTTCTCTCTGTTAAACAGAAATTGGGAAAAAAATGAACAGGGGTGCTAATAATTCAGGGGGGCTAATAATTCTTACTTCAACTGTATGTGCATATATGCGCGCACACACACACACACACACACACACACACACACATATATATATATATATATATATATATATATATATAAAAGACTTTCACTAATTTCTTAACCTTTGTGCAATGTTCAATTTTACTACCCTTTTGTTATGTTAGGGATGAAAACATTAATTGCATTAAACTGCTGTAAAAATGCATCAGATAAATATTTTTTTTAATTTCTTTGCATAAATCTGTTAATCAACCTCAGTCCTGATTGAAACTAATAAATTCTTTAGAAAATTAAAGGATTTTAACTCTTTAATAGCCAAGTTCACAAATGATTTGGTGGAAAAAACACACAAAATTATGTATTTTCAATATAAAAAGTAGTTGTGGACTTAATTTTTTATTTATTTTTTTTTTTTGTTTTTGTCTTGCACTGTAAAAAATTTCCAGATTTTCACAACAAGTTACTGTAATTTGTCCACAGTAAATTACATTAGTATCACCTCACAGTATTTAACTGTAAAAATTCACAGTAATATGATGTATTCATAATTTTATTGTGAAATTAAGGGAGGTTGCATGATTACAGCAAATTACTGTAAAAAGTGCTATATCTTTACCATGTTAGTTATAGGAATTCAAACTTTTTTTATATCATTTAACATAGAAATTAATACAAATGAACTTTAATGCTAGTATTGGCACTTTTTTGATATTTAGAAATAACAGAATGTTATTGCAGCCCCAAAACAATTTGGTTCCTTCTTCAAAAATAACTTGAAAGAAAATCATCCTGTTTTGAAACAACATGAATGTCATTGTAAATTTTCGTTTTTGGGTGCACTGCACCTTTAATTTATTTTATAAGGTTAACATGGACATATCAATAATGTTTAATGAACATAACTTTGTGCTTAGCCAAAAATGTAATAAACTGGAACAAAAGTAATTGATTCATGAAACCAAACACTATTAAACACCCAAAATGATTTCAAAGTCAGGGTAATGTCAGAATGAGTAGCCGAGAAAAGCCTGCTTCACAGTAAAATATAGTTATTCTACAAGATAATACTGTGAAATCTTAGTAATGGACTTTACTATCTACTGAAAAGTTACACGCTTATGTCGGTAATATTCACAGTGATTCAATGTAGCAAAATCACGTAAATTACTGTGAACTACCTCACAGTAATTTGCTGTGAATATTGCATACAGTATTATACTGTGAAAGTAATGCAATTATTAGGCAGTAATTTACTGTGAATTTAAGATACAAAATTTTACAGTGTGAACATGGTGAACGATTAGTAGCACGTTTTTTGCCCCATTTACTTCAATTATAACCCATTTGATTGTGCATAAATACACAGTCTTTGTTTTTATTTACCCCATGTAGCTCTAATAGCTGAGATGCATATTTAGATTCTCAGACACATCAAGGTAGTGTGTAAAGGTCACTCTCACACTTTCACACACACATAGACACACATACATACACACAATATACACACACTTTAATTTGATGTTATACTACATATAAAATCCAGAAGCTAAACTTTTTTTGCACAGGCCTATCTAAAGGGTTAATGGTGCCAACTGATGATTAACAATAAAACTTACAATCAAAAATGCATGATTAGATGGTGTCATGATTTTGTAATCAAAACAGTGTGGTTATAATGGAAGTCAATGGGCCACAAACAGTCGCCCACAGTAAGGAGTTAGGGAGAAAAGAGAAAATTAATCAAAAACTATGCAACAAATGCAATTGTGTTTCACATGTCCAAGACTTTGATAAAAAGTAAAAAAAAAAAAAAATCCACAATTACTTTTATATTAAAAATGCATAATTTTGTGTGTTTTTTTCACCAAAGCAGTGACACCATTTATGAATTTGGCAATTAAAGAGTTAAGATCCTGTAATTTACTAAACAATTAGTAGTTTTGATCAGGAGCTAGGTAAATTAAAGATTTATGCAAAAAATAAATAAGAATTGGATGCTTTTTACAGCAGTTTGGATGTGTTCATCCCAACATAACAAAGGGAGTAAATCTGCTCAGATTGTATCATATTGTATTGTATTATTATTTTTTTTTATTTCAAAGAATTTTCCCAAAATATGTGTCAGAAAATGTTATGGCCAAATTAAGACACAAAATCACCCCAGAGTGGATGAAAACATCCCCAACAGTACGTAAGTGTTGATGCAGCTCAGGTGTGGAATGAGTTTTTTATACAGAAATTATACTTGCAGACATTTTCTTATGAAAATAACCTTTTAGTGTAGAAACAGGCTACTTGTGAAACTAAAACCACTAGTCACTTTCTTAATGAACTGATTTTTTTCCAATCAACTGATTCGTTCAAAATACAATTCATTTAACAAAACAAATAGTTAAATTTATGAATGTGTGTCCTAACTAGCCTGTAGGGGCCGCTCGTATATTCACCTCTAAAAAGCAAAGTGCAAGGCCCATCACTTCCTTTGACCAATTTTGATATATTTTGAGATGAATGCGTCTGTTTGTTGCTAGCAACCATCAACTTTTTTCTCAGAGGATGGCAAACCATTGCTGCAGTTCTGATACTAGTGTAATTATGAGGAAAATGTAAAAAAAAAACACTATGTTTGGACTGTGCACTGTGTTTGTCTTAGGTAATTAGTCTACTTTTATTACTGAAATATGTATATTCCATACAAAATATGAAGCTGAATGATTAGTTCTAGTCACATGACATGCTGTGCACTTGCAGCATTCTGAAAAGTTTTCAACTATTTACTTCTGGAGTGTGAACTTGAGTGTGTCGCTCTCTATTTGTGAGCACAACCACGTGCCTACATTGGAAATAACAAACTTGAGCATGCAAAAGATGTGATATGTGCACGGCCCATTACTCAGCAGATTTGTTCAGATGTGTTTATTCTTTGAGAAACCAAATATGACTAAAAATTGTTTTTGTTTTTTATTGATGCAGCCAAAACAAAATATATATATATAATATATATATATATATATATATATAGGTATATATTGTGTGTTAGATTTCATGTTTCCCATTCATACAGATTTGCAAAAATGACTAAAACACTGTATTATGAAAATCAGGCCAGTAGTGGATTATGTAAATGTATAGTGAAACAATCTGTACAAATACACTCCTGTTGTTTACTACTAATGCCTTGGTTTTCAAGGACACCTGCATACCTACAGTACTGAACACATAATATGCATATGATTGGATATGACATCTCTGTTTTGACAACTTCATGTTTTTGTAGTTTGGACATTTAAAAAAAAAAAACCTTGCACTTTGAAACCTGTTTTCAAAAGTTGAAAATGAAAAAAAACATCACTGTTTTTGCAGTGATGCCACATGTAGAAGAACCATTTTGGGTTCCTCCCAAAAGCCTTTAGAAAACATTTCATTCATGGTTTGAAAAACATTTGAATAATTTAAATAACCTTTTTCCTCTGTAAATTTTTTGGAATATAATAGATTGTGTGAAGATTCTTCAAGGAACAATTATTATCATTCTAACTTGGTGTGAAAAAGTACACACAAACTTACTTGGAGTAGGTTGACAGGATGTCTCTCACAGAATCTAAAACACACATCGAATCCTGAAATGGATAATTCGCTTGTTAAGTGTGATGTCACGTGAAGTGGCTTCCAGGTCCAAGTGCTCTATCAAACTGTATAGGGAGTTTCAACAAATGGTAATAATAAACGTTTACAAAGTGATGTAATACTTTCTAAATCACGATCACAATTTTTATATCCATGCCTATTACCAGAAAGACTTAACAAGCGGATAGCACAGAACACATTTTGGATGAAAAAATCTAAAGTATCCCTGTCTGCCAGAACTATTTGCTATGAGAACTATAGTGTGGCAGTGAGGCAACTTTCATCAGGTACATCATATACCCAAGCATGGAATTTGTTTATCGGTTTAAAGATTTAAAATATGCCTTGAAATATGCTGTCTCCATAAGTATTTTCTTCATTCATTCATTTTCCTTCAGCTTAGTCCCTTATATATCAGGGGTCACCACAGCGGAATGAACCGCCAACTATTCCAGCATATGTTTTATGCAGCGGATGCCCTTCCAGCAACAACCCAGTACTGGGAAACACACATACACATTATTTCACACACACACACACACACTCATACTCTACAGCCAATTTAGTTTATTTAATTCACCTATAACGCATGTCTTTAGACTGTGATGGAAACCGGAGCACCCGGAGGAAACCCACACGTACATGGGGAGAACTTGCAAACTCCACACAGAAATGCCAGCTGGCCCACCCGGGACTCGAACCAGCGACCTTCTTGCTGCGAGGCGATAGTGCTAACCACTGAGTCACCGTGCCACCATAATTATTTTTTTTCGTTTTTTTTTTCATTTAAGTAACCAGGTTTCATTTAAGTAACAAATGAATTTCAGGAATATTTGCTTGATTTGTACACTGCTTGCATTTGATTTGGCACATGGATTACAATTTTAAATGCATTACATTTTAAGGTTTACATTTACATTTTCATAAAAAAACATTCATATACAGATTGTTTAAAATGTTAAACAGAATGTTTAAAATGAATCATCAAAAGAAAGTGCAACTGAAAAAAATAATGTGTTTGTTGTCAGTGGACTTGCATATATTTGCCTCAAATTTAGGTGCGGATGCCAAATTTTGAGCAGAAATGTTATGGCCCTCAGCCAAATCTTTGTACTTTTCTTATCAGTAAACTGGAATGTGTAACCGTGTCGTTCACATGATCTATGACGCACCTCTGATTGCTATTTGGCTCATTTCCCGGTCCCAGTGAGCAACAGAAATAAATCTGAATAAACAATTTCGCAGTTTGAGCTTTTCCAGTCTAACAAACACAAGCATTGGGCCTGACAACAGCAACATGCCTGCACAACAGAGATGTCAGAGGAAAACTTAGGTGTTTCATCATCCGTTTGGAGCAAAAGCGGTTTTAGTAGATTTTTCGGATGGTGTGTATTGCTTGAGTGTTGCTTTACTTTGATTATTCAGGGATCGATTTTGCTTCACTTTGATCCTCCTTTGATTACATTAACCTTGTTCTACACATGGTTTTAAAGATTAATCTCTTTAAACAGACAAATTTGAAAGTATTTTCAAAGAACTGGGTATGATTATTACATGCAAACTAATTCAGCCTCAGGTGGAAATGAATTCCTGTAGACTTAAACACGGGTTGCAGGCCTGCCTTGCATAACAAAGACTGGATGACTGTATGCATAAGCCTGTAATGTCGCATGACTTAACCAGTGACAGTGTTTTTAAATGTGCCTATTGTGACATTTCGCTTGAACAAATGCAACTTGAAAGACTATTTGTACAAATCTCCCTATAATCTTGACAACAAAACATTGTAATTATGCTGTACTCTGGTTTTGTCCTTGCCATTACATGTCCATGCTGTTGTTTGTCACTGTACTTTTTTGTTTGGAAAGCACAATAGCGCCTCTGGATTGTACCTATATTTAATCCTACAACTCGCCTGCTGTCAAGCAGAGTTTTTCCTTATGCATTAAGGATTTAATACAGAGGAAACAACTGTCTTCGAGGAGTATGAGACAGACATTCGGCATTAGCTGTAGTTCACTGTGGGACTAAAGTCTCTGGCTGCGATTTGCTACGCTAAAAGAAATAGAATTCTGTGATTGGTGTAAAGGACAAATGAAGGTTGCACAGAAACGTCTCTCTCACTGAACTTGAGAATTAGGTGTAGCGGCCGTATCATCAGTCTCTGTCATTTTTGTACAATGTATTGAAAAGTAAAAAAATAACCTTTGGGGCTTTCTTTTCTTTTGAGTTTATAACCGCATGGAATTGATTTGAGACTATATTAAAAACATACAGACAAAAATTTGCTTTCTTTTTGTTCCACAGGGGAATAGTCTAAACTAATAAAGAATGGCATGTTTGCCAAATAATCAAAGCATTTCAATCACTCTGTGCTGTGCTAAATTTATGAAGCCCGACATTGATTTTTCTGGTACTTTACAGTGAGCTCACTGGAGAGAACAGCTTGTATATCTGTTGGTTTGTGTACATGTTAAATATACACTTACCAGCCATTTTATTTCTGTAGGTACACCTTACTTGTACCAGGTTGGACCCCCTTTTACCTTCAGAACTGTCATAATCCTTCATGGCATAGATTCAACAAGGTACTTGAAATGTTGGTCAGATATTTTGGTCCATATTGACATGATAACATCACGCAGTGCTGCAGATTTTCCGGCTGCACATTTATGATGCAAATCTCCCGTTCCACCACATCTCAAAGATGCAGATTGAGATCTGGTGACTGTGGAGGCCATTTGAGTACAGTGCACTCATTGTTATGTTCAAGAAACCAGTCTGAAATTACTTTATGACATGATGCTTTATCCTGCTGGAAGTAGCCATCAGAAGATGTGTAGACTGTGGTCATAAAGGGATGGACATGGTCAGCAACAAGGTAGGCTGTGGCGTTGACACAATGCTCAATTGGTACTAATGGGCCCAAAGTGTGCCAAGAACATATTCCCCACACCATTACACCACCACCACCAGCCTGAACCATTGATACAAGGCAGAATGGATCCACGCTTTCATGTTGTTGACTTCAAATTCTGACCCTACTGTCTGAATGTCAAAGCAGAAATCGAGACTCATTAGACCAGGCAACGTTCTTCCAATCCTATATTGTCCAATTGTGGTGAGCCTGTGTGAATTGTAGCCTCAGTTTCCTGTTCTTCGCTGACAGGAGTGGCACCTGGTGTGGACTTCTGCTGCTGTAGGCCATCGACCTCAAGGTTCAATGTGTTTGTGTGTTCAGAGATGCTCTTCTGCATACCTCGGTTGTAACGAGTGGTTATTTGAGCTCGACCTAGTC
The DNA here is from genome assembly GCA_903798195.1 of Danio kyathit. Taxonomy (NCBI): domain Eukaryota; kingdom Metazoa; phylum Chordata; class Actinopteri; order Cypriniformes; family Danionidae; genus Danio; species Danio kyathit. The sequence continues at coordinate 44,579,371 of LR812524.1, forward strand.
TGTCCATTCTCCTCTGCCTTCTGGCATCAACAAGGCATTTGCACCCACAGAACTGCCGCTCACTGGATACTTTCTCTTTTTTGGCCCATTCTCTGTAAACCTTAGAGATGGTTGTGCCTGAAAATCCCAGTAGATCAGCAGTTTCTGAAATACTCAGACCAGCCCGTCTGGCACCAACAACTATGCCACGTTCAAATTCACTTGAATCACCTTTCTTCCTCATTTTAATGCTCGATTTGAAGTGCAGCAGATCATCTTGACCATGTCTATATGCCTAAATGCATTGAATTGTGGCCATGTGATTGACTGATTAGAAATTTGCATTAACAAGCAGTTGGACAGGTGTACCTAATAAAGTGGCCGGTGAGTGTATGAATATACTGTCTCAAATATATTTGACCACAAGATAAACAACTAATTTTAGGAATCTGATAAATAAGAAAAGATTCAATCATCTTTAGGGAAACAGACTCCTTTATGTCCTTAATGATCTTGATGTGTGGTGAATGTACACCAAATAGCCCTTTACAGTAAATATTTTCCATGCTTCTCAAAAAGCAATTTCTCAGCCATATCAAATATAAAGCCACTATCGTGGAAACAAGGTTATGTTTCTCAATTGAGGTAATATGAGTGAATGAAGCATTTGTACAAAGGATATTTGGATGAGTGTGTAGCCTGGAGCCTGTCTGTCTGACTGTTTACTTCATTTGCTTGAGTTTATGGCATCTTTTTCCAGCAGGGACAGAATCTATAGACCATGGGCACATATCAATAACAGTTTGTCATATGAGAGTGACTGTCAAAGGACCTGGTCTGGTAAAGGCTAGTTCTTTTGAATAAACTCATATTCAGCCTACACCATAAGCAAATTGCACTGTGCACAGTTAACTACTTAATTCTCTATTCAGGCTTTGAAATTGACACCAGCCAACTGCCAAATGTGGTTGAAAAGTGATTGTGGCAGGCAATGCATATCAACACACTAGCCAATTTGGCAGCGTTATGATTTGATAAATTATGGTTCTATCATTTAGCATGTCACTACAAACCTTCCCCATAATAGGAGCCTATAACATTAGCCAAAAAAATAAATAAATAAACATAAAAGAGTTACTGAGAAGCACAATATATTTTAATTTTGAACAAAATGTATAATAATCACCCCTTTTTTTCAGTTTGCACTGTTTTTTTTTTTCATCCTTTAATTCAAACTCATCGATGCTGTATTATATGTGCACAAAAAGCCCACTTTTTCATTCCATCTTCATAGATGCTGGATGTCCAAAACTTGTGAACAAAACATGTCATCGTGTCTTTATTGCTTTGCGCAAGTAATGTGTACAAATCTTGGGAATAAAAAATTTATTATCATGATTTATGTTAGTTTGGACATGATTTGTGTTGGGGAGTAGCTTGTTATAATTAGTTCAGCAACAAGCTTATCTACATTTTATATTTTCATTTTTTTAACTTGACAGTAACTCAGCTAGTTATGATACAATGTAGCTTTTCCAATATCTAGTTATTTTTTCCAGCTAAGAGTAGCTTGACTACTGCTTCAATCTATTTAGTAAACCTGCGATGGTCTGAAGCAGCTTATTGTTGTCTTACAAGATCACATGCTACATTTGTTGGTAGGACAAATCTAATCATTTTGCCCACCAGGCGGGCATTACCCTAATGGTGTGATGTCACATGAAAACTATTAATTGGTAAATCCCACATCTCATGGTTTTACATTTTTATATGTACAGTATTTATTTTTATTACTGTTTTTATTATTTTGTAAATAATATTTTTCCAAAACAACAAATTCAATTCATAAAGTTTCCAAACTGTTGGCAGTTAACCTGAAGTAAGAACGATATGTGTAAAATATCTTACCAAAATGGAGTCATATGTCACTTTATTTTTGAGAAAATGCTACTGTGTGCTTAATGTAAGTTAGTATTTTGTTATTGCAGTGCTACATTTGTACTTTGACTCTTGACAGTCTGAGAAAATTGAAAACTATGTGTAATAAAACATTAAACATTAATGTTGTAATGGTAATGTACTGTTTTAAGTACCAACTGTGTTATTAAAATTAACATTTATTTATGTTTTGGCAACATATACTTTTGTGAAAAATGGTAGCTTTAATGGAACTATAGCTATTTTTACTGTAGGTAGTAGCTTGTAGTGTAGTAGCTAGTACTTTTTCCAGGTGAGTAGCTTCTAGTTTATCAAACTACAGTTTCAGAGTAGCTTGAGTAGTAGTATTTTCATTCATGAAAATCAGAAACATATAAGAGGAAACAGCTGACTTTTTTTCGAATGGATGCCAATGGAGGGGAGGCTTCGGCATGTTGACTTTTGTGACAAAGCTGATCTCTTTATGAACTGACAGCCTGTCTGATAATCTTTAACATTTTTACATTAAACATTCTAAAGCGAGCTATTTTTGTAATTTACAATGAAATAAAAATAAAAGAGCAATCAGAGAGAACTTTGTATCAGCAAACAGTTACTAGTAGATGTAGAAAATAAGATTTAATATTTTTTTTTTTTTACAATTTTTTTGTTAGCTTTGTTTTATTGATAGAGTCAAAACATTTTTGCGCATGTGTGTTCCCATGTTTGTGCAAGTATATTTTGAGTAAAACTTAATTTCGAAACATTTTATACCCTATTTTCAGATATATCTATTTGCTTAGTCAATATGTTTGTGAATGGTGATTACGGCCCTGAACACACATTCTCACGTTCGCATTGACATGTATGCAATTCACTCTTGAAACACTTAATCCCCCGTTAGCTTTGCCTGTTGGTTCAGCATGCCTGTAACATGCATCACAGTGAGTTTTGCATTGTCATGAGGACAGAAAAGGGAAAAACTTTTATAAAAATATGCCTGTACGTGTGGACATGTGGACAAATTTGCTGTTGTAATCTATAAGAACCATTGAAAAAAATCAACAGTAACTATTAAACTGTATGTGACTTCATCCTGAACTACGGTTTGCTGGTGGATTTCCCTGAAAATAGAACTACACCACACCAAACATAATCAAGTATTCTATGCTCCATGTAGTATAACTCTCAATAATTTGTGTATAATTATTGTAAATCCTAATATTAATGAGTTAATGTATTCGTATATAATTTTAAAAAGTATATTTTAAAAGGTGTTTTTTTTAATAAATGCAATTGACATTTGTTGTGACGAGTATTAGCTGGAGTACCCACCAGACTCACTAGAGGGCACTCCAGCTATATTTACACTCCACCAGCCATTCATTCGGACTACACATCCCATCCTGCATTGTGCCAATCAACCATCTACAGCGATTTTGAATCTGGACACTGACACACACACACTAGGAATGCAACGGTTCTTGGTAAAAAAAAAAAGCATATCATCCCATTGTCCTTCAATGGTTCAGTGCGCCCTGTGATCCGCAGTTCAGAATATGCATTATTAATATTAGTTTGGTGATAAAAACAAAAAAAAGTTTCTGCTTTTGTACGCTTCCGATTACCTTACACATGCACTGCATGTGCGAAGACCTGTCCTGTTCGTTACAAGGAAACGAAATGCAGTTTAGGTCTAACCAGGAGTGCAATAGCAGCAAGTGCAGGATACAGGTTTAAGTTATAAAGTGCAGTTATAGAAAAACTATGGTGATATTTACAGATGGATGTACTATGAACATTATATACAGGTTGTATTAGCTATGAACAGAGATTTACAATAGATGGAAATATGTACAGGTTGCTATTAATAATTAGAAGTGTGCAGATAGATAAACAATTACAGATGTATATGTACAGTTGGTATGTACATAATTACAAATGTGCAGTGGGTATGTACAGTTCAAATAAATGAATCAGTGCAATGAATATGTGCAATTTTTAAATAGTGCAATGATTATGAGGAGTATAAGTTATGAGGAGAGTGGGGGGTGTATTAGAGGGGCAAAGAGTCAGTGGGGGGCAGAGGTTCAAAAGGGAGACAGCTCTGGGGAAAAAGCTGTTCCTTAGTCTACTGGTTTTGTCCGGGGGAGCCTGAAGCGCCTGCCAGAAGGCAGGAGAGAAAACAGTCTGTGAGCAGGGTGAGAGGAATCTTTAAGAATACTGCGTGCTCGGCACAGACAGTGTTTCCTCTGAATGCCCTCTATGGCTGGCAGTGTGGTCCCTGTGATGCGTTGGGCAGTTTTCACCACCCGCTGCAGTGCCTTACGCTCCGCAACAGAGCAGCTTCCATACCAGACTTTGACACAGTTCGTCAGGATGCTTTCTATTTACAGCGGTAGAAGTTCACCAAGACGGCTGATGACAGCTGGTTTTCTTAAGTTGCCTTAAGAAAAATAGGCGCTGGTGAGGCCTTCTTGACCAGGCTGGAGGTGTTGGTGGTCCAGGAAAGGTCCTTTGAGATGTGGGTCCCCAGGAACTTGAAGGATGAGACAGGCTCAACGGCCATCCCATTGAATGTGGATGGGATCATGTGAGCCTGTTCGTCCCTTCCTGAAGTCCACAATGAGCTCCTTGGTCTTGTCGGTGTTAGGAGCAGATTATTGTTGGTGGCACCCAAGTGGACAGATGCTGTATCTCCTCCCTGTAGGCAGTCTCATCATTGTTGCTGATTAGACCAATCACTGTGGTGTCATCTGCAAAATTTGATGATAGTGTTAGAACTGTTCACAGGCCTACAGTCGATGGTAAAAAGGGAGTAGAGGAAGGGGCTCAGCCCACAGCCCTGTGGTACGCCAGTGTTGAGTGTGACGGTGGTGGAGCAGATGTGGTCTGATCTAACATTCTGAGGTCTGTTAGTCAGAAAGTCCATAACCCAGTTGCAGAGAGACGTGTCGATATCCAGGTCTCTAAGTTTGATCATTAACTTAGAGGGTATGACAGTGTTGAATGCTGAGCTGAAGTCAACAAACAGCATTCATGCATAAGTGTTTTTATTGTCCAGGTGTGTGAGTACAGAGTGCAGTGCTATGGAGACTGCATCTTCTGTGCTCCTGTTGCCATGGTAGGCAAACTGATGTGGGTCCAGTGTGGATGGCAGTCTTTCAGATGTGCCAGGACCAGCCGCTCGAAGCACTTCATGATGATGGGTGTGAGGGCTACAGGGCGGTAGTCATTCAGGCATGTTGGGCTGGAGTGTTTCGGCACCGGCACAATAGAGGTGGTTTTAAAGCATGTTGGCACAGCTGCTAGGTTAAGGGACAGGTTGAAATGTCTGTGAATACCCCAGCGAGCTGTTCTGCGCATGCTTTGAGGACGCGCCCAGGAATACCGTCTGGTCCAGCAGCCTTACGCACATTTATCCGACTTAGTGCGGTGTAGACTTCTGAGGAGGTGAGTGTGATGGGTGAGTGGTCGGTTGAGGAAGTGATCCTGGTGTAGGGTTCTTTATTGTCTCTTTCAAAGCGGGCATAAAAGTCATTAAGCTCGTTCAGGAAGGAGACGTTTGTGGCTGTGGACTGTGGGTGTGGACTGGCTAGGTTTGTAGTTGCTGATGGCCTGTATGCCCTGCCACATGCGCCGAGGATCAGAGTTGGAAAAGTGCTCCTCTAGCTTTAGCTTGTAACAGTGCTTGGCCTTTTTGATGCCCCTCTTCAAATTAGCCCTGGCAGTGCTGTAGGCCTGTGCATCCCCCGATCTGAAGGCAGTGTTTGCGTGCCTTCAGCAGGAGGCGCACCTCCTTGTTCATCCATGGCTTTTGATTTGGGTATGTGGTGATCTGTTTCTGGGTTTGTAACACTGTCTATGGTGGTTTTTGATGTATTCCAGAACAGAGGAAGTGTAACTGTCAATGTCTGTGTGAGAGCCACAGGTGCCTGGGAAGCAAACATACTCCAGTCTGTGTGTTGAAACCTGTCCTGGAGTGTGGAGTCTACCCCCGCTGGCCACACTTTGATGGTCCTCACTGATGGTTTCAACGGTTGATGAGGGGTGAATACTTTGGGGTGAGAAACAGAGAAAGGTGATCTGATTGACCCAGGTGTGGGAGGGGGGTCACAGCGTAGGCTTCAGCCATGTTGTGTATCCCTGGTCCAAAGTCTTGTTTCCCGTGTGTGACAGAAAAATGTTTTGATGAAATTTGGGAAGCACTGTCTTACGTTCGAGTGATTAAAATCCCCCCGCAACAATAAAAGCAGCCTCCGGGTGAGCAGTCTGTTGTTTGCTGATGGCTGCATGAAGTTTACCCAGATAGCAAAATGACATCATTTCAACCTAAAATCAACGTTTCTTTTGACATCGATTCAACATCGTTTTGCTCATCGGGGTAATGTTGAAACGACGTCAGGCACTCCATTCAAATCTAACCTGAAATCGACACAATTGGTTACTTACCCAACGTTGAATCGATGTTGATATTCAGTCGATCGAAACGACGTTATAGAATCCACACATTTTCAACATGTAATCGACCTAATTGGTTTGTCCACCTGACGTTGAAATGATGTTGATTTATAGTTGATTGGAACAACGTAGAATCCACACATTTTCAACATATAATCGACCTAATTGGTTTGTCTATCTGATGTTGAAATGATGTTGATTTATAATCGATTGGAACAACGTAGAATCCACACACATTCAACATATAATCGACCTAATTAGTTTGTCTATCTAATGTTGAAACGATGTTGATTTTAAGTCGATTGGAACAACATAGAATCCACACATATTCAACATAAAATCTATCTAAATGATTTAACGTTTAAATGAATGCTTACTAAACAACATTTTCAACATTAAACCAATCCATATGAACCTAATCACCATTTTTTTACAAGAATACATAATATAATTTATTCTGTATATATAACAAAACACACCACAATCTGTCATCATTTTTTATTGATACAAACACACAGCTGTGAATATCTGTTAAGAGCATGAATTCATTCAAACCTTCTACACTTAAACAAACAGAGAAAACATTTAAATTACTGACTAAAATAGTCAAAACCATTTACTCAAAAAGTAAAACTGTAGAATATTAAATACATTTGTCTATTTGTGTTCTATTTCAACATTTATTTTTCATTAGAGTAAAAAAATGCATTTTATTTCAGATGTGCATAATAACAAAATTAACTATTAGGGTCAAAACACAGGTTTAAATCACAATGTTTAAACTGTTTAAAGAACAACATTTATTTAATGAATTTAGAAAGATACAATCACAGAAACTAAAATTCAGATGCAACCATAGAAAAAATATTCTTGCTGGATTAGCAAGGTCAATAAATAAAAACAAATTATTTTAGGTTGTGTGAAACTATCGGGAAGCCATTCGTCTACAGTGCCACCATTTACTAGAATTCCACCCCGGATTTTCCAGAAATACGAAGTATTAGTGACCCAGACACTTGTCTGAGAACAAGCTTCAAATATTACAACAACCGGTAAGAATTGCAAGCTTGTTTATTAATTACAATTACTTATTTATTTTTTTTAAATATCATTGTTTAATGACTAAATGCAATAAATAAAATACAGTGCTGCGACCAAAGAATGTAATGTATACTGAATAATCATATGCAATGCACATGATCATATTATAACGATCACTGCGAACAATAAGCTAAGCGTTCATTTTATATACAAACTGTAAATATAAAAACATTAAAATATTTTAAAGCAATGAAAATCTATATGTAAAAAAACAAAACAACTTTAAACTGTCTCGTCAGAGCTGAGCATACATTTTATTTCAGTAAAAAACTGTCCTCTTCATAATATTTCCATTTATTTCTTCTTTGTAATATGGTATGAATTTAAAAAATACGGACTTTCCTTTACGTCTCCTATCCAGTTTTTTTTACTTCCTGCTCTCCATCTTAATTTCAAATTTAAATTCCACACCAGGCCAGTAAAAATTTATTTATTTTTTTTTTTTAAAGTGTTAAGCCCTGTTGGGTAATTCTCCTTCTCATTAAAACTCAAATGTGCATTGTGTTGTGACAATTACTTAAGATTTTTGTAACAATAAAGATGGATTTAATACAACCATAAAAACGCTAAAAGATTGTCAGTACACTGTACTATAGGCACAACCAGTCGTTTGGTCTCTTTGTGTGAGAGAGGAAAAAAAAAACATTTGCAACTTGTTAAAAAAAAAAAAAAACTTTCTCAGACTTCAAATATACTGGTCACTAACAGAAACTTCAGTCATGGGTGCTGTTCTTTCGCTCCAGTAATACCTTCAGAGAACATAATAGTCAGTGATCCATACATAGGCAGAGAGATAAGTGTGGTGTAGGCAGAACTGGAATAGACGTCTGTCCAGGCACAGGTTACAGATCTTGATGTCTTCAACTGGAGATTTCAGAGAAACTGCCATTAAAAAAAATTGTAAGAAAAAAAAACATGTTACTCAGTAGGAAAATCTCACCAGGTACAGTATCTACTATTACAAAGTACAATTCCAAGGTAAATTTTCAGTTCAACCCACAGTATTGGTACCATAAAATTGCCACAATTTTTGACTCCTCCTCACACAGAATATTAAGTTAACATGGTATTTTGTTAGAAATTAAATGATCTTGGATTTCATTTTCTTGTGAAATTCTAAAAAGCTTAATGATATTAAATATTTTTCAAAATAAATGCGTTTACAAACATTTGTTTTAGATACTTGTACAAGTAAACTGCAGTAACCTCAAGAGAAAAGCATGTAGACAAAATAAATTTTAATAAACAGGAAAATAAAAAAAAAATGCACACCAGAACATAGCACTACAATCAGAAAAAAAAACAGACAAGCATGGTTTGTGAACAATTGAGGTAAAGTTGGTTTTATATTCGGATATTCAGACATTCTCCTCAATAATATAATGTCAGAAAAGTATTCTTTGCAAATTCTAAATAGGGAAATCATATTAGCAGCAAATGACTATCAAAGTACAACATTGTTTACAGTCAACTAAACAGTGTTTATGTTGTTTTGAAGTCACACTTGCATGCTAATTTCGATCGAATATTCAAAGTAACATGGTAAACAATATAGAGACTTCTAAATGAACGAATGTGCGAATATAAAACCAACTTTACCTCTATAAGCTTTTCCCATTCAATGCTGTGGACCGTTCTCTGGCGAAGAGTTCGTCACTAAATGTAGAAAAAAAAATAGAGCAACAAAACAGTAAACTGACAGCGATTCACTTCGCTAGCGTAATAACGTGTTGAAAAATCTTGTTTAACGTTAGCTCGATGATGCGTAATGTTATTTGCGAACCGTTTCTCATAACTTAGCCTATACGTTAGCTAGAGCAACATTAACTTACATATGTGTTTTTATGCTCATTCCAAATCGATTTGACAGATCATCTTATATTTTACACAGGTTAAAAAGCATTGAAGTCATAAAGTGAAGTTAATCGAGTTGAAATCGAAAATTAAATAACCAAAACAGCTTTTCATTTACCTTAAAGTTACCTTTATAGATCAGCTGCAGTTAATAGCCTGGGTACGCACAGGGCGACATGGGCTTACTAAAAAACGTATAGGAAGTGTAAAGTGTTAATTTACACATCTAAAAAGTTACATTTTGACATAAATTCTTGGGAAAACGACAAATAAAACATGTGAAACGTCGAATAAGACATGCTTACCTTACAGTTCCGTCCGCTGCCTTCGGTTTGTTAGTTGATTCAAATGATGAGCAGCACCTGCGCCTCACGCTGACTCGCGCAGAAGAACCGACTCCGAGTCCACCAATCAAGTTTCAACATCGAACCAGTGTTATGATTTCGACCAGATGCGTCGGGTAGCCTATATGTTGAAGAGTCAACTTCATTTCGACATCGACCAATGTTATGATTTCGACCAGATGTGTCGGGTAGGCCTATATGTTGAAGAGTCAACTTCATTTCGACATTGAATCAATGTTATGATTTCGACCAGATGCGTCGGGTAGCCTATATGTTGAAGAGTCAACTTCATTTCGACATTGAATCAATGTTTTATTCTCGATGTAATAACCTTCTGACGTACCGACCAAATAAAGAACGTTGATTCAATGTCGAAATTTGATCGACGACTGATACTGACGCTTATAACCAATAATCGACATTGATTCAATGTCGGCTTGCTATCTGGGTATTCATAGCAAGCTTGGCATCAGCATCGGGTGGAATATATGCAGCAGTTATTATAGTGGAGGTGAACTCTCTTGGCAGATAAAAGGGTCTGCATTTGACCATTAGAAATTCCAGTTTTACAGAGCAATGTCTCCCAACAATGACAGAGTTTGTACACCAAGCTTTGTTAATATAAATGCATAATCCTCCGCCTCTGGTCTTACCGGAGTCATCCGCCGTTCTGTCTGCCCGGAATGTGTGATGCTCAGTTAAAGATACAGCGTTGTCTGGTATCCGCTGTTTAGCCATGTTTCTGTGAAAATCATGACATTACAGTTCCATAATCTTTTGCTGTGGTTGATGCGCAGTCGAATCTCATCCATCTTGTTCACCAGTGACCGTACATTGGCGAGAAAGATGCTCGGTAAAGAGAGCCGGTGTGGTGTTAGCTTTAGCGTAGCTCTTAGCCCGCCGCGCTTCCCCCACCTTTGTTTACGCTCGCTCCGCCACCTTCGAGCACTTCCGCCCGGCCGGGCAGAGCACTCAGCCTCGGGTGTTCTAGCGATTTCTGGAGTGAGTCTTAGATTGCTGATAAAACTGTCCGGAATGCACAAACCAATATCCAAGATCTCCTGTCGGGTGTACGATGTAAAGGCATTACTGTTCTGAACGAACAGACCCGAAATGAGCAGGAAAAATACTGCAAAACTGCAGAAACTGGAGAGACGCTGAGCCTGGCGATGTGTATGCGCCGCCATCTTGGTCATATCCATTTACATTGGTCAAGATGTAAAATAGAAAAAGGGGAAATTTAAGCCTTTTCTCTATTTGTTTTTAATAATTTTATTTGAACATTCAATTTTCAAATTGCCCTACTTTTATTTAATTAATGAGAGAGCATGCAAATCTACAGTGATATGTGTGAAGCAGTTGTATTGTCAGTTGTTTGTTACCCAATAAATATGTGGATTGTTTTTTTAATTTTCTGTAGCCATTATTTTTTAACATATACTGTACCATACTGAAACCGTGACCGTAAAACCATGATACATACTGAGTAGATTGAACAGATGCACCCCTAACACACAGCTGCCGATCATTGAAACTAAGTACATACACTACATAAAGATCACACTCACACACCTTCATTAGCTATGTTTCCATTCAAAAATGTGAATGAACTTTGTTCGCAAAACTGGATTATCGCATAAAAGACTTGCGAATAAAGCGGCGTTTCCATCCAACGAGTCAAAGCGAACAAACTCGTCACTTCCTGATTAACTGGTGCCAAATATCAACAGTAAAAACTGAAATAGCTGCAGTAAGAGAAGCTGCATCAATCTTTTAAATCTAATAAATGACTTGCACCTCAGAAGGCACTCCTGACATGCAGTGAACACGCGGTGGCGTTTGAAGGTGTCAGACGCGGAGCACAGACGCTCTTGATTCTGGAGGTCATTAATAATATAATAACACTAATACTTTAACAGTAAGGCGTTTTAGAATGACCAAAACAACATTTCAGATGGTTTACAATGTGCTCAGCCTGCTGGTTTGTCCATTCACACACATTTTATCATCACATGATCTCTCATAACAAAATCACATGACCTTTTTTTAATGAGAATACTGGAATTTGTGCGGTAAAAGTGTTTCCATCGTAGTTTAAGCGCATCTTCTCTTATCGAATAAAAAGTTTATCCTACTCAGTATTGCACATATGTTTTTTATGCGCATTTTCAAAATTTATGCGCATCATGGCATTTCCGTCAACCGTTTTTTTATTGCGCATATGCAAAATGCGCATAAAAATAGGTGGATGAAAACGTAGCTACTGTGTATATTGTTTTGTGTCATGGACCTCACATTTGTTTCTCGCTTCCTTCTTTTCATTCTCAGGCTTGTTCTTGTTTTATGATTGTTTGCGGCCTACCCCGACCTCTGCCTCTCTATTGGATTTACCCTTTTTGGATTACCTTTTATTTTGTTGTTTGCACCTGTCTCAACCTCCGCCTGTCATACTCTTTATAATAAAGCTGCAAGTAGAACATTCCCTCCATTGCCACACCCTCATCATTACAACTGTAACACTTAGTTCTTGCCACACTTTTTTCCCCAGTTTATAGTTTTTATAAACTACCAGTGTAGTTATGCAAAGGCCAACCAACATTTAACTAGTTACTGTAGCTTCAGCTTTTTTCACGTCTATCTGGAGACAATGGCTGTCTCCACAAACTGGGTGTGTTTTAATAAAAGTGTCTGGAGGTAGCAGTGTGGCTAAATTGATTTAGGAAGTTCATGCATGAGACAGAGCTGCTTCAATTTCTGCCAGAGTCAGCCTCAGATTTGTCTCACAGTTGAGCAACATCTGCATTCCCCTACGGTATGGAAGACAAATTGATTTTATCTTTTCCAGCCTGTCAGCAGCGTGACAGAACATTATAAAACAAAATACAGCCACTGAATCCACAGGATGTCAAGGGCTGTACCTCATTCCATTCCCCATACCCATGTGATGTGATTCAGTATCGTGAACATGAATTTGAGCTCTAAATCCTCTAAACACTGGGACACTGATCACTCAATTACCTGCAGCTAAGCTACAAGGTCGCTCGGTAAAATGAGCTGCATTACACACCATGACCAGTTATTCTTTGTTGATTTGGGGGTGTTTTGTGCATTCGAGCTTTTTAAAAAGAGTGAAGTACTGCTTTGAAATATGCATTTGTCCTCAAATTCTGACATTTATTAAAGCAAAAACACCAAGGTTGTGCAAATACTTGCTGAAAAACCTATAATAGCAAAAAGTCAAAGACTGGAGGAAAAATACATTTTTATTTCATGATTTTTGGATTAAATAATACATTCTGAGAGCAAACGTTTCAAAAGAAAGTGAACATTTCAGTGCACTGGGCAGGGTACTATTGAATCAGGGAGAGACACTAAATATAAATATATTTACTGCAGCATAAGTCTAACATTTGGCATAAGAAGCGGATTTGCTTCAGCCCTATGACACAGAAGGTCATATAAGGACTAATAGATAGAAGTTTAACTTAAAGCTCTTGGTGTTTTCTGTTTACTTTTGCTTTCAGATTGCATTATGAGAGCATGAGCTCTGTACAGACAACTTCTCAACTTCTTTAACAAAGTGACCTTTTTAGACTTTTTAATAGTTTGAAACAATATATTGTATAAGAAAGTGTGTATCTGTAACAGTACAGTAGCTCATTGCTCTTTTTTTTACATGCTCCTGATTTACCTGACCAACCCAAAAAGCCCAGTTTAAAACCACTCATTCCCTACAGCTACAAACATGTAAGCAAGTATGCCATCTTAAGGAGCAGAGCTTTTCATACCATTATTTCCACTGCCATTTTGTGATGTTTAAACCTTTTTTTAGGGACGTTGATTTCCTGTCTGAGATAGGGAATGAGAACACACGATTAACTTTTTAATAGCATAATTACGGCAAAAGCTAATGATGTCAATTAAACACTTTCCAAATGAAGACAAAAAAAGGACAAATAGGTTGTACTTTTTCTAATTAGCAATATTTACATTAATGTATTTTCCAGAGGTTTGGGAACATAATTTATAGTCTGTTTAAGGCACATATTTTACCATTGTGTTTTTTCCCTAGGCTCGAACCCATGATTGTTGTACAATGCTCTACCAATTAAGCTATGCAAATTCTGAATTGCACCATAGCTGAATGGGCTCAGTGCATTATGTCTTACTTGCAGTAGGGGTACAATTTTAGTAAACGATCCTATCGGTTTTATTTCAGGGAAGTGACAAATGAGCTATACCATATAATTGTAACAGATGAACGCTGGCAACGGGGTTAAGGATCCACATGCAGTTTATTTATGAGATTAGTCAGGCAGGCAACAGTCAAAACAGGTGCAAACATCCAGATAATCCAATGTCGAGGTCAATAGATGGGTTGGTGGTTGGTACAGGTGGCAGGCAGAATAAACAATAAAACAAAGCAAGGGTCAAAACACGGCTAGACAAGGCAAGGAAAAACCTTTTGTAATGGCACAGTTTTAACAGATAACAGCAAAAGGCTGTGTGTTTGTGTGTTTTATATATATGGTCCATGTAGTTTGAGCAGCTCCAAGCTGTGTGCGTGTAATCAAAGAAAAACCGGAACAGGTGTGAGTGTGTGGTGCATGACAGGATTTGTAGTTTATTTGGTGGCAGATTTGTAGTTTACTAGCAATCTGTATAGACTAGATCACTGGTAATTGTGGAGAACAGATGCAATTACTGCTTTGGTGCTTGACATTGTAGAGAGACAGACCTGCAGGGATGTTAAACACATCCAAATGAAATCAAGAGCAACCTTGGTTATATCCTGTATCCTGTAAAAGTAAGAAATTGCCAAAACAGATTTTGGAAGAAGTATTTGTGTTTGCGTTCTGTAAAGTGTCAAAGATTTGTATTTACATATTTATTTTTAACACTGAGCCATGCAGCCAATTAAACTATTGACTCCTTTACCATAATGGCCAATCAAATGGAATAGCTTTGATAACTGCTCGAAACACAACTCGCACTCTGCATGCTTGTGAATCATCTCATTATAACAGTGTAAATAAGAGATTGAGTGGAGGTGTTAGCATATTCATGATTTCAAGCATAATATGAATTAGGTAAGGATGTAGAATTGTATTTAATCCATTATTATATAAAATAATAAATTATTTTATAGGAAAGAAAAGTTCAAAAAATCTCCATAGATGGTTTTAAAACCCAATTTAGAACACTATGATTTACTACAAATATCGAAAGCTCTGTTTTTAAAAAAAAATCACAGTAAGATTTTAGTGATATCACATGATGAATAGACATGCATTAAACTTTTTATCTCACTTTATCTGTTACCTCATTACAAACATACACAAAACAAATCACAATATACACATTAAACTAACAAAATATACAGTTAAACAGACCATACGGCCTCTTTTGGGTGGGCTGAATTAACAAGCTGTAAACAGAAAAGGTGCTGTCCAGTGTTCAAAAAAAATTTAAGTATATATATATATATATATATAAATAAGCGTGCATTGGTGGGAGGCGTGCCCCACCAGTGGTGATATACATTCCACTGCTACGAGAGTGATATTGCACTTATACAACAGCTTGATGGCAAAATCATAAATATAAAAAAGAAAATCAAACAAGGAGAGTCTAAAAACCCTTTTGTATGAGGAACTACTTTCTTTCGCCATTCATTCACATTAGCAGCTGACGTCAGAACAGCAAAAGCCGTTGCTACTTCACAAACATCATTTTAGAGCTATTTGAATGATTCTCTTGCATAATGTCTAAAGCAGTGGTGCTCAATCCTGTTCCTGGAGATCTACCTTCCTGCATAGTTCAGCTCCAACCCTGATCAAACACACCTGAACCAATTAATTAGGACCTGAACAGCACTTGATAATTACAGGCAGGTGTGTTTGATATGGGTTGCAACAGAAATCTGCAGGAAGGTAGATCTCCAGGAACAGGATTGAGCACCCCTGGTCTAAAGTGATGACAAAACAGGTGATTTTGCTGGCATTTTAAGATTGTAAGGCTGAACAGCATTAAATGCCATCAGTCTACCTATATATCTCCCAGAATTTCTCTGTTGCAATCGGGATATCACAATAATTAACCCCGAAAAAGCCAAATTTCAGAATTTCCAGAACAACAAAACAGGAGATGGGTCTGAATGGGAGACTCCCGGGAAAACGGGAGTGTTGGCAGGTATGATGTGGGCGGAGTAATACAAAAGGGTGAAGAGGCTGTAGGAGTTCTGATATTGCAGGATATCACACTGCTATCAGCTAATCAGATTCGAGAACCAAACAGAACTGTATATACACTATGTACTGTATATGTTAATTGTTGTTATAATAATTGTTGTAATCTTACTAGGAAACATGGCCAATCGAACATTGTTGGGGCGTGCATATTAATGATCCCACAAGTAACATTAGAGTCAGTGTTTCGGTTTGATTGGCCTGTTTTTTTACCAGGATTTTACACTTTTAGATTTTACATGAAAAAGGGGAAACGGCAGTGTTTGAGGTTCACGGTCATTGCCATTTACGGAACTCTTTTTATTAAGCTGTACCTAGTTTCTCATTCTGTGGCACCTTTAAACATTATTGAAGACACACCATTACACATTTGCTGATACTTTCAACAAGAGAGATAGACTAACTGCTGAAAATAAAATGATGGCAAAACCTCTCAGCAAAATATTGAACTTATTTGCAGCACTCTCTATCTAGCAGAGAAAATGGAAAAGCTACTGCAACCATATACTGTAGTCCAATGTGTGACAACACTGGAGATACTACATTAGCTACATTACTTAGTCCCTCATTAGCTCATGGAGCTGCTATTGAAGTGTTGGACATTTTCATTCTCACCTTTGCTTCAACTGTAGAGTACAGTGAGAGCCCATGGGAGAACAGACTGAGCACAGCGTGTCGACAATGAGCGATGATGTAAATACTCAGCCCGAAATGAGCAATATCACATCGGAAAGCATGTGTTTCCTTGCCCCCAAGATAAACAGAACTCATTATATCTCAGCATTGATAGATTATATATGTGCTATAATGTGCATTGCTGTACTTTTTAGCATTTGCATTCAAATACCATATTGTTTCTGTTCCCAAGTCTGACACACTTTTAAATTATGTGGTAATGTTCAGAACACAGGGGATGCATTCATTAAAGATCTGTTATAATGAAATATTTGGTCATTGTATGCAAACATGGCTAAAGAATATAAAGTTTAAAAAATAAAAGGCTATGCATATATGCGGAGGAAAGCAAGCAATGGGAATTAGGTCACATAAGTAAACCTGACTTAAACACTTTGGGGTCCATGTAAGCCTGAATAACAATTCAATTCATGGATAGTCCAATGCACAAGCCAGTGGAAGCATTACTGGAATCAAAGTGACCTACAGGTCTGAAACTTTCATCCCCTGACAAAGAAATCAGGATTTAGTATGTAGGGCACACAGAAATAAAGAAAGGGAGAGATCCTTGGCTTTCTTCTCTCGCTGATATGGTCTTTTGTGAAGACCTCAGCAGTACTTTTATCTGTACCTTTGTATGAGCTATTTTTGGCATGAAATGATAATTGGGGTTGCTTATGTAATATAGAATAACAAATCAATTTTGTTTGACTATGTATTTTTTATGCTTAATTACTGTTCTTACATCGGCATTTCTCAGAAAACAAATGCACAAGGAAAAAGTAATTTTACGTTTGTACACAACTGTATACTGTTATTAATACTATTAAAGTTGTATTATTATTATTATTGTTATTATTATTATTATTATTATTATTATTATTATTATTATTATTATTATTATTATTATTATGAGGAATTTATTTATATATATATATATATATATATATATATATATATATATATATATATATATATATATATATATATATATATATAAATAGCTTTTTTAGTCTAGAAAGTTGTTAAGATTGTAACTATGAAGTTTATTTAAAAGGACAGTGTCTATTTTTAAAATATTTATAATTTCTAAGAGACAGCGTGCCGGCAGCCATTAGCCTGTCATTGAGCAGTGCAAAGACAGTTGACATTGTCCATCCACAAGATGGTGACAGAGACAGCATAATAAACCCTTAGAAGAGAAAATCTTCGTAATTTCTAACTACAGCTGATCAAATCATTATTAAACAGGCAAGTGACATTCTAAGTCGATCTCTTTCTTTTGTATGTTGTACAAAATCGCATATCAGGAATGTATGTTGTGTTGGCGGAAAGAAAGAAGAAATGCCCGCATGTGTTTAGCTATTTTTCCTTATCGCAAACACAACAGCAATCTGGTAGTGATTGCTCTGCTTTTTTTCGGGGTTAATTATTGTGATATCCCGATTGCAACAGAGAAATACTGTAGACTGTAATACTGTAGGCAGTAGACTGATGGCATTTCATGCCAGTCAGCCTTATAATCTTAAAATGTCAGCAAAATCACCTGTTTTGTCATCACTATAGACATAATGCTAGAGAATCATTCAAATACTAGCTCTAAAGTGACGTTTGTGGATTAGTAACGGCTTCTGCTGTTCTGACATCAGCTGCAGATGTGAATGAATGGCGGAAGAAAGTAGTTCCTAATACAAAAGGGTTTTTAGACTCTCTGTATTTGATTTTTTGTTTTTATATATACGTTTATGCTGTCAAACTGTTGTATAAGCACAATATTACATTTGTAAAAGTGTGATGTGACTGGGGCTTTATATCGTCACGGGTGGGAAGCTAAGACTTTTTTTTTCTCGATTTTAATCCATTAAAACAAACAGTTAACAAACAAACAAAAAAAAAGTCTCTTTAGTTTTATTGTTTCCCCAGAACATTTGAATGTTTTTGTTTAATTTGATATTTTTCTGAGCAAAACCAATAATGTATAAGACATTTTTTTCTCATTACTTACAGAATAAAATATTTAATGTAATAATAGTTTCAAAAATATTATCAGGTCCATTTACATTTTGCATTTTATTTAAAGACCACAGTGCAAAACCAAAATTTAATATTTTTCATGATTTTAGAAATAATATGCAATTTAGAATGGTTACTTATTCTTTTATAGATTTTAAACATGTCAATTATTAATGTAACTCATGTCAAAATATTATGTTGCTTTTTTACATAAATATTATGCTGAAAGACGATGAAAATATTTTTACATATTGTCTTTCTAAATGAAGTTTGAAACATTAAAGTGGGGACGTTAATCTTCAAGTGATTTCTATATATAAAAGCATGTTTGCATGTTTTATTTAATGCAAACAATAAGTTTTCTAAAAATCTTAGGTGTGAGATTTATATATTCCATAAGAATATTTTAAAAATACCTACTTCACCAAAATATATGAAATTAAATAGATACCATTCAAATATACAATTAACATGTCATGATTTTTGTTTTATTACTATTTGAGACTGGATGCTTGACAAGTAAGTGTATATGTAATTGAATATTCCTTTCGATATGTGCTATTTGTTTATTTTATTACTGTTTCAATATTAGTCTACCAGTCTGTTTGTATACCAAAAGTGGCCTACTTTCTATCCTGGGGCTTTAGCAGAAAGGAACAGGATGTTCTTACATGGCAATAAACATTCTCATTAAAGAAATGCTGTCGTGCAACTCATGTTATTTGGATATTTGTCCAGCACTTACTACAGGAACGGTCTCTGAGGAGCAACCCGGGGTTAAGTGGTTTGTTTATAGAAACTCAGTAGCTCTCCAGTTAATGGAGAACCTCAATGGAACTAAGGCCACTGGATTACCAGCCCAGATATTAATGTATCCTGAAAATGCTTTTTATCTCCTTACAAAATTCGTTTCCAAATGATGTTAAAAGATAATCATTTGCTGGCAATGTCATTAGTTTAAGTACCACTTGAAACGCTATTATAATTAGTTATGTAACTGTATTGATGTATACCTGGCATTTATACTGTGTTTGTTGTTGTTCACAAGAAAGATGTACATGTAACAGCAAAAAAAAAAGCAGAAGAAAAAAATTTAAATCAATGTGTTTTCTAATTTTATATTTAGAATTGTTTCTAAAGAGCTTTTATTTATAAAATGTATGCTTTATTGTAATCAAGAATATGAAATTTTATCAATAATAGCTGTCAAGATAATGTTTATCATCTTATCTTAACTATTCTGCATGAATGAAAAGTTAGAAGAAAAACTACAATAATTCCAAGAAAGCAAGGGACACTTTATTTTGAAATTACAGTGACTCAGTGGTTAGCACTGTCGCCTCACAGCAAGAAGGTTGCTGGATCGAGACTCGGCTGGGCCAGTTGGCATTTATGTGCGGAGTCTGCATGTTCTACCCATGTTAACATGAATTTTCTCCCTCCAGTTTCCCCACAGTCCAAAGATGTGTTTGTGAATGAGACAGTGTTTGGGTGTTTCAAGCATGGTGCTAGATTGGTAGTTATCCCTGATCAATTATGGACTAAGCTAAAGAATCTATCCAAGGATCTGAGAATCCTTGTAGCAAACTTATGTGTGTGTAGCTTCAAGAAAGCAACCATTTCATTTGTGTTGTGTTTTATTTTCATTTGTTTATATTCATTTATTCTTAATTTAATTATTTTATTTATATGATCATAAGTCATTTATATAATTATCATTCTATTGATTATTACTTAATCATTTGATTATTATTATTGGTTGTTGTTTGTCATTTTATTATGTTTTATATTTATTATTAATATATTCCTATAACTATTGCTTTATTATTTTTTTCATTTTCCATATTGTTATAATCTTATGACTATGTGGATTCAAGTGACACTTGTTTTCATGAGTAAGAGATAAGAGAATGTCTTCATTTCAAGGGCTGTGTTGTCTCTGGACAATGTTGTGAAGCAGTAATTTTCCATTGCTGTTGCTTGTGGTATGATAACACTTGTTGGATTTATCCTGGTCAGACAAAGTCTGAGCATTAAATCATACGCAACTAAGATAATTGAACAAACTCTGCTCTTTCTCTATCATCATTAATTAGTCTCCTGCTTCTGCTCCTCTCTGGCTTTCTCAGTCAACTTCTATATTGATAGGGGACTGTTATTCAGTTCAATACTGGTTAACAAGTTTGAGTATTGGGTGGCTCCGCTGGCTTGTTGTCTGGATACCCAGAGAAACAGACATTTTCTGACAGGATCTGGCGTCCGGGGCTAGATCTTATTCATCTGACATGGAGAGTGTGTTCTAACAAAGGTCAAAGGAAAATTGATGGATGGATGGATGGATGGATGGATGGATGGCAAGTATACAACTTAATCTTAAAGATTGACAATAACTACTATACACTTACATGTTTACTGACAGAGAAGCAATGCCAAACTGATGTTGCTATATAGTAGATTACAGAATTTGATACCATTCTGCAGAAGTGTACTTGTAAAGCACAAATGCATAGTCATGGATGAACACAAAGCCCTTAAGCAGAGAAACACACCCATACTGCATTATGTGTATTTACAATAATACTATTTTCAGCTCCTCTTATCTCATTCATGCTTTTATGCATTGCATTATAGATTCTATTGACTTATCTATTGCATCATAGATTGCACAGACTGAAAGAGTGGTTTGAAAATGATTTATTGATTACAAATAACAATACAGACGTTTTCTAGGAATGACCTTGATCTCCAGCCTGTTTTTCACAGATGGTGACAGCTATCTTAAACCCCTCTTCAAACCCTGAAGTACATTTAGAAACCTCTCTGTTGGAATTAACACATTTCATTCCTGGATTGTAGCCGATCTGAAAAGCTGGACTCACACCATCCCATGATCTCGTCCAAATCAATGGACAAGAAACTTAATAGCTGATAAACTGCCAAGCTTGCAGCATAACATCCCCAACCTTGGAAAACGTCCATGTAAAATGCACTACCCTGCCCTGAAACTTACACTTAACATGTTTGTGTAGCACCTGACAAACCTGTGTTGCCAGATAATGTGCCTACTGTACGTGAATGCCAAATTCAAACAATCCTCTTGTGCAATCAACTTGTCAGAGTTGCTTTGTTGATGAGGACAGGTTTCTTGTGGAACCATGACAGCGTATGAATTGGAAATAGATAGTTAAACATGATAGCCTCTAATTTTTTTGACTACTTAATCCCAAAACATATTTTTCTTTCCGGGTCCTGTGCATGATACTCTTTGATGTGTCACCCGCAGGGTGTCTACTTAGTGTGAATGTACTTAATCCTTACAACTGATGTTTGCCAATACAAATAACTGATTCAATAAAGTGCTACTGAACTGCTTCTAGTCATTTTGTCTGTCAATGTTTTCATTATTTTGTAATGGTTTTGTCAGAGTTTGCATAGAAAAAAAAATGTGTGTACATACAGTAGCTCCTAACCATAAATCTGATCTGCTATTAATACTTTAATTAGGATTAACTGACAATAGCTACGTTTCTATCCACCGGTTTTTATGTGGATTTTCGATATGCGCATAAAAAAAAAACGGTTGATGGAAACGACACGATGCGCATAAATTCTAAAAATGCACATTAAAAACATATGCACATAACTGAGTAGGATAAACTTTTTATTTGATAAGAAAAGATGTGCATGAACTACGATGGAAACACTTTTACCAAACAAATTTCAGTATGCGCATTAAAAAAAGTCATGTGATTTTGATATAAGAGATCATGTGATGGTGAAAATGTGTGTGAATGGACAAACCAGCAGGCTGAGCACATTGTAAGACATTTGAAATGTTGTTTTGGTCATTCTAAAACCTCTTAACCATTTCAGTATTAGGGCCCTATCATACACACGGTGCAATGCAAGTGCTGTTTGCTAGTTTCAGCTCGAGGCAAGTGTCATTTTGACGTTTTGCACCACACTGTTTAAATAGCAAATGCATTTGTGCTCATATGTGAGCCTATAGGCGTTGTGGTCTAAAAGGGAGGTGTGTTAAGGCGCATTGCTGGCACGTTGCTATTTTGAGGAACTAAAATAGACTGCACAATAGACCAACTGAGAGGAGGTCTAAAGACCAGTTGCCTCCCTTACACATTGCTTAATGCACACAGGATGTACAGCAATACGCAAATATCTTTACAAATGAAAAAGAATTAAAAGATTAAAATATTACAAAAATTATTATTTTCTACATAAATATAAAAACCACTGCCTTCATGCCTTTTTCAACTCGGGGGGGCTTTTTCAGTTTATTCATGACAATTTGCTTTTGTATAATATTATTTTTAGTAGTAGTAGTATTTAAAGTATGCATATTTATATTTGTTTTATTAAAAACAAGTTTAGATTTGCCCACCTGTCCAGGTGGTTTTGGAACATATGGGTTATAGCATGTGTGTTTGGATATAGCTCAGTTTTTTTGACCACACTTCGTTATTATTGTTCATTTATTCGTTTGCTGGATATTAGAACTGAATTTAGAAATAGTTTTGAAACAAATCTTTGCGCTTAACAAGTAAAATTAATTATGTAGGCTAAGATGTCTGTGCATCCACGGGATCGTTGCTGCATATGGTCTGTTTATGGTCTTGTTTCACTAGTGAAGCGCTCAGTTTTTTCACTTACAAAATCCACCATGTAAATAGCAAATATGCCATGGAACGACGCAACTGACTCTTAAAGGGAATGGGAGATGAGACTCTGATCGGTTTATTCTCAAAACACACCTATAACTCATTAAGAGAATAAGCTCAACCCTGTTAGACCATGCATCGCTGTGCAAAGCAGATTTTTCAGTCCTTAAAATAGCAAAAGTGGATTCTCACATGCCCTTAATGGTTTTGTGCCCTGCCCTTTTGACTTTGCGCCTAGATCTTTAAAATAGAGCCCTTAGTGTTATTATATTATTCGTTCTTTGCGTGTCAGCATATACTGTCTTCTGAGGCGCAAGTCATTTATTAAATAAAGAAAAGATTCACGCAGCTTCTTCTACTACAGCAAATTCCGTTTTGAACTGATATTTGGTGTCAGTTAAGCAGGAAGTAACGATTTTGTTCTCTTTCACTCGTTGGATAGAAACGCTGCTTTATTCACACATCTTTTATGCGATATTCCAGTTTTGTGCATAAATCTAATTCGCATTTTTGGATGGAAACATAACTATGGTTACAATGTTAATTATAACTAACAAAATGTTTAAATGGGTCAAATAGAATTCCACCATGAGACAGTCAAAATATTCGGGCCACATTTTATTTCTAAGGTACATTTTTTATCTTTTATGCTAATAATAAACCATTATCTATGAATTTTACCTCAATAAACTCCTAAATTGCTTCTTATTAATAATTCTTTAGTAGTTAGATTTAGGCATTCGGTGGGATTAGGAATTAAGAATGAGATGATGCAGAATATGTACTTTATAAGTATTAATAAACAGCTAATATCTTAATAATAGGCAAGTAATAAGCCACTAGTTACTTGAAGCTTCAGTGTATGTTTTCTAGAAGCTTTCTTCTTAGAAAGTTAGTTGGTTAAAGATATACACTGGACCATCCAGTAATAATGGATTGCACAGTCCAGTATGCTTCATATGTTTTTGTGACAGTGACAGTTAAAGTCCCAACAGGTTTCACTACTTTGGTTTTAGGAGTGGCTTCAGGTTTTTAATAACCAGTGACATAACCTTATCGTGTTCTTTATAAGACTCAAGTGCAGGTTATAATTACATCCATGCACATCAACTCACACAAGGTGATGATATTTAACTGCATTTTATGAACTATACTTTTCTTTCTATTTAATAATAATCTATTTATTGTTATTATTATTATTTTTATTTTTATTTTATGATGGGCCTTTATGCTTGGCTTTACTCAAGGATTGTCTCTTATGCGATCCAAAAGGATTTTTTTTGTTTTGATTTGGCAATCTTGTATAAATAATTATGGCTACTCACAAGTCTGGGTTGGTATTTCTACTTTCAGTTTAGAAATGTTTTATTTGTTTATTTAAAGTTCTTGTGTACAGACTAGTAAAAATTGATTAGTTCTGTCGTCATTGTTGACTGGCAGCAAACAAAGTGAAAATCACTTAATCATTGTCCGTTTTTGCAGTAGATGCCTGTGTGGGGATTCAAATATACAAAATGTGCGCATGGGAGGTAATCTGTGTCTCGTAAATATGTCTCGACAACAGAGAATAGCCTCTGATTTGTAAAGTGCTCTGTCAAACACCCAGTGGTGTAGTGGTTAGCCCTGCAGTGTCCAGTGCTGATGTTATAAATGCATTTGTTTTTATTAAGCTACAGAGTATGGGGAACACTGAATCAATGTAGGACAACTATTCTGGAATAACAACAGTAAAAAAAAAAAAATGGGTCCCACTTTACATTGTGTCGCTTATACCTGTGAACTTACATGGTAATTAGATGTGTAAGTAGTATGTAACTACAGTGTATGTACACACTGGTACAGAGTATTTACTTGTGTATACTGGTGTAACTACACTCATGTAACAACCAACTGAATAGTATGTGTAAGTACAAATGTGTAACAGGACATTGGTAACAACAGTAGGAAAGTACACATCTGTAACAAGAATTATGTAAGTGCATTGTGTAACAACAATATGTACTTGCAGATGTTTTCCCACTTCCACACCTGTTTGCAGATCATGCACTTGTGAACACTGTATGGCTGCATTAGAAGGTTTCACCTTGTGATACAAGTGTACTTGCATGGTTAATCCACAGGATCCACTCAATATAAAGTGTAAAATGGTCACAAATTACTGTTCATACATTCATTCATTTTCTTTTCGGCTTAGATGGGTTGCAGCTGGAAGGGCATTCACTGTGTAAAACATATGCTGGATAAGTTGGCGGTTCATTCCGCTGTGGCAACCCCAGATTAATAAAGGGACTAGGCCGAAACGAAAATGAATTTTATTTTAAACTTTATATTGTGGACTGTTCCTGTGGAGTTACCATGTAACTACACTGTTATTAAAGTATTGCATAGAAGATATTTCTACAAGTTACACAGTCATTTGTGACCATTTTACACTTTATATTAAGTGGACAGTTTCTGTGGAGTTACCATGTAAGTACACTGGTATCACAAGGTGAAACCTTCTAATGCAGCATTAGTTCTGCCATACAGTGTTCACAAGTGCATGATCTGCAAACAGGTGTGGAAGTGGGAAAACATCTGCAAGTACATATTGTTGTTACACAATGCACTTACATAATTCTTGTTACAGATGTGTACTTTCCTACTGTTGTTACCAATGTCCTGTTACACATTTGTACTTACACATACTGTTCAGTGGGTTGTTACATGAGTGTCGTTACACCAGTAATACAAAAGTAAATACTATGTAAACGTGTGTACATACACTGTAGTTACATGCTACTTAGACATCTAATTACCATGTAAGTTCACAGGTATAAGCGACACAATATAAAGTGGGACCAAAAAATGTAATTGAATAATTATTACAATGAAAGCTTAAGTAAAGTTTAATTTTAAAGCTTAAATATTATATAAAAAAAAGATGTTATTGTTCTGTTATTGCATTCATGTGGATAAGTGTGAAAGTTGTAACCCTGTGTTGTAAACATGTTGTAACCTGGTGAGCACCAAACACTGTTTTGTTGCAACCAAGATTAAAAATCTGTGGTTCGACTAAAATATGAATACATGTACCAAATGTTTGTAATGTAAATGATTAAAAAAACAAGATGTAACCATAAAAAGGACAGAATGCTTTTTTTCCTCATTATATGAGCTACATTAGCTATTACTGTATGTTCAATCCACGTGTCAACCAAATTTTTTTAGTGTGTATGTGCATCAGGGAAATCCCTATGATTGTTTTAACTGCTGTATTTATTTAGTGCTGTAACCTCTTCACAAGATATCAACAGCTGCAAAAAAAAAAAAAAAAAATCCCATTACATATATAGAAATACAATGAGCTGTTTAGCACTGCATGCACAAAGCATTGTTTTGTATTCACAAAATATGTCATTAAAATCTTTGGCTAAGTTTGAATAAACACAGCAATCACGGCAGAGTGCAAGGTTTACAGCATTTAAGTTTACAGTTTTTTTTTGTTTGTTTGTTTTAGTCTCTCTCTCTCATATGACATTATATCCAGTATGAAGACCGTTTCAGGATAAACTACCCAAGAAGCCAAAAATAACAAGACACATTCAGAAAACTGAACTTCTTGCATGTCAAAAAAAATGTCAACAATGTATTATGATAACAGAAAGTGTAATACTTGAGAAAGAGCAGTGCAATAGCGATGTCCAAGATGAGGATATACTAAATGTTTATCAGTATTACAAAGCTTCTGTAAGGTGGTATAAACAACAGTAATGCAGTCAGTTTAATAAACAGAAACTTCATTTCACAAGTATGGTTATGCAATAACGCGTGATGTTCAAATGTGTCATGTGTCACTTTCATTGTTACAGATCTAGCTCTTAATGAATTGCTGGAATGAAGCACCAGAGAATATATCCTGTACAAACAGTGGCTTCAATATTCACAGCAAATATGCAGACTGATGGTGAAAAACAACAGACATAATGTTGTGATGCTTGTTTCTTTGGTGAAGATAAAAGAAGTCTTTATAATATTATTTGCAAAGTGCTGTAAACACTGTTGGGATTAGAAATTACTTTTTTTTTTTTTTGTAAACATATTAGGGTTATTCTTAGAAACTAAAACTAAGGGTACAAATGTAAAAAGGTTTCTGTTTTTTTTTACACATTTAGATAAGACCTTTCACATTTTTACAACATTCAAGTTTTACAACATTTTTAAAATGTTCCTCACTCACACAGATCTGCAAAAATAACAACAAAGTAATTTGCTGTATTATGCTTGTCAGTCTAATCGTTGTCAATGTAAATTTGAGAGTGGTGAAAACAGACAAGATGACATCAAGGTGTTAAGAACTCATTCATGCCCATAACCTGAACATGTATTGTAATAAGCTTGTGCATGATATCACCACTTTTACTCACTGCGCACAACCAATTAGGATAATTCAGTCGCATGACTTAATATAATATAATATAATGGTTACATACTATAAATAGTACAACTGTAAAACCTGTTAATTAATATAAGTTCCTTTACTGTATCTGTAGCACTTAAGATTTATGTTATAATTCATGTAATTCATAGGCTTCTAATAAAATACACTACTAACATCTAGTTTAACTAATGCTATACGTAGATACAAACACATAATTTAGAGAAAATGTATTCTTTTGAACACTCACAATGCTTTACTATTATTACTATTATTATTATTATTATTATTATTATTATTATTATTTAAGCTACAAATACAGTGCAAACTATATGAAAGATGACTATCAAAAATCAAGTGAAAAAAACTTTTTTTTACTCTTTTTCTTATTACTTTTGTTTGGTCAGTATATTTTACATTTTACACAAGAGTTTCATATAATATTTTTGATTTTTGAATAAATATTATTCATATTACTTCAATGATGGTGTTTAGTGTTGTGAATGACACTAAACTTACTATAATTTTGTTATTACTATCATCATCATTATTATTATTATTATTATTATTATTGTTATTGTTGTTGTTGTTGTTGTTGTTGTTGTTATTGTTATTGTTATTATTATTATTGCTATTACACTGCACAAAATGTTGACTAAACTTAAAATTTTAAGGCAACCAGCTTCAGGACATTTTTGAGTTTATATTTTTGAGTAAAGTTGAGTCAACTCATACAAGCTCTACAGCAAGTTGCCTTACAATTTTAAGTTGAGTCAAAGTTTTTTTTTTTTTTTTTTTTTTTTTTACTATTATTATTATTATTATTATTATTATTATTATTATTATTATTATTATTATTATTATTTACTCCCACAAGTAAAGCTTTTTGTAATGATATCGAATTCATTCAAGTGACTTTCTCATCTCTACCTGTTTTTAGTGTTGTTGTTTTTTCAGTTAATAAAAAACATTTTACTGTAAAGTAGGTTAAATTTATAAAATACCAAATGTTGCTGTTGTTTAATTTTTTTTTCAGTAACATTCTTGCAACCACATATGGCAGAATTTTACTTTGATCTTTCTTTCTTTCTTTCTTTCTTTCTTTCTTTCTTTCTTTCTTTCTTTCTTTCTTTCTTTCTTTCTTTCTTTCTTTCCTTCTGTGCACATCATGTCATGTGATGTTGCCTAATAGTGACTGAACAGAAAATGTTTGTGTTGAATGAAACTACAGGTGTGACATGTACATGTGCAATAGCAGACTAGGGTGTGCTTCTCTCAGCTGTATATTATGCCTTGAGGGATGCTTCCCTGCTTACGCATCTCAGAAATATTCACCTTGGCTGTTACTCAACAGCAAATATTAAGTCTTGCAAAGCATTTATTGTTAACCATCTGATGCCTGGATAATACCATCACAGAAAAAAATGAATTAATGCGTTTATACTTTGAGCCATTATTATAATCAGTTTCTAAAGCCACTAAAATACTTTGATGAAGTCATGCATTTTGGATTGCAACACAGGACAAACCAATGACAATTTGCAGGTAAGTTTTAAATGAAGTAATACACTGTAAAAGTATCTGTTAATGTTAATTAACAGGTGTTCACAGGTTTTTTCGGTTTATTTATGGTTGTGAATCGCATTATGGGAGTTTTATCTCTGCTCTGTCCACTTTTCATGTTGAAAATTCAACTCTACATTTTTACAGGATGACTTTTGTAGACATTTTAGAGAATTTATATATATATATATATATATAAATATATATATATATATATATATATTATATATAATATAGAGATAACTATGACTGTAAAATAACAGAAAATGGACTGGCAGCTTATTAGCAGGTTTTTGAACTGTAACTGTAAAACTAACCCAGACAATATGTCACTTTACTATTACAAATGTCAAAAAAGTCACTTTTTCAAACCTTTTAACATCAAAAGCTTTTTGAGGATAGATCAAGATCCCATAAAGCAATTCAAAAGCATAAATACGTGAACAAAATATAGAAAATGGTCAATTTACAGATTTTTGTACAGTGTATATTATATAAATATAGTTCAAAGATGAGATGTTCCATTTTGATGTTTGCATCAAATTCAGTTTACAAAGATGATATTACATATAAAAAAAGCATATTCAATGCAAATAAAGGGTCACAGATAATATTTGTGAAAACCAAGAGTTAAAATATAATTGAAATAATAACACCCCATATGTAATTACACAGCAAAGCAGATATGTAAAAAAGAAACAGCATTATTGTCAGAAACTTGTTGAAATATACAGTATAACAAATATTAGTGATTATACAAAAAAGTTTAATG
This sequence comes from Danio kyathit, assembly GCA_903798195.1. Taxonomy (NCBI): domain Eukaryota; kingdom Metazoa; phylum Chordata; class Actinopteri; order Cypriniformes; family Danionidae; genus Danio; species Danio kyathit. The sequence continues at coordinate 44,609,391 of LR812524.1, forward strand.
TTTATAAATGTCAAGTGGTTAAACTGTAGAGTTTTGAAGGACAATGGAAAAGTATAAAAATATAAAATGACAATTCATTATTATTTTAGAGCTGCATACTGTATCTTTAAATAAAGCATTTTAGTTTGATTTTGTTCTACAAATGACTTCTATGACGAACATGAATTTCTTGACACAAGATTCTAAAGACAGGTTAAACTTAAAACTCCACTTATCATCAATCACTTTTTTTTGCCAATAGAAATGTCAACAATGTGAAGATTATTTCTCACTGCTAATACTTAATATATATATTAATACTTAGTGCTAATAAACGAAGTATATCTATAGACAAATCTATTGATATTATCAGCCGATCACAGTTTGGCTGCTCAATGTGAAGTAGAATAAATTCTATCGAAGTTATACCTATGGTATTATTGATTTTAGTGCAGTTTTTTTTTCTTCTTCAGGTAGCAAATGATAACTCAATGTGAGAAATGACTGTCTGGTGTTCTAGCGAGTTGTTTTGAAGACGTTTGACAGCAAGCTGAATATTGCACATACCATGGCATAAACACTGTACATACTGCACATGTTTGAGGTAAACATGAGAGGATAATCTTTCACACTAGGGGCTTTTTATCTGAGTGACACTGCCTACTATGCCATGCCTAAATCAAACTTCATTCAACAGGGAAATTTGAAGAGCAATTAAGCAAAGCCTTTAGTATAATTTAGTAGAACCTTTTTTTTTTTTTTTTTTTTTTTTTTAGTAAAATTGATGATTAGCTTCAAGCAATAAAGAGAACAAATGAAAACAGTATTCTAAACAATATATCAAATGTTTTTATTTAGTGTTATTTATGCAGTACAATTTAATTTTAAAAATGGCAATGAATGATATGTGAAGTTAATTATTAAAAATCTAAAACATGCATATAATAATAATCTAAATACTGTATGTGGCTTGTTTTTGTTTAAAACAAGTTGCCAGTAGTGTCAAGTACTTAAATTGTTTTCCTTTTTCCATTTTATTTTTATTCAGTTATTATTTTTTTGCTAATTTTTTATTATTTATTTGTTGGTATGTATGTATGTATGTATGTATGTATGTATTTATGTACACTCATCGGCCCCATTAGTACTAATTCAGCATCGTGCCAACGCCACAGCCTACCTGAGTATTGTTGCTGACCATGTCCAATGACAATGAGTTCAATCTACTCAAATGGCCTCCACAGTCACCACATCCCAATCCAGTAGAGCACCTTTGGGATGTGGTGAAACGGAAGATTCACATCATGAATGTGCAGCTGACAAATCAGCAGCAACTGCGTGATGCTATCATGTCAATATGGACCAAAATCTCTAAGGAATATTTCCAGTGCCTTGTTGAATCTAAGCCACAAATGATTAAGGCAGTTCTGAAGGAAAAAGGGGGTCAAACCCAGTAGTAAGGTGTACCTAATAAAGTGGCCAGTGAGTGTGTGTATGTATGTATGTATGTATGTATGTATGTATGTATATAACTAAAAATAAAGGAGGGTAGATGAAGTGGATTTTTTTATTCACATCTGTGCATGCACTGGAATAATAGTTACAAATTGCGGAATAAATATCCAAGGCACTTTCAAGACCATTTAAACTCTTATTTAAATTCTTATATAAAAAGTCTAGTCTAAATGGAATGTAAAAGCCTCTTTTTTTAATAACAACTCACCTCAGTGCATAATTATCATAGAAGAAAGCAGACTCTTCAAATCTTCCTTTTCTCTGCACTGAACAAACATGTTGTCATATGTATGTCATCGAATGTCTTGGCAATGGGAGTGGCCATTTGATGACATCATGACACACCTCCAGACCTCACTATAAAAAAACTTTATGACAAAAGGTGAGTCACATGTTACTATTGAAAGCAACAGACTAAATTAACAAGAAAGGAATTTGACTGTCATTTCCACAACGTCTGTTCGGGAGAATCTGTATGACCGAAAATGGTCAAAAACACCAATATTCGAATCAGTCTCCCTGCAGTTTGCTTTGTCTGGCAGATTGCTATGATCATCCTGTTTGGTGTGTTCATCCGTTATAATGAGGAGTCTGACACCCATTGGATCGAAACACGGATAAAAAACAATATTTCCACAGATTTAGAGAATGACTTTTACTATAGATATGCAAGTAAGTAACACATTGATATGATTTGATGCAATATGATGTCTTCTTGCTTCTTGTATCTAACATTCTTATTATCAAAGAGTGACATTCTGTATATTTTTGTTGTTGTTGTTGTTACTGTATCTCAGGTTTTCAGGATGTGCATGTGATGATCTTTGTTGGTTTTGGATTCCTCATGACCTTTCTGAAGCGTTACAGTTTTGGTGGTGTTGGATTTAATTTTCTCATCGCAGCCTTTGGCATTCAGTGGGCTCTGCTGATGCAAGGCTGGTTTCATTCCCTTGACAAAGAGGACTGGAAGATCAAAATCGGCATTGAGAAGTAATTAATATTTTATTGACATTATAAAATAGGTTTGCTTTATATGTTTATGTTATGTTCAGGCATTGACTTTTTTTTCTGCAGGATAAAGAATATTACATGTGTTTCCGTTTCTGGAGCACTGCTTATATAGTCTGTTTAAGCATGTTCATTGCTGGGTAGTAACTGATTATGTGTAATCTGAATTATGTACTGTAGTCAGATTACAAAAATGCAGTACTTCTTATTAGATTGTATTCCATAGATTAAATAATTACCAATTATTTAAGCAATGGCAATCATTTTTTTTTACAACTTAATGATTCATTTTTCACTTTAAAATTGCATTTTACTACTGTGTGTCAGTTTTGGAATAGCCATGTAAATGATATGTGAATTCATTTGCAATCCATATGAAAAATGTAATATGAAAAGGTAAGTTAAGTCAAAGTAATCTAGAAGTAATCCAAATGTCAAAACCCATTACTTAAGTAATCCAAGACTACATTACTGACTGCAATTTATTTTGCAGTAATTTGCAAAAGTTTACAGACTACAATTTGTAATTAAATCATCCAGTACTGAGCATATTCATCTTTTAGCTGTATCCAAATTACAGATATATTATCCATAATTTGATTCTCCCTAATACTGAAATTTAGATAAAGATAACATTTTTATATTCTCTTCATTTTTTTTTCCCTATGTCATCACTTAGCTTTAAATATTCACAATATAGAAGGAGCGTATACTGTAAATGTCAAGTTGATTCACTGGCGATTCTATAATTGTGGATTTGGGAACAAATTGAAACAAAGAATTACAAAACATAAGCAAGGCATGTTATGTTAGAGGCAATTTAATCTCTCAGCGATGCAATCTCAGACACAATGCACTCAATGGAGCTAGTGACAGTGAAGGGTAGGGTTAGGGGTGGGCTTAGGTGAGAGCATTAAAAAGCATTGGATGCAGCTCAGATTGCATCTGCACCAGGTTTGCATCCAGACCTATCTCAATTTAATCCTAAAATAGTCCTAAATGCAGCATAGGCTCATTCTGAAAATGTAGCCTTATATGCATTTCTGGAGATCGCAAATTATGTAGCCAAAAGTACGTATGGCTGCATTTAGTTTTAAAAATGAACCCTAGGGGGCGGTATGACATAGTTTCATTTTGCGTTTACCAGCTGACTGATTACCTCCATATGGACAGCTTTTCCCGCTGTTACCAGTTTGTCCAGTTAGCTCATCTTGTATGTCGGTGCACTTGAGACACAGAAAGGGGTTGACCATGACAACAGGGTTCGAGTTCGTTGAAGAACGATTCCAGAAAGCGAATAAGACAAAAATAGAATCCAAAAAAAAAATTTATACAAGTAAATAACAGGGTGAGAATGTGGTAAAACCTGAAAATGCTGTAGAAATCATGAGAGGGCTTTACGTTTTCTGGTTTGCTTTTTTAAAACTGTCGGTTAGGTTTATAGAAGGGGTGTGGGTGGATCAATCTGTGTTTTTGAAAACACTATTGGTTGGGTTTTTGGAAAAGAGGAGGGTGGGTCAGTCGATCGGTCAGTCAGTCAGTCAAACAGTCAGTCGACAGCGGTCTCTGATAGATTTACGTGAGAAGAGCAGGTGCAAATGGCACTCGTGAGAGAAATTTGAGATCTCAAAAAGCACACACAGCGGCCTCTGGTGGATTCATGAAACAAAAACTGCAAAACTGTAGCTCCTGGGACGTATTTGGCGCTCTCCAGAAATGTATATAGAGGTATGTTTTCAGAATGAGCCTGGGTTGCCTAAATGACCTAAATTGAGTAATCTAGACTATGTTTCTGACTACAGTTTTCATCATGAAATTTGAAATTAGTTACAGACTACAATTTATAAGTCTACCCAGCACTGAGCATATTCATCCTTCATCTGTAACTAAAGAACTAAACTGTCATTTTCTTTCCGTCAGCCTCATCAATGCAGATTTCTGTGTGGCTGGTTGTCTCATTGCATATGGTGCTTGTCTTGGAAAAGTCAGTCCAGTACAACTGATGGTTCTTACTCTGTTTGGAGTCACTCTGTATGCAGTTGAAGAGTACATCATTCTCAGTCTTCTTCATGTAAGATTGAATCCATCCATTTTTGTCTCTCAAAGAATAACTTTTAAAGCTAAAATGGTGCATTTTGAATGCTTTCAGGTGAGAGATGCTGGTGGTTCCATGGTCATCCACACTTTTGGAGCATATTATGGTTTAACCATATCTTGGGTCTTATATCGACCGTTGCTGTCTCAAAGCAACCATTTACAAAGATCTGTATACCACTCTGATGTATTTGCAATGATTGGTGAGTACTTAAATGGTGTCCTTTTCAGCTATTGCAATAATCATGCAGAGTATAATGAAGCTAAAAGCTACACCCTACATAAATAGCTTAACAATTTGTGTGAAAATAATTGCTATGTAAATATAACAGCCAGTATTAGGACTGCTGATTTTCAGTATTTGAAATACATTTTTATAAAAAAAAAAATACTTGTGCAAAATGGTGCTATACAGTGATCCCTCGTTAATTGCTGGAGTTACATTCTAGTTTTTTTTATAATTATTACAAATGTTTTAAGGCTGTAAAACCCCTTACTACAATACTTTCTCAGATAGGCATTAACATTTCCACACTTTTCTCTCGTTTAAACACTCGTGTAACTTTTACCTTCCATTAAGATTTCCAGAAGTCCAACTTTTTGTGCAATGGTTAGCATCTTCCTCTGTCTTTTGGGTGCTACCTCAGGTGCCTTTGACGGTGCAGTGTGTTTCGTCGACATTATGAGGTTTGTTGGGGAGATACCTTGCAATCATAAAGTACAGCACTTCAGAGTCACACTGCTAGCGATCAAAGATTTATGTAAATTTGGCAAGCTGGATGCATTCTGTACTGTACAGGAGAGGCAGGGAGAAAAAAGGTTGACAATGGTCTATAGCCAATCAGGATGCAGAACACAATGCACTAATCAGGATGCAGAACATAATGCGTTGTAAAACAAAATAAATAAAAAAACAAAAAAATCATGTCAACTTGCACTAAAAAAATCAGCGAAACTGCAAGACCACGAAAGGTGAACCGCGTTAAGGGACCACTGTATGTTTTATAGTGTGACAGTTAACTTTATTTATTTATTTATTAAATTATTTATTTCATTATTTTCATTATTATTATTATTTTTTTTGCATTTCATTGCTTCTCATCTACTGTATTCTAATATATACATCAATATTATGTAAAACAATTTTTGCAATTTAGGTATTTTGTATTCCTACCTTTCCCAATCACAACGCATCTTCGCTCGTCTAATCAAGCCTCCATCCATCAATTAAACAACCAACAAACCAACCAACCACTGGTGGTGGTGTGGAGAGACCCCCCTCATGATTGTGAAGCGCTTTGGGTGTATGGCCATACACAATAAATGCGCTATATAAATACACATTACATTACATTACATTACATAGTTGGTTAGTTAGTTAGCTAGTTAGTTTGTTTGTTTATTTGTTTGACTATTTGTTTGATTATCTATCTATCTATCTATCTATCTATCTATCTATCTATCTATCTATCTATCTATCTATCTATCTATCTATCTATCTATCTATCTGTCTGTCTGTCTGTCTGTCTGTCTGTCTATCTGTCTGTCTATTATTTATTTGGTCCCTTTCTCATTTTCTAAGTAAGGATTAATCCAAATTATTTTAAATGTGCAATGTGGAGACAAAGAACAACTCTGTGAGCAGTTTGCCTCCACATAGTATGTAACAATAATTGAATGCCCAGCTAAATGTTTATTATTCCATGTATACCACAATTATCATGGTTATTGTAATGTAATAACGGGGGACAAAAGCTGAATTTGCTTTATGTTCCTACTGATCCCATATTTATGAAAGAGAGGAAAAAGAGGATGGACTTTATTTTTAATAAAAAAAAAACACATCAGTAACTTTTTTTTTAATGCGGATTCATGTACAACAAACCATGTTCTCTGCTTTATTTCAGAAACAATGACACCGTATTGGATCTGACAGTAATGTCATTCTACAGAGAATGTAGACTGCCAATCATGCATGCAGTTTACATTAGTGAATGCCTATAGCTGTCATTTCCAACTTTAACTTTTTTTCAAACAGTCAGCCAATCAGAACTATGAAAATGTACCACTTTAATTGAAATTGTGTGTTTCATTGAGAGGGGTCAAACATGATAGATAATATTCATTAAAAAATAAGATATTAAAGATTGTAATATCATAATACCATTGCTCTTTTATGAATAGAAGTTTATGGGCCCTTTAAAACACCAGTTTAGGCGTTCTAAATTTATTGTAAAGCAGCTTCTCTGTGCATATTGGTTTTAGGTAAAAGAGTTACAACAAATGTCTTGCTCAATAACATCCTTTATCTTTACAGGCACTCTGTTTCTTTGGATGTTCTGGCCAAGTTTTAATTCAGCAATTGCGGATCATGGAGATGGCCAGCATCGAGCTGCTATAAACACTTACCTCTCACTGGCCGCATCGGTTCTCACTACCTTTGCCCTTTCCAGTCTCTCAAAGAAATATGGAAAACTCGACATGGTGACTAAGCCTCTGCTTACTGTCTGTGAGATCTGAGTTAATCTTTTTTTGTGCTTAAAAATAACCTTTTCTTGCCATTGTTCAGGTACATATTCAGAATGCTACCTTGGCTGGTGGTGTTGCGATGGGAACGGCTTCAGAGTTCATGATTACACCTTACGGCTCTCTGATAGTGGGATTCTGTACGGGTATTGTTTCCACACTTGGATATGTCTTTCTGACTGTGAGTTTTGCTGTTTTATAGTCCCTAAAATGCTCATATATTATACTGAAGTCAAATTATTTTATACTATTATTCCTGTATGTTGTACACATGAAGAGTTCAGATGAAAAAATTCTAAATGCCATCTGAGGTTTTCCTCTAAAATAAGCATTTTAATCAGGATACTGTGTGTAGGTTCAGTAATATCGCATTTATGGCAAAGAATAAGTCATTTTCCTGTTTTTTTTTTAAGTAAAATAACTTAACATAAACAAAGGACACTGAGAAAAATGTTCATTTTCAATGGAAATTTGAGACGGCACTTGCATTTTGGTTTTTGCATCTGAACTCTTACTATGCTTATTTTGTTTCTGTTTATACTGTATAATGCACATATTTTAGAGCTCAAACATATTTGAACTCTTTATTGAGGACCGTAGCTATGTTTTCATCCAAAGTTGGACATTTAATTTATGTCAAAATTTGGCATACTATACTTGTAAATAAATAATTTTTTTACTGGTAATGTGAAAGTGAACAAAATCACAAGTTCCTGATTTGGGCTTGATGATTTCAGAATGAAAGTGAAATAACATTTGAGTTGCAGGATCTGATCAATCTACTGGTTATTCCAGTTTTTCAGTCATGTCCTCTGATGAAACAAAGTCATATGCCAGTTTTATTCATCATACTTAATGAACATATATTATTACTGGACAAATAATAATTACCGCCATTCCCTCCCCCCAATAACCTCAAAACATCTAATACGAAAATAAATAACTAGAAACATACCGTAATCCTATTTCATTTAATCAATTTGTTGTTGTTGTTGTTGTTGTTGTTTTCCTATATTAGCCTTTTATGGAAAAAACTTTGAAGATACAAGATACTTGTGGTATACATAACCTTCATGCAATGCCTGGAGTTATTGGTGGTATTGTTGGAGCTGTTACTGCAGCTTGTGCCAGTGAATCAGTTTATGGACATGAAGGGTAAGTTTGTGTCATATTGTACATATATGTATTCACACGCTTCGAATGTTATCACTCGATTGAATGGGCGTTATCACTGGTTATCAGCTGATAGATATGGGCCAGTAGGGGCCTTCTGTTATTATCCATTCACATGGTTAATCAGCTATACTAGTAGAGAAGACTTCAGATTCAGATCTGTTTTTACATTACTGTCACAGTTGGGTTTTGGGTTAAGGTAGTAGGGGCTAGATGTTAATAAAATATAATGAATGGGAAATTGAATAAATAATAGAAATAATTCCCGTGGTTAATCAGCTATACTAATAGAGAAGACTCCAGATCCAGATTTGTTTTTACATTACTGCGATGGTTGGGTTTAGGGTTGGGGTAAAGGTAGACGTTATTAAAATACAATTAATGGGAAATTTAATAAATAATATAAATAATTCTTGTTAACGTCCAGCCTCAGCCATATGTGAACTATAGATTAACCATGTGGATGGATGATAACAGCCTTCTGAGCCAACCAGTAGGCCCCTAATGGCCAAAATCTATCAGCTGATAACCACTGATAACGCCCATTCAACCCAGTGATAACATTCGAATTGTCTGATGTATAACATATATAATGATTAATAATGATGAATTATCTGCATCACATGTCATATTATTCAAATTATCTTACATTATTAGCTTATTACAATTTAGTGTTTATATTTTATTTTTAAATTGTATATAAAAGTCATCATTTGTGGTGTTACAAGAATAAAAAAGATAAATACTGAGTGTTGTCATTTCTGTTGTTCTTCTCTTAGACTGATTAAAATGTTCGGCTTTGAAGGTAAAGTAAACAGAACAGCCAGCGTTCAGGGAGGATACCAGGCTGCAGGTCTCTTTGTAGCAATGGCATTTGGCCTTGTAGGTGGAGCTTTGGTTGGTGAGTGAAAATAAAGTCAAACTGGCGAACTATAAGTGTTTTTATATGTCTATATTGCTTACTATATTAATATTACTTTCTATACTCTATATTATTGGCAATTTGAGTTTGCATTTTATATGCGTTCAATTTTCCAGGTGGGATACTAAAGCTGCCAATCTGGGGAGACCCAACAGACAGCAACTGCTTTGATGATGATATTTACTGGGAGGTAAGAAACGTGTTTTTAAATGATCTATTCAGTTAAACAGGAATGATATATTTGAGGACTCTTCTGTAAGCTCCATGTTAATTTAAAAATAAGGAGGCTAATTGAATTTGTGGTATTTGTTCTTAGGTTCCCGAGGAAGAGGATGAAAATATTCCTGCCTTTGGACATGAAAACATGCATCATGTAGGAAGGACGCCAGATGTGTGAGTCAAGTTTCAACTCACTTCATCCTTTCATGAATCTTGCATTGGTTTGAAACCTTCTGTTTTTTTGACATTAAAATCAGGGTGGATATTTATATATATATATATATATATATATATATATATATATATATATATATATATATATATATATATATATATATATATATATATATATATATATATATATATATATATATATATATATATATATATATATATAAAGAGAGAGAGAGAGAGAGAGAGAGAGAGAGAGAGAGAGAGAGAGAAACAAACAAACAAACAAATAAATAAATAATTAAATATGTGAATATATTGTATTTATTTATTTTTTAATGGCTCACCATTTTGCAAAGACAGTGAATCTAGAAAGATAGGCTATCAATTAAATAGGGTTTGTCAGGTAAATAAGGATATTACCACCTGTTGCCAAATGAACACCACAAACTGGGAGGATCTGAAAGTGTTCTTTTATCAGTGTTCTTTTTAAAATTGCTTAATAATGTTTTTATACTGTGCTTCAGAATATATTCAGCTCTTTTACTCCTGTTGGGAAAACTCAAAATAAGATTGAGCAGTCACTTTTAATTGTGGAAAATTGTGCAATTGTACATTGTACTCTTGTATTGTACTGTATTCTTAAGGTAACTTATTAACTAATATTATAGGTATTATTCATTCATTCATATTCTTTTCGGCTTAGTCCCTTTATTAATCTGGGGTCGCCACAGCGGAATGAACCGCCAACTTATCCAGCACATGTTTTACGCAGCGGATGCCCTTCCAGCTGCAACCAATCGCTGGGAAACATCCATACACACTCATTCACACACATACACTATGGACATTTTAGCCTACCTAATTCACCTGTATCACATGTCTTTGGACTTGTGGGAAAAAACAGAGCACCCGGAGGAAACCCACGCGAACACGGGGAAAACATGCAAACTCCACACAGAAACGCCAACTGCTTCTTGCTGTGAGGCGAACGTGCTACCCACTGCGCCACCGTGCAGCCCTATAGGTATTATATTAACTAATATTATCTGGATTGACTTAGACTTAGCTAAAAAATAAGAGTTCAGTAGATGGCAATGACATACCATGAGCTTCAAACATCATTGTTTTCTTGTTCTCATGTAAATCCAATGAGTGTAAAATTCCAGTGAACAACAGGCCAATTGGAACAAAACCCAGACATTGCCAATCCATGCCGGATAATTAATATGCACACCCCAGACTGCACCTGATTGGACACAACATTTACTAGTGACACTACAACAATGGATTTTTCTTTTTCTTTTTAAGTTTATCTAAACTAAACATACAATGTATGTGGGACTCTTAATAATGACAATAAGAGAGTCAGGAAAATAAACTGTAAAAAAAATATGGACCACGCAACAGCGCCTTTTTCCATTGAATGCTTTGAATGCAAAACGCCTTATGACGGGCACAAGCTGTCGCAAAAAACTGCTGAAATTGGAGCCTGGGTATGCGCGGAAGAATTATCTGATGGAGCCAATAGGTCAGAAAGTATAGTTTACTGCTGAACAACTCATTTTATCATGCTAAAATAACACATAAATCGAACATTGATACTTCAATCTCCCCATGAAGCTCAGATGATCTGCTTAGAGAACCTGTCAATCACAACTGTCAATCATCTTGACACGCCCCTTTTTTATAGCATTAAATTACTGGCTAAAAACAAACTGTTTACAAAAATGAACATCTGAACCTATATCAGCTTGATAACCAGTGCCTTAATTGACCAAAACCATGTATTTAATTTTTGTAATTTGGGCTCAAGTCTTGTTGGTTAACAAGGAGGAGGCAGGGTTGATGACTTGTACTGCAGCCAGCCCCCAGGGGGTGATCTAACAGCTGGGAGCATCACTCAAAAGCAGGCCTAAAGCAGGAAGAGTAAAGGAGCTGTTCTGTGAAAAAGGCAGCCATGCGCCACATTTTCACAACTGGTCAAAACACAAAATGCAGGATATATGGATTCTAAATTGATTTAGCGCCACCCCAAATAGACTTAAGGTCTGTTTAAATGTATATTTTGTTAATTTAACGTCTATATTGTGAAATTGTCAACATATGTGTGTAATGAGACAACAGGCACACGTAAACTGCTGAATATAAAAGTTTAATGCATGTTTATGTATTGTGTCATGTTCTCAGCTCTTACTGTGATTCACTGTCATTTGGAGTAAAGGACAACAATAACATTTAAAAAATTGTCTATTGATGCAGAGGTTAGGGTTGTCAGGAAACTGGAATTAGGTACCAATTGATACTGAAATGTTAAAAACATCCTTTTCCCACTAACATTTCAGCGCTGTTGAGTGCGTTCTTAAACAGTGCTGATTTGCCATTGTGTTCACATGCTCAACAGAAATGACTGTGATTCGGTTCTCACCTCTGTTTACGGAATGTAAACACAGATACAGGGACACTGGAATGTTTCAAAGCCACGATTCATCAGCGGATCACTCGTATGCCAGCTTATAGACAAACCATCTGATTGTCATGACTTTGAAACACACTCCAGTGTATTTGCATCTGTGTTTACACTCAGTAAACAGCAGTGAGTTCGGTGAACTGATGACCTTCACGGCCAATCATAGTCATTTCTGTTGATGTTGTTGCTCAACATCGCTCAAATGATCACTGGAAATGGACGTTTTTAAAATTTCAGTACCGATTGGTACCAAATTCCAGTATCAAGACAACCCTAGTGGAGGTTGATATTAACTACTGCCTGTGATTTCATAAATGTTAAAGTCAAAAAAGAGCACGTCTCTGTCTGCCCCTTTTTGTCTAGTGTGGATATAATTTAGCCTATATTGTATTAACAATTCATAACTCGGGAGCAGTGATGGAGAAGCAAACTTAATTGCCTGTAGATAGCTCAATCCTAATGTCAACCTTTTTTTCTCTTTAGTTGAAATGATTTTCATTTCAGAGAACAATTTTACATAT